>JANPWX010021771.1:3856760-4038216 GCA_024734555.1 Trochalopteron elliotii
TCCTTCCCTCCTTCCCTCCTTCCCTCCTTCCCTCCTTCCCTCCTTCCCTCCTTCCTTCCTTCCCTCCTTCCTTCCTTATTTCATTTTACTTTACTTCATTTCATTTCATTTCATTTAGGAAAAACCTGGTCTATATATAACAACAGATAATAGAAGACCCAATATTGTAACTTTTTAAACAGAAAAACACCCACCAATTATTAGATTCATTTTACAGGTGCAAAGATTCCTTCCAATAAGATAATGAAGAGGGAGAAAGCATAAAACAGCAAGGACATTGGCACAATTCAAAACAAAGACAATTAAAGTAAAATTTTGGCTACAAGAAAATAATAACTTTAATGGAAAAAGAGAGGCCACATATACAACAGATAGAAAACTGAGTTTCCTTTTGATCACTCTTATTTGATCGAATCTATAAATTTGTCTGTCCTAAAGTTTACCAAGTAGGCTTACAGGAGCTGAAACTCAAAGCAGTTCTTTGCTATTTTCCAAATACAAATTTCTTGGTCTTACATTGCAAGCCTAGTTAAGAACAGAAGACTGGTTTGATTACTCTTTTTAAGCATGACCCTCCACAGTTGTCTATATCCTGTACGTAAGAGAGAGATAATTAATACAATAAACTACCACAGTGATACTTTTTCCATCTATGGGGTTAATTGGAAATCTAATTTGTTCTAGGATGCTAGCTGCCCATTTTATTTTTTGATCTTCCTGCGGTTGCTGTTTTATGATGGGATGCTGGGATGTAATTGAACATACTTTCTGCAGCTTTTATGTTTGCTAGCCCTTCTAAGAGGAGTTGTAGAGAATGAAACGTGAGGTTATTAAGCAGGCTAGCGCAGTGAGTCTTTAGTAAACACCTGTTTCTCTGCTGTCGCTTACATTTGTGATTTTGCCTGAATTAATTGTAGTGCTTCTTGTGGCACAAAAATTAACTGACTACTAGCATTTCTGTGGCAAGCATCCAGTTTCAGAAACCTATAAATTAGGTGCAAATTTTCTCCAAACTGAAATACTCAGATTTAGTTATTCAAAACTTTGCCCTGCTTAAAAAAAAAGTCCCTAAGTTTTGAGTTCCAGCTGACATTCAATAAGTTAAATTTGATGTGTATTTAAATAGGGGAATAATTTACACCTTTTTGTGCACTCTAAGTATCTTTCCATAGCTCTCCACATAACAGGATAACATGAAAATCCATATGTAGAAATTAAATATGTGAAGAGCAAGGGAGGAAGAACTATACTGGTCAGGAAGTCTCCAATGACAGAAATCTGAAACTGGTGATAACTGATTTGAATCCATTTTGAAATTTGATCATTACTTTCACCATCTAAAATTTAACACTGGGAGTATTGGCATCAGTGCAACTGTACTGCAAAAGGGAAAGGGGCTAACAGGAAAGACTTCAACAAATATCTCTTGTCAATTCTTAGGTGTCTGCCTAGCCTATGATATGTCCTTTAGAGAAGGGAAGTTTTCTACAAAGGGAGATGAGCAGAATTTCTTACCTGAAGGTTTGGTGAAAATGGGTACAAAGATTGCCTAGGTCAAAATATTTTTGCAGAGTGTGCCAATGTGTAGGGCACTGCAATGCTCATTGTGACAGAACACAGAAAAAATGATTAGGAAGTCTGATGTGGCAAGAGCACAAGACTCTGCTCTAGATAATTTTGTAGTGTAAATTGCAAAGCCCTTGAAGCTTTTCTTAAATAAAGATTACGGGGTTAAACAAATGCTTTAACTCCCTGATAGTGAGTGATTTATGTTTCAGAGCCTTCTGATGACTATCAATTTTGAGTTACAGATAGACTAAATGATCACAAAGGCTTGTTTAACTGGGAAATCTTTCAACCCCCTGTAAACATTCATGTCCATATGGTAACCAAAGAATGACTGTCAGCAGACATTGAATTCATAACCTTCTACAGTGAGAGTTGTCACCAAAGGAAGAATTTTCTGGTGGTCATTTTTATCATAAGTGAAAATATGTCTTGAGCTGAGAAAACAACAGGAGATTGATTCAGCACACTCCACTGTAAATTTGTCTAATTCCCCCAAAAGACTAAGTGCCCCAGGGGTGTTGTGAGGATCCAGCTCACAAACCAGAGACTCACATTATGGAATATCTCACAGTAGGGGATAACAAGGAAGTTGTGAGATTGCTTCCAAAGATAAAATGGAGGTAAAAGGAAAAGAAAATCTGGCATTTCTGGAACTTCTGAACAATTTGTATATCAATAGAAACATTTAAGTCCCATAAACTTACTAATCAAAATTTCAAGAAAGAGAGGAAAGAAAAAGAAGGGTTACAATACAAAATTTATATCAAGATATCAGGAATGTAATAGTTTCTGATTCCTGAGATGTGGATTAATTTAAATACTTCTACAGAAGTTCAGGAAGACAAGCTCCCACTTATAACAATGCGCTGTGTTCTCAACTGATGTTGCAGGAGTCTGTGATAATCACTCAACCTTCCTCTTTCTCTCAACATAAATGGCTACAGATATTAAATGGGAGATCATGGTTTCTGTTTTCAAACTATGTTTACATGTATGAGCCATTTCAGTTTTTCAGCCTTTAGAGTCCAGATGGATGGTAGAGTATTGTTGGGATTGGTCTTGATGAAAGGAATAAAAGAGTGGTTTTTCAGCAAAAGCCAATATGGGCTCTTGTTTCCTCTCAGTCTTCCTAACTTGGCACATGGCCCCCTCAGAGCCAAAAGCAGTGGTGCTGTCATGCAGTCTGCAGATTTGAAAATTATGCTACTAGCTCAGTTTTATTCTCTCTTTAAACAAATACTGTGTGAACAGCTGAAACTGGAAGGCCAGTTCCCCACGGCTCTCTCCTGTGATTTATGGTCTAATGTCTAATCTAAGTTTTGACCTCAAGCTTCAGGCTCTGTCTCAGTAGGGACTAATTTGTGTCTTTTTCTTCTAACCAGCTATCCATTTTTATGTAAGCAGTATCACTGCTTTTTTTCATAATTAATTTGAGTTGAAAAACATATTCCAATATTAATAATTTTGCATATGCAGTTTCACTGCACTCGTGTGCCACAACTGTCACTTCTTAACACAATTGTTCCATCAACTGAATAGCCCTGTTCCAAAAGTCCTAAAGATAAGACAAGCATTTAGGTCACAAATAATGGCAAAGGAAAAAGGGGATTAGTGAAATGAGATATAATGAATAAAGCAGGAGCAGATTAATGCTACCTGTTTGTTCTTTTAAATGCTTTTTCTGTTACTATTCTTTAGTGTTTGAGCAAAAGAGGAAAATGGCAAAGGACTACCCAACAAAATTTTGCACGTAGTGATTGCACTCCTCTGTTCACCAGAAAAAACCCAAAGCAAATGAAAACATATTTCTCCTCTTCCCATAGAATAAAATAAAATTATTAGAATTCACATTGATTCCTCTCACACTTATGTGATGATTGTTTTCTCAAGAGACAGAATCTTCTGAAGGCTTGTCAGGGACCTCAATCAATATGGATAGATTAGATTCTGAAGGTCTTAATTTTGCCAGGATTTTGACCAGATTTTTGTTATATTCTTATCCTCTGGAAATTCTTACAGCTCAGGAGCTCAGCACTCAGGCAAAAAAGTAATCACTGACACACATTACTAGTTCATGAATTCCAAACATACATGTGTCACACTGTTGTCTTTTCCAGGCATTCCTGTTTTGTTATAAGCCTGAAGGGGAATAAAACACAATGCCATGTCACATTTCTTCTGTCTAATCTGATGCAGAGCTAGAATTGGTCTTCCATTTCTTCTTAATACAAAGGAAGTATCCAGCTTGCTCTGATTTCCCACGGAAGTGGTGAGTGGACTGTGTGGGACTTGTACTTAGAGATTCACTCAACTGTTCATGAACACATTTAAATTCTTAAACTTCCAAGGTAAGAGCATTTTCTCTCCACACAGTAAGGGATTAAATCCTTCTATTCCCATGAAGTAGACACAGCATCCATCAAACCTGCAGACCTTCCAGGAAATGTGTGTTTCTTTCAAATCTATTTTCATCCTCTGAAAAGCCCCAAACAGCAATTTTACCTTACATCTGGGATCAATTTCCCAAGATAATGATGTGTTTTCATCACATTTTCTTCTCTATTTAACACAATAAGACTATTTTTGATCCAAAAATGTGTTCTGAAATATGTTTATCTTTCAAAGTAAATACTATTAATAAAAGTTTCCTTAGATCTGGAATTATAAATTTCTGATTTTTATGGGTGCACGCACCCATATATTGCCCGATTCTGTCACCTGAGAAATTTCATCCCATTATTTTAATCTTAGCTGGGAGACATGAAAAGTGACAACAACCACAGATCCTAACACTTCCAGAATGGTAGAAGTACAGGTATCAAATATCACACCTGTAATGAGTATGAAAAAATAGGAAGAAACTTGGTATGACCTATATATGAGCTTTCACAAGTAAAATATACATTCAGATTCATGCTAATACTTTTTATTTAACTAATGGCAGCAAGAGGCAATATTATTACTGATTTTTTTTCAACAGACTTTTTTGAATGCTGCTGCACTTCTTAGTGAACAAGAGTTGAGGTCTATTCTCCTCGCACCCCGTTCTGCCTGTTCAATAAACTGGGAATATGATAGAACTTACTTTCCATGAATGTGTTTATAAGAGAGCCCTTGACAAAGTCATAAATGATGCTGTAAGTAGCAGTTGTGCTTTTCCTCTCTAAACTCAGCCTGTGTTTCAGACTGAATCTCAAGAAAATCAGAGTCGTGCAGCACTACAGCAAAGCTGTTACCTTCCATGGTGTGTAGAACTTTTAGGGACATAATGACCATATGAACAGTCTTTGACCAAACATTATACAGCAATGGAAGTGAAGCAATGTTTGTTCTGATCTGGGAAGTATCCATTGACAGACTGCAGACAGTTCAGATAGTAACTCAGAAACTATCAACACAAATGAAAGGAAGTCATAGAAGGAGGAAGAAGCTAATATTTCATCTTCAAAAAATGATAAACATTCCCACGTGAAAAAGACATTTATTCAGCTAATGAATAATTAGGATATTCAAAACAATGATGTTTTGTTAGGCAGTTAAGACCACTATCAGCAGTTGTGTTAAGCTGGCTTCCCATTTAGATCACCGTCATAAGGAGAGGTACAATAAATTATTTTCTGCCAACCCAAATAACACATCTGTTGGAAATATGAGAGGGGACAAAACACATCATGGCAAGAGTATTTACATTATGAAGTCTAACTTTTTTAGCTATTGTAACTTATTTAATTAAAACATGTAATGGACAAAAGAAGACAAAATGTGATCATGATTGTGAAAGTGTGAAAATTGGCATATTCTGAGTGCCATTGTGTATTTACTGCAAAAGTAAATGACACAGGCATCAATTTTAGACTGGATACATACAACTGCATTTATAATTTTCCAAGAAAAAATCTATTTGTGCTTATATTTGCTTTTATATATATATATATTTTTTTTTACATATATATGCTTGTATATGCTTATATAGAAAAAATAGATGTTTTGATTTATACGAAAATATGCTTGAATATGGAAGAAGAATTCAAAATGGCATAATTGTACAGCATCTGTTGTATAAGGAAAGACCATACCTAATAATGCAAATATAATTTTCAGGGGGTTTAAGTGCCCAGGGTTTGACTCTGGGCAATTTAAACATAAGAACATCACACTGAAGTGAAACCTAGCCACTTGTAGACCTTCTGGTTTGTCCCATTTTAACAACAGATCAGGAGTGGAAAGGTCTCCTAGAAACAGGAACATATTCAACCATTTCCAAGAACCACGTACTGTCTTCAGCCAGTGGTGGTAAGAACAGTGGTGAGTAAAGAGGGAGGGTGAAGGAGATCTACATCCACATTGGAATTTTAGAAAGTAGAACAAATCACAGTGAGCAGCAAAGAGGGCAAGAGGTAAATGGGATACATTTGCCTGCAGCTCTGAAATGTGGCCAAAGATCTGGTAGCAGCAATGCCATCAAAAGCAGGGGACACATGTTGATTTCTTTCACTGAACAAGGGAAGGAAAAATCTGCTGAAGAATATACCTTAAAAACATTATTTTGTCTTAATTTTTTTTCAGTCAGAAAAATATTATAATTTTCCGGGACAGAGTATATGCATGGTAGGAAAAACATCCCATGTTAACAAGTCTGGATTATTCTTTTCCATGTCTACAGCTCTTCTGAATAAGACTAATAGATATTTAAACAGGAGTTTATTGTTTAATTTTTTCATTGTCTTTGGATTCATCTGAATATGTCAGAAATATGAGCTACATTTCATTCAACTCAGTTATTTTTGGTAACCAGGATGTGCAGCTTAAAATGAGATTGTCCTTTTATTTAGAGAAGTTCAGCAGTTAAGAGGTTAAAACTGCTAAAAACATAACGAGCTCTGTAAATGAACAGTGTTTCAATGCCATTTTATGAAATCAAAATCATGACTAAAGTAATCTGAACAATCCTGGAGAATAACAGCTTTAAAGGGAGAAGTTAGTTTGTAATAAAATGCCCATTACTAGCTTCCACCCATTGGGTAACCTGTTTTTATCCCTCAATTCACTGATATGCCATGCTGAGAGGTCTTAGAGGTCTTCTGAAAGCGGCACATCAGAGCCAGTGAAGCTGCGCAGTCAGTGCTGACCATTTCTGGGTCTGGTTTCCTGAAGAAGACACACCCAGGAGCAGCAATCCACAAAGCTGTAGCCCAGCCCTAGTTTGAGGTGGCAGCTGATGGCAGAGGTGGGAGAAGCTCCTGTGCCTGTAAGTTAACAGACATACAGGAAAATTCCCAGGTCTCAAAGGATTCATCTGTTTAAAACCACAGTTATTACCTTCTGCCATGACATGACAATTTGTACACTGTAGCTTTGTGTCAGCCTCAAATTTGTGCATATTCCTTGAGAATGGTCTCTGCTGGAAGGTGGATAGTTCTTATCAGGCATTTCTCTGGCACTTAGCTCCTTCATATGTTTTCAGTTCAGTGTTTCATGGTTCCTGGACACCTAATTTTCATTGATATAATTTCAATGAAATTATATCAATTTGAATCATTTTGAGTCATGCACCTGAAAAAGTGAAGCCTCAAAAAAGTGATTGTGGTGTGTGACTGTCCTCATTTTTCAAGTTTGAGCAAATTGGACAGTCAAACAAGGATTTTTAAAATAAAAAAAATTATGTAAGTTCCCCTATACAAGAAAGTAGGCAGAGGAGTACCTACATAAACTATCTAACGCCATTTTATCAATTCCTGTCTGTGGGCATAAGAAAAAACTAATTCAAGAGGGGCCTTTTGAATGCCCTAATTAGGGGAAAACCCTTAATCAGAACCTTCAATCACACAAGGAACACAACAGACAAACCTTAGAAAATTAAGTACTCTTGGCTGTGGTTCAGGGAACTATTTAACATAGCTGATGGTGATAAAACTCATAAAGTTTACTATGGAAAACTTCCTATTTTTCTCTTTGCCCGTGTGGTGGACTGTGCTCATCCATGGTTCAAAAGGATAATTGGATAATGTGATTCACCCAATTTAATTTACCAAAACCTTTTGGGCTTACAAAAGTAATTTAAACTTCTTGACACAGAGAAGCATCAGTTGCAGATTTGGATTTCAAGGAAATACTTGGATTCGTTTAATGTATTTTTAAAATTTCTATCATGAATTAAAATTTTGAAAATGTAATTCAAGCTGATGGATTAACCCCTAGTCTGTCCTACAAATCTGGGTTGTCTCTGTGGCTAACCAACTGCTTAATGACATGTGAGAGTCCTGCAACACAGAAGGAGCCTACTGGGATTTTTCAAAAAGGATGATGTCCATGACACTCTTTTTGAAAGTGTTTCAAGACAAAAATTGTGATAAAGTCTAAGAGATGTAAACAGCAAGAGTAATTGGATTATATCTTCTGTCCTAAGAAAACAGGCTATGATGTGGACTACAACTACTGTTAGAAAATATTAGCAAAACAGAAAAATGGTAGTAAAACTTTAAGTATCTTCATCCATTATTAAAAGGTTTTTCTTGGAAACATTCTCACAATTCAGGGTAGTGTGAGTTCAAGGGAATAAATGCTGTCTAATAAAATTCAATGTATTAATATGCAATTTAAAGCTCACCATTCTGCTTCTTGCTCAATTCACTTTTTCCTTCTTGTCACAGTTTTTGGTGGTGCAATCACTTGTTTTTCACTTTTTCAAATGCAAGTAAAGGAAATATGTTCAGGTCTAGTAAGTGCTTCCTGAACTGGTAAAGGAGCAAAGTACAGGAAACCACACTGAAAGCATAGTAAAATTCTTAAATACCATGTGTGAATTTGGAAAGAAAAGTGCATGGAAGGTAAAATATTTTGCAGAAATGGGCATTTTAAATTATTAAGAAAACTGGAATACACCAGGACGTTACAAAACTACATTATGTCACACCTTTACATCTACCTATGCATTTTTAACAATCTACCTAAATACAAAAACACCTATAACCCAATAATTAGTTCTATTTCAACCCAGCCATTGCCACACACAGACATCCAGTGAGTCTGTGTATGCTAGTGCTGATATCTACAACTCTATGCCATTTGAAATAAATTGCACCTTAAATTTGAAGGCAATTTTAGGTAGTTTGGTGTGCTGTAGGATCCCATTTTTGATATTTAACAGGCTTGAGATCTTTCTAACTTATGAAGTCTGCATGTCTACAAACTAGTACGGATGTGTTTGTGTTTATTACCTTTTCTCATGCATGCCTTGAAATGACTAAATTACAGGTATTTTACATGTGTTTTGTGGTACAAGACAGATACCGTCTGTTAGTATAATTTATCTTGAAATACCCTGTTTTACAGAATTACAGAAAAACACAGCAATTTGCTCTTTTTTTTTCCTTCTTTTCTTTTTTCTTTTTTTAATTTCCAAGACTATGGCAAAATCTTCAAAGCCCAGAAGATGCCTCCTAGCTAAGAATTTAGCCATGTAATAAACAATTTTCATCAAAGCACTGGGTTTGTGGAAATAAGAGTACAATTGTAGAATCCAAATTTTGATAATGTTCTGTACTTATTAGCTATTTTGTCTTTTGTATTTTGACCCAATTCAGCCAGCAAACACATCAACCCTTATGTAAGATTAGATACACATACATACATATACTCCAGCCCAGATCAGATTAGCTGCAATCAAGGTAATTATGTTGAACAAAATTGTTCATCTGTGCTTTGCAGCTGCCATTCGGATCTAGTGTTTGATCCCAACTGACTGAGTTGTACATATGTTTCTCCTTAATCCTGGATAACTTAGGTTTTATTTTAATACATAATCACCTCTTTAAAACTCAAGACTGACATTACAAAAAATTTAGTTTTGCAGATAAATTAATTCTTATTTTCTTTTAATGTTTTTCTTTGGTATAATCTGAAGTTCTTTAATGGATACAACCTGGCACTGAACTTCCCAAAAACTGAAGCCATCATCTAGACAAGTCTGCTCTCCTCCGCCCCTACCAGTTATCATAGACTACTTCCTTAGCCAATTTTCACGTTCCTCCAGCAGTTAAAATTAAACCATGAACATGCTCAGAGTGCTAAACACCACACAGTGGCCGAACAGGTTCCCTTCCCGTGTTTTTCCTCTACTCTCTAGCAATCTAGACATAAGAAGGCAGTATGAATTCTCATAAGCTACAGTAACTGTGTTTAAAGAAAAAAAAGTTATAAACACGCAACAGGCCTTCCCCCAGAAAACCAACAATTCCAGAGAACTTTGGTTCAGAATCATTGGTTAAGCTGTCAGTCAGTTATGCAATTATTTAAAAATTTCAGTCTTATGGTTATGGTTGTACCACAGTTCATAATCATAAATTTTGATTATGGTGACATCTGAGTTCTCCTACTCTTTATCATATTAAAACAAGGTTGCTATCAATCCAGAAGAGCAACAGTCTGAAAGACAAGAAGGATAAATGCTAATTTTGCCTAGGATATCAACTCTTAATGGCTTCTTGTAGAATCAGTAGTAACAGTAGTAGTAGTAGTTGTAGTAGTAGGGATGGCTAAAGAGGTGACCTGGAACAGAGGCTAGATGGTGTTAAAGGAATAAAGTAGGTATTTATTAAAAGGCCTTTAAAGGATACACCTTGGGCAGTACAAGAGCCCTGCCATGGCTCTACCCAAGATGGACTGAAGATGGATGCAATACGGGCCACTGGTCAAGGGTTTTCACACTTCTACAAGCTTGTGTCCATTTACATATTGGGGTTAATTGTCCAATTACAACTTCAGGTTATGAAGTCCCATCCTCCCAGGTTGCTCTCCTCAATTCATTGTTCTTTATGCTTTTTGGGCCTGAAAATGCAACGATGTCCTTGGTTCTCAGCCTGGAAATGTTTTATCTAACTAAGCTGTGAAGAGAACTTGCTAACACTTTATATGAAGTTCAGAGTCACACACTAAGGCAGTAAACAATCTGGAAAATATGAAAGCTAAAACTTAAGTCAGTAATAGCATTCCTCCAGCTTGACTTCATAAATGTTTGCTCTTTCATAGTCTGTAAAATGAGTTTCCTATTTTTGTAAGATAAAAAGTTGCATTTTGTTAGTAGACAGAGAACTTTAACTGTTGTATTTAAAAGACAAAGCCCTTCAACTGCTCCCTCATGAGAAAAAGAAGTTTCTATATAATATGGCCTTATATTTGTGACCTATTCTCCTTTATGAAAAGTAAAACAAAGGATGGGAAATGAAATTAGCATTTGGTATATAGAACACATATTGACACTAAATTCAGTTATCACGTTTCTAGGTAAAGGAGATAAAACTGGATTAATAAGTAGATTTTCTTTCAAAAATTTTTTGAGGTTCATCTATTTTTTTTGAGGATCACCAGTATTTTCACAAAGCTGAAAAAATTCCATGTTGTTGTTTAAGGTAGTTACAAAGAAGGAAAAAAATATTACTTTCAAAATATCTGGATTTGAACTCCAGATTCTATGTAAGAAAGAACCCAATTTACCCAAACATTTTCTTGCAATTATTGTAAAGATCTGTGCAAAAGAAAGATGAAACAAAAAGATTAGAAAGTACTAAATGAGAAGCTGATCATTAAGCCTATTTTCTACAAGCTTCTGTACTTGTGTAAATGATAAGGGCTCTAAAGTCTGGAGTAGTATCTCTAACAAGTATAGAGGGGATTTGCCTAGCTCTGCTTTTCCATTGAAAATACTATAGTTTCTGTTTTTCCCTTAAGGAAATGACATATGAATAAATTCACAGTCATATGTCATATTTCAGAGTTTTCTGCAGCAGATCTGCTTGATAAGTAATTATAACCATTTCTAGGAATTCTTCATCCCAGAATTCTTGTTCTGTTGTCCCAATACTGGAATTTCTTGCCTAAAACTCTACAAAAAGCATTAAGTGTGTATATATATATATGCATCTGTCTCTCCACAAATATACACATATAGGTATATACATATCTATATGTGTGTATATAGTGTGTTTACATATATATACATAAGAAGCAATAGTTTTTAGAGGCGACCACTCTTTTACTCCCCAACTACCATGTTACGTATATATAATATTATCTCTTTTCTAAAAGTGGTTTGGTGTGGAAGGAAAGCTGGACTGCAATTTTGCACTATTAATCCATTCACAGTAGAGTTGTTTATACAGCATTTTCCTGTACTTGGATTGACTCTTTTTGTTTTAAATGAAGTTATTCAGAGTCAGCTGCACAATTTCTGCATTTTTACTGGGGTTTTTTTGTGCTTTTTATTGACTGGTTAGACAGTAGGCATTGATGTCTTTAATGAAAGAAGGGTATTCTTGGTCACCCTGTAAAGATTGTTGCTCATGTGTTGAAAATGGAATTTTTCACTTTGTACTAGACTTACTCTCCTCAATAGTAGTGACGGTGCCATGTTTGACACGATCTTGCAGAAACAAACCCATTCTTGGCCTTGGATACTAAGTAGCACAGTGCTCTACTTAGATTGCTTCCTAAGATTTTTGGGAAGCTTTTGGAACAGGCATTCCAGTAGTAGAACAGTCTTTAATTTAAAGATAGTACAAGTTTTTTCCACAATATACAGAATGACTGAGATCTGTGTGGAAGTACAATGATTTATTTTGCAACCTTGGGCAAGTGCCAACATCCTCCATCTGTTTTCCTATCTGTCCTCTTTAAATTATTATCAGAACTAGCCAGGAAATACAATGTGTTTCCTAAGAAAATTTTGGATCATTTTTAAAGCTCTCCATTTGGGAAGAATAAATTAAATTCAGAATTCTTTTAATTACTAAAAGTTTCTATACAAAGTTCTTCTGTGGTTTTTTCTACATGATGCAATGAAGAGGACCCTGAACAAGTAAGTGCCAATTTTCTATCAAGAAATATGTAAGTGTTATACAATCAAGGTGTGATCCCATGAATTTATACAATTTAGTGACATTAAATAATTAACAGATTAATGTACTCAAATGTTTCAGCAGTTCTAGAAGTTGCTTACTATCAAAATAGACTAAGATCTGTAATTATATTAAATGAATCTCACAAAAGAGTTGAAATAGGAAATAAATGAAATTAAATATGAAAGCTAAAAATAGTGTACAGTTGTATGTATACAAAGCTTCAGTAGAGGATAAAAGAGTCTGTGCCTAAATTCTTTTCCCATCATGCCAGAGAATTAAGTATGTGGTGGCAGGAAATTTAAAACCTGTCTCAGATGGGAAATGTTTAGAAAATAAATACAAAGACCCATCTTTGGAACTACAAATTATATGCATTTTACCAAGTTTCCTTCAGGGTTTGATAACTCTTGCTGTAGCTGTCCCCGTAAATATGACAATAAATTTTTAAATCTCCAGAGAACTGGCAAATACAGGCAGATGCACTTAACTGCTGGTGAGCAACAAAAGTCAGCCTGCAGGAAACTGTGGCACTAATGTAGTTCTTGATTAATCTCTAATTACACTTTTGTCATCTTAGCAGGGAGACAAAACTATAGCAGTTCCTAAATAGGCAGGCAGCATTTTGGCACCTAGCAACCAGCAGTTCTTTCATATTAGCTGCAGTGGACTCTGTGCTGTTACATGGAAGGTTGTTATGGATCACTGCTCTATTATTTATAGAGCAGCATTTACAGAGGCCTTCACAACAGTATATAAATTAACAGCTTAACAGGCCATTGCTAACTAAAAACATGGCATGAGCTGAAGCATCAAGTATGAAATTAAAATGTGACTTGGAGATAATAATGCTTGTAACACACATAGAAAGGAATGTCGATTTATTTTCCTGTTAACCATTTCACGGGCAGATTACAGTACATCTTTAAGAATTTCTGTGTGGATGTTCATTGTGCCTGTCTCACTCATTTCTTGTATGCACATGATGAGTACATATGTGAATATATAGACATACATATTTATACCTAATAAATATTCTACTATCTTTTCTCACATAGGTCTTTTTAAAGACTAGTGTAAAATCTTGCCTATTTTTTCACAGTAGGCTAATATAGCACAGAGGTAGATGAACAAGCAGAGCAGTGCTAAAAGGGATCTATCTGCTAATTGGACTGCAGGCTTCAGTAACACTACAAGTGTCTTCATGGAAGGGCCTTGTAAGCTACCAATCAGGCAAATAACACTAACATTCTTCCACCTTCTGTTCTTTGGTAGCTTATATGTGAGAGGACCAACTCCAACGAGAAACCTCACACCTCTATTTAGTGTCCTTCAGAGTGAATAAGAATCAAATGCAGTAAATGTCTGCTGGCTGGCTGCAGTTGATTCCTTATTTAATCAGCTAAAGAAAGATATAAATTAATGTTTATGTACTAGAGATTTGGAATAAGGGAATAGGATTATTAACAACAGGAACAGATAAGTAGAGGAACTCTAAGAACATACAGTTTTATTTGCAGTCCTGCCTGAATTAAATCAATACCTGGCAATGAAAGAAGGTTCTGATCTAAATCGTGGTGTTTTCTGGTGCTTCTGCTGGACTGGATTGCATTTTGCTTTACCCTTCTCAAATGTATCATCAGAGAAAGACCCTGTAGAGTAGGAGAGAGCACACAGCCCAGGCAGACATAGCCGATGATGGAAGGGAATGAACCCAGTTGCATTCACTCCCTGTGTTCACACAGCTAGCTGGTGACAAAGATAGAAAAGGAAGGCTGGATTGGGCACTTCCATCCACAGAAATCAATAAAATTGCTCATATCTTCAATAGAGGAGGAAATTGTCTTCAGTTTTTTATCAAATAACCCATTTCTAGATGTGCTTTACCAAGTCACCTTTCTTGATTCTGCTTAGTTACTGGATATTTCCAGAGATTTTTTTAAAGGGCTTAGAAGTTAAACATGATATACCTTCTTTTATTTAGGTAATGGTGTTTTATTTTCAGTTGCTAGCTCAGAAGGTTATTTCCCTCTCAAGTTTATACTTGATATGGTCTTTTGATGTAGAGATCATCCAGCAATGTGTTTTTTGATTATAATCCAAAGGTCCAGTGAAGTATTCTCATGGTATAAGTAAAAATTAAGTTCTGAAAATTGGACCTCAAAACTATTCAGAATGCCTCAAATTACGGTACCACAGAGTTCGCTCAGCTGGCTGGTCTTTCTGTAATCATCATCACAGCACTGGAAATCATGGGCTTAGTCCAAGCAGCTAACCTTATGCCTCTAACAAAATGTTTCTGGCTTTAAACTAAAACAAACAAACAATTAAAAGCAAACAAAATAACCAAAAAGAGAGCAAATAATTTACTTTCACCTGACCATCTTTGTGAAGGGTGCCAGAAGGCTCTCTAATCTGCAGCTCTGTGCCCTGTGTGAGATGACAGAGCCTTATGTGGGACTTTACATAAAATACAAGTCACAGTATATGCATAATATATGTTTGGGCCATTTAAAAGTAGAAGAGAAACTTAGAAACCCAAGCAGGTAACTTCTGAGAGATATTTTCATTGCTTTGTCCTAGATTTTCATGAAAGCGTGAAACAGTACTTTATTGCCGGGTGTTTTTTGTTGTTTTGCATTTTTGTTTTTTGTACAAAATTACCTGGTGAATTAGACAAAGTAGGAACATAAGGGTAATGAAAATTTCTTACAAAATTTCTTAGCTACTGGAAAACACCAGTAATCATGAAGCTATTGTCATCATAATGCTCTAAGATGACTTAATTAGCTAGTTGATTTTTATGATGATGCTCAAAGAGATGGGGTTTGAACTTCATTTGAGATAGGAATTATGAATTGATAGGGCACCAAGATGCTAATCAATTGTTCCCATTGCATTGTTACTGTGTTGGCTACCAACGTTTCAACAGGAAAAACAAAGCTGTTTGCTAAGTGTGGGTCTGGAAGCTGGATCTCTGTGGCATCACATTTGCAAGTTGAACCAAGCCCCATGTGAGAGAGATCAGCTTAGACATAAATTTCCCCCAACTTTTGTCTGACTGTGGGGCTTGGTTTATGTTGCGGTTGACTGTAGCTTTGGTAAGGAAATTGCTTTTATCAGTGAATACATAATCCCATAGATTGTGAATTTTTAACTTCATTTTTTAAACTTCACAAAATTGAGCACTTTCACTGAGGAAATGCCTTGCAATTCAAAGAATTATATGCAACCAGAACAAGAAAAGCAAAAGAAATATTGAATGCTGTGAACTCAGAGTAATTTTTCTTACTACATGATTTTGCAGCTGCACATAATTAAGGTTCTTAATACATTTTAAGAATTCATTTCCATATCTTAATATGTTTGATTTCTAAGTACTGTTGTCACCCAGAATGATCTACAACTTCACACACTCATTTAAGAAAAAGAACAAAAAAAAGGCTTAGTGAAGGTCTCTGCTTTAATCCATACATATTTCTAATATCATATCTTCAATCTAAACTACATGTTAATTTAGCCATAAATTGAGTAAGCAAGTTAATTTCTTTTATGCTGTTGGAGTGTAAGCCATGTTCGGTATAAGATATATTCAGTGGCTGTTCTAGCAAAAGAGAGAGATATTTTTTGCACTCAGCATAGAAAAAACTAGAAAAACATTTGTACTTAAAAATTACCTCAAAAAAAAGATACTAAAGACATCACAAATGAAATTAAAAAGATATATTTTCAATTACCTCTGATGATACAATTTCAAGCATTTTTTTCAGAGATGACACCTGTGTTTTAATTAATCACTTTTGAGGGATATTTTTCAATGAAATGTCTCTCTCTGGTGAGTAATTTAGAATAAATAAATCCATATTTGTATCAATACAAAAAAAATGCTTTTATTAGCCTCCTCGATTTATTAGACATGGATATTTAAGGATTAGAAAGAACTTCTGACACTAAGGTTTAGGGTCATTAAACAGGTCACTGGAGCCTTCAGCAGTAAATCTGTGCAAGACAGCCTCAGCTGATGACTTCAATCGGGAAATTTGTTTACCAATCATTATAAATTTAATTTCATACTATATATAGACTCAGAGAATCTATATCATATCTAAAGTAACCTTCAGACTCTGCTCAATTTTCAATAATTGAAAATTAGCATTCAATAAATAGTTCAAAACAGTATCTATCCCTGCATTTTAAATTCTAGAAATGAAGTTCATTCTTTTATTAAAAAAAGACCAAAAAAGACACATGAACAATCTCTGTGAATTCAGCTTAAATTTTGAAATATCATCCCTATGAATCTGTGAAATGACACAATTGAAAAATGCAATATCTTTTTGAAATGGAAGCTAATTTTTTATCTCCAGAAAATCACAAACAGTGTTTCTGGGTGTTTAACCATGCTAATGATATAAAATTAGGAATATATGGATTATATGTAACAATGAAAAGTAGTTGTGCTGATATTTCCCATTTATTTTATTATTTTAAAAATTTCTGTTTTGTAATTATTAGGTGGATCTATCCTTACATCTATCTCAACATTTTAAATAAGAAAAATAATATACCTGGTATTAGATATTGGAACTTGAAAATTACAGGAGATAAAATGTATATGTGTGTGTGCACATCCAAAATTTGATGTAATTGTTTTTGTATTTCCATTTTTTTAAAACAGTGTCTGCTTTCTGCATGTACCCCTTTAAAACTTGTATTTTCTACTTCTACAGCACTTATAATAGAAAATTCTCTATCTATAAATTTTCATCATAACAAAATTATTTTATGAGAGTTTATTTTTCTGAATATATGTGGGTATATATATGAATTGTACACAAACTTAAAAATTGCGTTCATCGTATACTTTGTGTTATTGACAGAATTAGTTCTACTTGCAATTTCCCTTCAAAAGAAAATAAAAACTACCTCCAGAAGTAAGACTGGGAAAAGTTGGAGGATTTTGACTTTTTATTTTGAAAGCTTGATGTAGCACAATATCTGACAGAAGTAACAAGTTTTAACCCACAGTTTATATTATTTTAGAGCCCTGTGTAAAGGATTTTATGTGGAAACAGGGGAATTCTGTTATAGGGAATAAGCTGTATTGAAAGTATTGGGAAAAAATCATGGTGTTGGTAAGCATATGTGGAAAGCTAAGCATGTATTGAAACATTTTCACTAACGGTGGAGTTTTAAGACATTTTTCTTTGAAATCTCATATATATTTAGGCACTTTAATTCTTTAATAAAAAAGTTTTAAAATACATTATGAAGTTGTGCATTTTTATAATAAGAGTGCTGGAGACCCTAATGTTGACAATAGTATCTTATCAAGTGTTTAGTTAACTAATATTAACCATAAATCAGGAACTCTGACCATGAAAAGGTTTTGCCATTGTGCAAAAAAGGAATTTCCTGCGCTGTAAATTGAACATATAAACTAAATGAAAATGTTACCTAAGACTGTCAGTTGGTGCATTTTTTTGTTTGTGTTTTTCTTTTGGCAACATAAGTAAAAAGGAAACTGTTCCATTATATTTACTTTCATTTACATAATAAAACAAATTTGACTTTCCATTCATAGAGAGCTTGTACAGTTTCCTATGCTGGTAAATTTTCTCTGTTAAAATTCAATTTTACCTACTTGCCACTTGAATACTTAATAAGCAGAATAGTTAAGCTATGTACAACAAAGAAAATGTGTACATGCTTTAAAAAAAAAAACCAAAAAAGGGTAAAATAATTCTTAGAAAGGAGAATTTATGTATCTCTCCTCACCTACACATGGCTTACTCTAGTTCACTATCTATTTCAAGAAGGTTGAAAATTCTCTAAGTCATGAAGTGTAACAGATACTGCATTTGTTGAAAGCAAAAGGAGTTCTCCCTGTGCTTTTAGGACTGTTTTAGGCTTGTTCTAGTTTTTGAATGCAGTGGAAATGGCTAGTAGTGGACAATTGTCATGTTTTCCTCCATTCAGTCTGGCTCCTTTATGATAAAGGCTTCAATATTGTAATAAGAGTGTTGTTTTCTTTGCTTTTGTGACACTGAGAATTCCAGAAGAGCTGGAGCCCAATGTGAGTATGCTTGTCCATAAACATACATAAATCTGCCCGGAAGAAAACAAAAGCATTTTTTGCTGCTGAAGCTTTTTTCTTTTTTTTTTTTTTTTTTTTTTTGTGAAACGTTCCTGTAGGAATACTATTTCTGCAAATAAATGCTCATGCTGTAGATACGTTAAAAAAAAGAAAAAATACAGAAGTAAATAAAGTCATTATATATTAAAATTTAAAAACAAATTTTTTACTAAACTTAGTTTTAAAATGTTATGAATTTTAGCTATTAAAAAGTTTAAAATTACTTCAGTGAAATGGATCATTTCAGTCAAAAGGGAGTTATGTTTCTGGCAAGATCTTAGAGGACACCATTTTCATACATGGTTAGTTCCTCTGACTTCAGTGGATCTACAGATCCACAAGGCTGGGTTTTTGTCTGCTCACAACCTAATTCATAATATGTAGAAAGACTACAGAGAGAGTTGCCCATGGTTTAGTTTGTGTAGATATGGTTTCTTGTTTCCTCTTTTCACACGCATTAAATATCTTCCAAAGGATTTATTTCACATCTGCTGCTCTGTTAGCCTGCAGTCACTGGTTTTCTTACTGCTGCAGATGAAACCTCAGAAGTGCAGCTCTGAAAGGCAGTGCTGTTTTTGCAGAAAAAAAAGGAAACAGATGACAACAAAACTATCACACACAAAAAATGTCTCTCTTTTGTCATTCTAATGAAACCTGATTTTCATTTTTGAAAGTGTAACTCTAACACTACACCTGGGAATACCTGGTCATTACAGCTGAACCTGGCACAACAGCATGTGCATGGTTGGGCTTCTCTGAACTACATGGGATAGAGCTTTAGCTGGTAAAAATAAGGATAGCTGCATGTGGGTGCAGTGGAGCTCTGCTGATTTACACCAGGTCGGGGACTAGTCCTGTGCATTGATTTACTGCAGCCAATTTGAACCCATTAGACTTACGCCAGTATAAACCTGAGGAAACCCAGTGGTGAATCAAGCCCAAAAAGAAAGAAATCTTTAGATAACTACTTAACAGCTGTGGAAATATTGGCTAGTTCTCTTAGGACTTCATTACCACATCTGATGAGAAAGCTGATTTATGGAGACAAGTAAACAAATCTCAGCAGAAAGGGTGTCTCAGAAAAAAACCAAGGAAACATATGTAACACAAGAACGGACCATCTCAAGGATTGTGTTTTTTCTTGTACTGTCTGAGCCACACAAAGATTTAATGGAAGACATTTCTAACTATCACTTTGGATTTAAAGGCAGATGAAAGAAGCAACACAAAGCCCCTGTGGCCTGTTGATATAAAGGACCAGGGGCAAGGAGGATCCTAGAACTTGGTTCATTCAATGACTCATCATGTAACACTGGGCTCATCATTTGACCCCTTCTTGCCTCAGTGAACTCAAGTAGAGATTAGGGTGAAAAATGTAGGTTCCTATTGGAAAACAGATGATTTATAAGAGAGCTTCCTTGTTTAAATACATTACAAAGTAGTGAAAAAACCATAAATTTTACATGTACAATCATAAACAATAGAGTGAATGTCTGCAACAACCTTAATTTCTCCTTCGTTCTTCAGGTTGCTTTTTTGTCTTACTGCATTATTCTCACCATAAAACCACGCACATTCATAACAGATCAGCAAATGAGAGTAATGTTGTTACTCTCTGCATTTGTGGTCTGGTAAGGGATGCAAGAGTAAAACCAGATTCCCACTTCTCCTATAAATCAGTGAAGGCAATGACGCCAGTTATATCTACTCCAATATCAAAAATAAGTTTTACAAAAATTGTTTTAGACAGCTGTCTGGACCAAACAATTTCGGCTGCTGATGCTGTATGCACATCTGTGTGCTGGGGATGCAGAGTGAAACATGTTCACAATCTGTTTTTCAGACATTAGTACATTTTGTATTTTACCATGTGAACATGTGGCCCACATGTTTCATAATGAGGGTCATTTTATTCAGCAATGAATTGTGTCCTCCTCATCTTCAGTCTTTTGCAAAGGAAAACCCCATCAAAATCAAACGCTAGGAAAACAATCAAGTTCTCAACAGCTTTTGTTGTCTTGATTTTACATTTTAATGATCTGACAGATCTCATCATTACTGTTTTATTCATCAAAATGATCATAAAACTTTTGACTGTGAACAAGAAAAATATACAAGTGTATCAGACAAAAGATCTAAACATATTTTGACAGACTGACTATGCAGTCAATCAGGGCTAAATGGTATAAGAAATGTAAAATGATGGTAAGGTTATGAAATACAGTGAAAAACCCCACGTCCCATAAGAATTTGGATTCTTTCAAAGTTCGAATGTCAGCCAATTAAATCCTCTGTTTAAATGCTGAGACAAAAAGCCACAAAGATCTCAATGCTATCTCATCAGAAGAAGGGGTTTTTTACTCCCCTGCTGGCAGCTTGTAGATGCAAAAGGTCTTGATATAGAGAAGGGTGCAAGTATAGCAGCAGCTAAGGAGTCTCAATCAGATAAAGTGACATCTGTGACAGATAGCTCTCTCACACAGGAGTCACACAAGCCTTGCTTGCCTTTCTCACGGGAATGATCCACCACTATTACAGTATCTCTAATGCGGCCACTAACATGAAGTTTTAAACTCATTCACAGTTTGAAACAAGATCACATTTACAGTGAAAAGCCAAAGTCTTAAGTAGCATGGAAACTCAGTTCAGTTTTCCTTATCACTTCTCTTCTATAGCTTTAATCAGGTGTTTTATTTATTAGGGGTTCAAAAAATAGTCTCAATGAATAGCCATTCATTTCTCCTGCACTCATCCATTTTGTACTTTTGGTGCTACATAAACATGTTTTCAAATAGAAGTTTGAAAAAGATTTTTTTTAAGTTAAAATAAGTTGCGCTTTTGTGTTATTAATGACACTGCACAAATATTGAAATTAAAAATAGTTTAAATTAGGCTTTGTATGCACTAAAATGCATGTATACTACAATAAGAAGGCATCAGTATGATTTCCTAACATGTTTTCCACATAAAATCCAATCATTAGATATTCCTTTCAGGTCTGAACAGAAAAAAAAATTGAATAAAAAAGAAAATCAAGATAATTAAAAGGTAATTTCAGAAAAATTTAACTTAACTTTGGGGTATCAGGAAAGATAAAGATACCTGTAAATTTAATTGAAAGGTACAGAAGAGGATGCATTTTCTAGAGAGGGCTTGGGGATTTTTTTATTAAACAGCCAAACTGGAAGAGAAAAAAAAAAATGCATATTGGATCAAGGGATAGGGTGCTTACACTAATGACAGGAGAATAAACAGTCTAAAGTATAGAAAGAAAAGGGTATTATTATTCCTATTTGGAAAATCTCTTCAAGAAGAAAGCGATACACTGTGTAAAAGGCATCCAGGAAAGGATTCTGTATGCCAAGTGAATGCTACAGACAAATTGAAATCAGGTTCTTAAAAGAAAATATCTGATGTGACCTTACAGATATGACCATACAGAGAGGAGGCAGAGATATTAATTTTGAACATAAACTTCCTCTTGACTCCCTTTAAATAATCTGTGATTGTATTCTTAATCTCTTTGACTTCTGATATATTCTGGTTTTGGGTTTTTTTCTAATTGAAGGAAATTTTTTTCTTAGTTGAAAAAAATCAGTTGTACTCTAAACACGGCCCCATATGTCTCAGAAGAAATGATTTATCTTTCAGATATTGTGCATATATATTTGTTCTTAATAGGATTACTTTCCATGATTTCTAGTATCAGTGAAGAAAACCCTGTACTTTCTTTTAATTTAAAGTTGCTACTGACCTGCAAAGAGCCTGAAAAAGTGAATGCTGTGATATAAGCAAGTATCATGAAAATTAGCAATACTGTTACAGATTATGTGAAATATTATACTTTTTTGAATTCCAATTGGCACAAAATATTAATTGTAAGGGAAAAAATATCTGGTCTTTGCAGAGAGATACATTTATTAACAAAATGAAGATTTTGTTTTATTCCCTAGAGCTCTTACAAATGCTCAAGACACAGTCTCAATACATTCAGGAGCTGCTTCAAAACAGATTATTGATATTCTGACCCACAGCTCTCTTGGAGGATATTGAGTATCAGCTGCCTCAAAGGTTGGCGCCAACCTTCCTCTTCTATGCACCACAAACCAGAATTAATTGCAAATCAATCGAACAAACTACAACTGATCAGTAAACCAATTAGTAATTTTAGCTGTTCATCCTGTCTTCATTTACTAAGGGGAAAGATGTGGGATGAAGGGAAGTGATTTCTAGTTAACATTTACGATTTTTTTTTCACTCTGGTAACAAGGATGCCCTTGTAAAAACATTTCAAGCGGGGACATATCCAATCTAGGCAATTCCAGTACTTCCATTACATTCTTCTTATGGTTCTTTGGTTCTTTTTTCTTCTTATGGTTCTTTTATTTTTTCCCCCGAGGCTTTCTTCTGATGACACTGGAGTAAATTTTTACATTTAAATTTTCCCTGTGTATTACCCATGAGTTGACCATTGTTTCTGAATCTATTCAGAACATTCAGACTGCAAATACCTACTCCCATGTGCATTAACTACTATTCTGACTCTTACTGGATTACTACATTGCCGTTTGCTGTTTCTAAAATTTGAAGAATCCATAGCCACCTCTGGAAAGCCCATAACTAAACTCTCAAAGAGTGACTTCCATTTTAATTCGATTGAGATTTGATTTTTTTTTTTTACCTTGCAAGAAATTCAAGAATTATTTTTTTTTCCTAACCATCTACATATCACTTGAATATAAATACTTTGCAGTTTAAACAAGGTAACAGTGCCCGTCACGTCTACATTGACTTGATCTTTCTCATACCAAAGTAGGTGATTCTGTGGAAAATCTATCCAGTTGAATGCATTATAAGTGGTCATCAAAACACAGCAGATTATATTATATGCAAAAATATATTTTATGGGGAAAAGGGTTATGTGAGAACAAAAGTACTTTAACTGAAGAAGTCAAGGATAAAATAAATGAACTACTGCTCACAACATATACATTTCAAGGTTTCAAAAGTTCCTGGAACATCAGAATACATATACAAAAGAAGTTTTAGGCCTCTTCCTTTACAGCAAATAGGTATCCAAGCAATTAAATGTCTAGAATTATCTGTAGCTAGTAGATTACTCCATAGGCCTTTTTAGAACTAGTTTTAAAAAGTGCAATTTTTCTTTGCGTAGATTGTTTAGTTATTAAATTCTGGCTCTTCTTGCTAAAACAAAGAGACTTTACCCAGAAATAAAACAAGATTTAGCATATGTTCTGGTCTCATATCACTATATATAACCTCTAATATAAAAGAAAAGATACATATATTTTTCCAGGGAAATGGTATCTTTTGTGGGGGCTGTCTAATACTGAAAAGGTTGAAAATTGAACTCCAAAAGCCTGATTGATCTTGACAGCAGCACCTTTCACCAGCTGATTGAAATTAACAGTTTCTTTCAGTTGTCCTAATTAAGACCAATGGGAGTTCTGGAATTCACCAAAGGTGTTTCAAGTTGCTCTCTTGTTTAGGTGTTGGTGGTATCAGCTTCTACTTTATTCAAAAAACAGTTTAGTCTAACTTGAGAACAACTCCTTTCTTAAGGTGCTCTTTCAAGAAGTGCTTGGATTGATACCTTCTATGAGTGCTTCTTAATAGAGAGCACTGCACTTAGTGATGAAAAGGATATAATTTCTGGTGAAAGATTAATACATGGTGGGAACAACTCTGACAATGTGAATACAAAACTGTTACTTAACAAGCAGTCACTAAGGACTCACAGAAAACTCTGCTAGCCTTTTATAGTGACTACAACTTCTCTGCTATGAAAAGGCCAAAGCTGGAACACACTCAGTGTGGGGACACCATCACTTTCAGTGCTGAGTCCTGCAGGAGCCTTTCATAGTTTATAATCTGGATGCCTGGGGTTAGAGAAAAGGTTGCATTAGAAAGGAGCACACAGCAGCTGTGAGGAACATCTTGCCTTGCAGTTGCAGAACTCTCAAACCAGGGAGATATCTGGATCTCCATATCCTCTGGGGACTGGCACTGCTATATTTTTTTCTTAGCAGTAACCTATAAGCCATGGTAACACATACTGCAAAGTGCTGCCTTTAAAGTGGGATCAGATGAAGAGAGCCCAACATTTTGTTTCATGATACGGCAGATCCAGCTTGCACCCAAGGATGGCAGGCACAGGCTTAGCTCCTAGAGCACCCTGGACTGTATTTAAACTCCTATCTGTGATGAAAATGCTGCGCTCACCAGTCTGGGTGCAACCACACTCTTGCAACTGCACATGCCAATCCATGTTTGCTGACCCTCAGTACAAACCTGGAAGGGGACTGAGGAAAACATGACTGAGAACCACAGTGAATCCTGCAGCTCTGGTCCACAGACTCTCCAACATAGCAAATTGTGGTGTGACTAAACACTCACTTCACTAAATACTCATAGTGAGGTCTGGAAAGTGAGAAAGTACTTCAGATTTCCACTTCAGAGAGTTGCCCAAGGTTATTACGCATGATGCATCTACTGCATAACTGTAATTTTACAGCTATTATACATGACAGTTCTACCATGCTCAGAGTTTAATCTGGTTATTAGAAATATCCCTATAAATTTCAGACTTTCTTCTTAAATGGATTTCAAGCACATTAGGAAGTCATAAATTAAGTGCTACTATATTTGAGAGAAAACTTTAGTATTGAATTTTTCTTGTAAAGTATTCAAAATCTCCTAATTTTGTCTTCATTGCTATGAAATTAATGGTTGTAGAATCATAAGTCATTTCAGATAGTCGTTTATATAGTGTCAGTCAGAGGATGATGTATTATTTGACTTTCATTGAAGAAGTGAAAAAAACCTTGAAATAAAAGTTGTATAGTGGGTTGATTGGCTTTTTTCCCCTTGGGAGATTAATGGGCCATTTAACTGAAAGATGCATGTGTTGTATTTCATCTTTTTTAATGTAATTATTACAGAGGCGGTGGAGGGTTTAGACATTTACAAAGGTAAAATTGTCCAGCGCTTCAAATGTAATTGCAGTAGCAATGAATTTAGTTCAATTTTCTGACATACTTGGGCAACTTAACTGGTGAATATTTTTAATATATTTGCTGGTATTCTTCTTGTTAAAATCTGCTTATGTAGCACATATACATATACTCTTGATGTGCTTAATCTCTCTTGTAATATTTCTTACAGTCCTCACTCTTATATGCACCATGCAGAGGACAGATAGTTCACGATGGTTACCACATCTGAGTCCCACAATCCGGGTTCTCTTCCCAGAATTTCCTGCTCTATAGTTCCTGTGTGACCTTGAGTAAACACATCTGCATCCTTATTTTCTACTTGGGTATTTGGCTCTTCTTGGTGTTGTCTTCAACTTTTGCTTCTGGCTAATTGTTGACCCTGAAACTGTCCTCACTTCTGCAGATCTCTATTAAAAGCATCATGGCTCTACCGGAGAATGCTGCAATGTGCTTTACTCTGAATGTCTGAAAACTGTACACCTGAAGCTCACTGTCTATGAAATGTGTGTTTGAGCTCTGCCTCACTCTCTGTCCCTGAGCAAAGCCATGACTGCACCACCTGGTGCCAGAGACACCCCAGGCACCCACCTGCACCCAGCTCAGGCATACCAGCAGCCAGCAGGAGGGGACACCACAGGGTTTGGATGGACACATGGAGAGGGGACACACTGCATGGCTCTGCTTCTTGTTTTCAGAGGGATTCTGGGTGTGAGGAAGAGTAGTTGTTCATGTAAACACTGGGCTGGCACTGACTGTCTTCTGGCTCAGAATCGAAGGCCTGTACCTTTTTCCTTGCACTGTAAAATAAGTGGTCTTACCCATAAAGGTTGTTGGGAACATCTGAATTATCATCCAGAGCTTGTCCAGGTATGAACAGCTGAATAATACAGACAGACATAGTGACTATTAGTGAATAATTAGTGAATAATACAGAGAGACACAGTGACTTGGGTCAGGGAAGAACTCTGCCAGAAGGCTTACTAGCAGTTATATGGGAGTGGGCTGGGCTCAAGTCCAAATCCTATTCAGTTTCCTAAAGCAGACAAGGTACCACAGAAGGAAGTGGGATATAAAACCTACCAGCACAGCAGCAGAGGAGTAGTGAAGGCCTACCATGTCTCCCTAGAAAGAAGGGAAGGAGAGCAGGGAAGGACAACCAGGTGTCCCCACATATGGACTTAGCACTGTAGCATTGTTGACAAGGATAATAAAATTTATACTGATTTTGATCTGTGACAAATCCTCATAATAATTTATGTATGTTTACAACAACAAAAATTAGGTAACTAGTATGCTTTGCAATTGATACCAGCTGTTCTGGATGCATCATGATTGACTTTTACAGCAGCCATTCAGAAGTGGTTTGTCCTCTCAAAAAAATAGTCCATCTCCATAAATATTAGAGATTTATTTTTATTACCTAATTTTTCCCTGATCCCAAAAATGTATGTTCCATTTCCCATGTTTTCACCCACATAAATATTCTGGGTGAGGCCCTTTCCAGCTGAGAACCTTCAGAAGTTCCCTGTTCCTTGAAGAGGTCAATTCCTTCTCCAGGTACACCTATGTTGATAAAAAGGGACTCATATGCTCTAGTTGGAATTATTTTCTCATAGAGAGAAGACAAGTGGCCCAGATCACAGATGAATTACTCTCCCCATAGGAAGGTATAATATATATATATATGTTACCTTTATTCAAAACTGCTGTTAAAAAACCAAGCTGGATTAACATGGAGTCAGCTCCTTTCAGCAAAGGGGTAAAAAAATTCTAAAGAGACAAAATACTTCAAAGTAATTTCACAAATACTGAAAATTTCCAGACTTACTGGTCCTGTCACATTTAATTTAACTGATGACATAAACACTAGGCAGGGTTACATAGAATTATTTAATGTTTTTTTATGAACCTCAATTTTTTTCTCTATTATACTCTTTAGCACTTACAATTGCCTTGTGAACTGAAGTGAAATGCATCATTAATCCCTGAAAAGCACCATGTGTTTAATTATTTAGACATGTGGGGAGATTAGGCCTCTTAAGACAGAAGTAATTTTCAAGCAACATAGTCTTAATTTGCTTCTATTTTCTCCTACTCTTTCTTTTTATTGTCAGATTTTGGAGATTTTTACAGTTATATTTTTATATTATTCTTCATTATTATCAAATTCACAGTGGGCCTTAAAAAGTCCTTCTAATGGAATGTATTTTTAAAGGCACTAAATGTAAATTCCCAGAAGAAATTTAACCTTTTCTCAAATATGTGATAGGCTTTTCTCCTACCCAATAGGAAGTGAAATCTTAAATAGCTTCACGTTTTTTGTGGTATAAAGATGCCTTATTATGCTAACAGTAGAATGAATTGTAGCAGTTTTCTAAAGTTCTTTCATTTACCAAGAATAGATAACAACCACATCATTTGGAATTCATCTAAGTTTCCACATTTCTCAAGAGATGATTAACTGATCAACCTGAAATCTTTCATGGTGATGAGTATATTCACTTAAAACTATTTTGGAATGATTTTCAAAGCAAAATATGGTTCTTGGTACTTTACTTCATTTTTGTATTCAAGTTTAAAACTTGAAATGGGAAAGAAGAGTTTTAAATTCTAGGATTTAAAAAAATACAATTGTGTCAAACAGTCTAAAGCCTATATATCAGAAATTACTGCTGGCTTATTCATAGGGCCAAAGGTCTTAATTTGGCTATGTTCATTACTTGATGGAGAGCTGATAAATTTCAGTGAGCTTCACTGTGATATCTCAGAGCTGACAGGGTATCAGTATGCTAGATTAAGTGGCATGAAAAGTTGAAGAGGTATTCAATTAAAGAAGGATTGAAGAACTGTCATACACTTAATGCTTGTTGACATGAGAGTAATTTTTCTTTTTTTTTTTTTTTCCCTGTTTAAGTAGGGCCTGTCAAACAAATATGATACTCTTTTTTGATAAGATTCCAGTTTGGTTGATAAAAGACCACCACAGAGACATAAAAGGTCTAGACTTTTAACAGGTTTTGTTTTAATACCACGTGACATTCTGCTTGAGTCACTAGCATCATGCAGTACCAATAAAACACATATTAAAATTTGGTTATTGGATGGTTTTCAAAAAGTATTTGTCCAAGGTGAATCATTGTCAAATGAGGAATTTGCACTGGGATTCCACAAAGACCCAATGCTACTCAACATTTTAACAAATGGTGTGCTAGTGAATGTAAAATCCCTGCTCTTAAAATTTGAAGATGACACAAAAATTATAGACTTTTAATATTGATGAGGACAGGCAGCCATAATTAGTCATCAAGTAAACTGGGACAACTCCTCCAGTACGTGTTTTAATACACCCAAGGATAAAGTAATCTGCCAACGAACAGTGAACAGAGGCAACACCTTCATGAGATAAACTTTGATTCTGGAATTATTGTGACTGTGGAAAGAAAAATCCAGGTTTTATGGTAGATGAGACCTGAACATGTCTATAGTAAGAATTAATTCTTGGATACTTGAATGAAAAAAAAAGAACCAAAGAAGATACTGTAGAAGAACTGTGGAAGATATCATACAAGAGAAGAACTTGTAAGAGCTCTGTCTGTTTAACTTCACAGAAAGAGGATTGAATAGTAATTTGATTACAGGTTGGAAACCAGATATTAGTGATATCTTAATCTAGCTGGTAGAAGTACAATGAAAAACAGCAGCAGGAAGGTGAAACCAGACAAGTAAACTGGGAAAAAAGCCACGAGTGTAAAAAGACTTCAGCCATTTGAAAAATCACAGAAGTGTTGGACTTCCCATCTCTTGATTTTTTTTCATTGAAGTCTGATGAAAAGGGTTACTGAATATTCTCTGAGTTCAGTACATAGTAGATTGTAATCCAAATTAAATATTAGAATATTATTTATCATGTGTTCTTTCCATAAAAATCCATGATGATCAGGGCCTGCCTCAGTATGTGTTGTATAATACTGAGGTATTTAAAACCAAACACTGCAGACAGAAGAGGAGCTTTAGTTGAAGTCTTCAATCTGAGAATGATTTATCTCCTCTGTCCCATCTGGAACAAAAATCATGTCTAACAAAATAATTCTACTGGATACATACTTGAATGTTTATTAATTGCTCAGCCATTAAAATAAATGATCACAGATACTCATAGTGTAAAGAGTCATAAATTCAAATGGAATACCTCAAAGAGGTAGGAAGTTAAATTGAACAGAATTGTTTGAACACAGAGAGCCTGCCAATCCCAAAAGGGGGTTACCCTACATAAAAATTGGGTAACTTTCATGTTTGTAGAAAAATAAATTCTTGATTAGCTTAATTAAAAATGACTCGTGGGAACCTTGATTTGAACAGTAGCTCACATCTATGATGAGAGAATTCAAAAGGATTGGGGCAGGTCTAAAATGCATTACTTCAGTTTTGCTACTCAGTGCTCCTTATTTAGTCTTGGTCTGTCTGGCAGCAATCACAGAGGTTTGAATGGTTACATGAAACACTGAGACAGCAGAACATCTGACTCTGGGTGATTTTCAACACTTAACAAGACTAGCAAGAGCATGTGAAGGAAGAGCTGAGATGCTGTGAATTTAGGAAACCTATGCATTCATTGCTTATACTGCACTTGGATTAGGACAATATTAGCTCACCACCTGAAGAACAACTCTAAGTCTATGGGAATGGATGACATGCATCTCACGGTCCTGAGAGAACTGGCTAAGGTTGTTGCCAAGTCAATCTCTATGGTATTTGAAAATTCATGGTGTTCACGCGAGAATCCCAGTGACGGGGAAAAAAGATCCTATTTTTTAAAAAAGGGGGAGAAAGGAAGACCTGGGTGACTACACACCTGTCACATTCATCTCTGTGCCTGGGAGGGTCATGGAGCAGATTCTTATGGAAACAATGGCCAGGCACATGCAGGACTAGGAGGTTATCTGAGGTAACCAGCATGGTTTCACCAAGGGCAAATGGTGCCTGACCAGTCTGGAGCCTTTTATAGATGGAGTGGCTGTTGCAATAGACAAGGGAAGGTCACCTGATGTCACCTCCCTCAGCTACTACAGGTTTTCAACAGGGTCTCACATGACACCATTATTACCAAACTGGAGACAGATGGATTTGAAGGATGGACTGTTTGGTGGATAAGGAAGTGGCTGGATGGACACAGTCAGAGAGTTATGGCTGATGGCTGTATGTCCAGGTGGGGCCTTGTGATGAGTGGTATCCCTCAGGACTTTGTCTTGGGACTGGTGCCTTTTATTATTCTTATCAATGACACAGGCAGTGAGATCAAGTGCACCCTCAGCAGGTTTGCAGATGACGTGTAGGTGAGTGGTGCAGTTGATACAAGAGAAGGATGCGATGCCATCCAGGGGCTCCTGGGAAGTGTGCCCACAAGAAACGTCATGAAATTTGTCCTGTCTAAGAGCAAGGAGCTGCATCTAGGTCAGGACAGTCCCAGGACTTGGAGAAGAGCTTACTGAGAGAAGTCCTGTGGGGCAGGATGCAGGGATGCTGTTGGATGAGAGTTTGGATGTGAGCCAACAATGTCCACTCACAGCCCTGAGATTTAGAAGTTTCCTGAGCTGCATCAAATTTGGGTGGCTAGCAGATCAAAGTAGGTGGATGTCTCTCTTTAACTCTGCCTTTGTGAGATCCCAGCTGGAATGCTGCATCCAGCTCTGGGGTCCTTAACACATGGACCTGTTAGAGAAGGTCCAGAGGTGGCCACAAAGATGATCAGAGTGATGAAACAACTGTCCTGCAAAGGCAGGTTGAGGGTTTGGGTTGATTAGGCTTGAGATGTGAAGGCTCCAGGGAAACTTCATTGTGACCTTGTGGTACTTTAAAAGGACTATCTTTTGAGTTATACCAGGAATATTAGATTAGTTTAAGACCAAGCCTTGCAGACAGGGCAAGAGGCTTCTCAGTAGTCAGAACTGATGTTTCTCCAACAGGTATAAAATACAGAAATACTCATGTAAGGAAGGATATCAACAGGTGTTTTTTAGATATAATTACAATAGAAAAAGTGGAATCTAAGCTTTGCATTAATTCCCTTTTCAGGCCCCCTGCTTATAATGAAACTTCCTCTACCGAATTCTCATCAATGCTTTACAAATATTTCTAATGCCACTTTTGCGATGTTAGATATGCCTAGATGCCAAAGTAGATACTAAAGTTATCTGTCCATCTTGCTTTGTAGTCAATTAATTACTTTAGTAAATAATAGAATGTATCAAGTTCAGCATATTAATTGCTGAGTGACTAATGAAGGAACATTTTCCCATCATTTCAGATTGAATTGCTAGTGAAAGCCATAAGGTCTACACCTGTCACCACTAAACCATGCTTAGTTACTTACCATGTGAAAGCAGCCCAGTGCAAGACATTATTTCACACCAGGCAATCTGAATACATGCTCTGTTTAGAAAATATAAAGTTTTTGTTACAAATTACTATTGAATTTAAATCTTTTGTATTTTCCCTCTTAAAGAGTGGCCATTCCCTATGTTTTGCCACATTCAAAAATATTTTAGGTGAAGTGTATACCCTTTATTTCATCAAGATGAAATAGCATAAGTTATTAATTTTCTTTCAGGCTTTCCTTGCCTTTTAATTTTTTGTTTTAATTCCTTGGGTCTAAAATATATACAACAACAAAATTACTCATAATAGTGCTGGGATATTTTATTAAAAGCAGCATTTATTATTTCAATTCCTAATTGTTTCTATGTAATATTGGGTACTTGCCTGAGAAGATGAATCTTTTCTTTCTATCTGCCACAGTTAAATTATATATAATTATTACATAATTACCAGTGTGCTGTCTTCCTTTGCAAGATAATGATAGGCGTGACTCAAAAAAAATCCTGCAGGTATTTAGGTAAAACAACATGGTAGGTCAATTGCTGAAGTACCACAGGAAATTATCCCACATATATGCTGAGCAGTCTTTTCAGCTTTTAACATCACAGCTATAGCTCCAAAGATAGAGAGAAAAGAACTGTTTGCCTAGAGGTGTTTACTAGCGTACAACAAATGAATGACAAAAAAGCACTTTTGCTTATACTTTGTCTGATAAGGATCTCTCTTCTCTTCAAAATGTTAGGACTACATTATTCACTATTTTTGACAGAGAGATATCTTGATCCACTAATAATCTCCTTGGCCAATAATCTTATTGGGTTTAACATTGATGGGCATTATGCATGGCACATCATTAATGGATGGATAACAGAAACAAGCTGGTGCCATATTGTCTAAGATGCCAAACTGATAATTCAAACCCTAGTCTCTGGTAGTAATCTTCCAGACTTAACAACTTTTTATTCATATAGGTTGCTTTATTTATTTATGAGAAAACTGAGGTCCTTTGTATGTTTTCACTCACCAAATATCTATTCAAACTCTTACCTGACTGTTAAATTTCAAAGCCAGTACTGTGCGGCTTAGATTGGACTGTGTACACTCACAGTTCAGAAGAGAAGAGGCAGGAACAGTCCTTTTACTATTATCTTTTGTACTTGAGATTTCTAGGTAACTGCTACTTATCCATTATAACTGCTACCAATCGTAAAGCAACCTGGCCTATTGGTAATGTATATTTGTGTATCACCTGATTTCCCTGCAGTATATTTCAAAAGCACTTGCCCCAGCAGTATTGTCAGAATCTCAATGCCTTCCTTTTGCTTGTATTTCATGTACAATAAGCTTTTCTCTACATGATTCTTGGGGTGTTTTTAGCCCCTTTTTATTGAAAGAGCTAAGATATTTTTCAAATTCTTTTTTTTTCTTTTCCCTTTGTAATGCTATGCATTTGGCTTTTTTAAAGATACAAGCGGTCTTTGCAAATGATGTTAAACATTCATGATACTGGAAGGTTACCCAGTACTTACTGGGAAAAAAGAACTTAGAAAATACCTTTCCACAATACAATGAACCTTTATCAACAAGATACTGCTTGAATAAAACAGACAAACAAAAAGATAGAGCCGGTACAAAGTACCCCCCCCCCCCCCCATATTTTAGCAGCTGCTGCCACCTGTAGCTACCTCATTCTAATTCAATACCTCTACCATGGAGCTGTTGAAAGGGTGGATAACTTGATACTGTCTCAGTCTGCAGGAAAGCAGGAGTAGTGGTTGTAGCCCAAACACAGAGCCTAGTATGGGGGAGAAGACTTCTACAGTTAGTTCCAGAGGATATGTCACTTTTCTGTGAAACAACTGCGTGGACCCTCTAAAAAGACAAGCTTTTTTATTGTCAGGCAGTCAGATAAAACCACAGAAACCTGTGTGCCAGGTATGCACAGCTGTTTCCATCTCACTCCAGATACACTGCATTTTCCTATACTAATCCTTTCTACACCACAAACACAGCTATGGCAGGGGATCCCATTACAACCCAGATGACCCCCCTTGGTTAAAGCACAGTTCAAGCTGTCTAGTTTCTTATTATCTAGCATTTCTATTTAGGTGAACCATAAGAACCCTGAGTGCAAATTCTTTGTAACAGGAATGAAAAAAAGGAATGAAAAAGGATCTATCTGTCCTAAAAAGAGATGTGTTCACACTGGGTCTGTCACCACAATGACTGTAGCACATCAAGTCATCAGACCTTGCACTGAGCACAAAGCTGTAACTGTGAGCATTGATCAAGATTTCTTGTCTTTTACTTGTCACTTTTACTTGCAGCTGCCCAGACTTTTGCACTTTCTGGACATAGAGATCCTACCTACACTGCAATGCACCAGCTACATTGTAACCATGTGAGGCAACAGCATATTTTATTTTCTTGCCCAGGAACCAAAGAAGAAGCTTTAGCACGAAGAATAGAGAATAAAAAGGGAGCTCAAGAGAGTGTAAGGGAAGACAGCGATTTGGATTTGGAGGTAGTGGAGGTTATAGAGCAATAGCAAAATTATAATGCAAAACTATATTTGATATGGACACCCAGATTCTGTGCCACATTTAGTATTTAGATCCACAAATAAAGTTCAAACTTGAAGAAATGACTGCCCATTTTTTTTTTTTGAAGAGCTTAAGAACCAGTAGGGGGCAAGAAAGTAGCTGCCTATGGTTCAATTTCCTACTGAGACAGAGAATTCTCCTGAGTAGACACACAGTTGTATGAAGTTTATACTATTCTGATAGTGGGGCAATAAACCTGAAGTCAATCTAAAAATCTCTTACAGATATTTTGGGTATTCTGCAGCAGTGTCAGAGGACTAGAACTTAATAGATTTAAGCAGGAAGAGGAATCTTGACAGGTCGGTCTGATGTGTTGAGGACAGCAGCATGAGGTTCAACAAGGCAACGAGCTGGATCCTGTCCTTGGTTCACAAGAACCCCAGGCACTGCAATAGTGTGGAGACAGGGTTGCTTGAGAGCTGCTCAGTAGAAAAGGTCCTGGAAGTGCTGGTTAACAGCAATTGGACATGAGTTAGGATGTGTGTCAGTGGCCAAGAAGGCCAATCACATCCTGTCTGGGATTAGCAGGGCCAGGGCAGGGATTGTCCCCCTGTGCTGGGCACTGGTGAGGCCACACCTCAAGTGCTGCGTCCAGTTCTGGGCCCTCAGTGCAAGAAAGACACTGAGGGGCTGGAGTGAGTCCAGAGAAGGGCAACAGAGCTGGGGAAGGGTCTGGAGCACAAGTCCTGTGAGGAGTAGCTGAAGAGAAAAGCTCAGAAAAAAGGAGGCTCAGGGGGAATATCATCGCTTTCTATAACTTCCTGAAAGGAGGTTGTAGTGAGGTGGGGATTGGTCTCTTATGTCATGTTTTAAGTGAAATGACAAGAAGAAATGGACTTAACTTGCACCAGGGTAAAGAAATTTAGAAAAAAAGTTCACTGTAAAGAGTGGTTAGGGATTGCAGTAATTTGCCCAGGTGGTAGAATCCTGTTTCTTAAAGCAGTCTCGCCCTATTTGTGGTACTAGGAGATATAGTTTAGGGGATTGATTACCACCATTGATTATGATGGTACTAGGTTGGACTAGGCAATCTTCCAACCTTGATGATTCTGTGAGGGTAGATTTAGGCTGGATATTCTTTACTGTGAAGAAATTCTTTACTGTGAGTGGGGTGATGCAGTGAAACAGATTGCCCAGAGAAGCTGTGGCTGCCCCATCCCTGGCAGTTCAACGCCAGCTGGGATGGGGCATTGAGTGGTCTGATCTAGTGAAAGTTGACCCTGCCCGTGCCAGGAATATGGTAACTAAATGATTGTTAAGCTCCCTTCCAGCCCAAACTATTCTATGACTCTATGATTTTGTTTAGGCAAGTGATTTCTAAGAGGTATCAGCTCTAGAGTGACAACACAGTCCTAGTTAGTGTTTCATCTAATGACATTTAGCTGCTATCTGCAGACACTTGGCCAGATCCTCAGCTGATTTAAGTGGTTGTCACACTGTTTATTTGTTTAAGCATTTGCACCATTTGAAAAGCTTGACATTATCAGACAGTGTCTATATAGCAAATCAGAGATAATTTTGTGTGTGCACATGTGGTTTATTGATTTCAGGTATAGTTTCTGTGCATGAGAGTGGCAACACATAGTCAGATTTTTTTATATAATACATGCCAAAAGAAAAACGTAATCCATATTTTCAAAATTTTTTTTCAGCTTGATACAGAAAGGAAATCTCAAGAAACTTGGAAGAGGAATTAAGTTTCAATAGTGGTGTTTTGTTAGGAATGGAATACTAGAGAGAACAACGAGGAAGACATAATTTAGAGAGCAATGGATTCTTGAAGAATCTCTCAATTTAGGAATTTGTAACAGTATTTTCAAATGACAGAAGTAATCCAACAACAATAAGGCAATGCTCCAAAACAACCATGAATGTTTTTATAGGATTTAAGTTTGGTTTAGATTGTTAACCAGTCACTAGAAGCAGGAGGGGAACATTAAGATATCAACTGCACATTATATTTTTTTTTTTTACATATACACTAAGTCTTATAGATATTGCATTATTTGTATGGTGTAGTACTAAGATTTTTATTAAGTCTTTTAGTGATAAGAACATTTTAGCTAACAAAATGCTTGTAGGGAAAAAATGCTATTTACATGGAAAATAAGTGAAAAGATGAAAACGTGAAAATTAATAGCCTTAATTAATTGGCTCACAGAAAGATTCCGACCTGTTTCTGAATCCAAATCATTATTTCAATATTTTCTTCCCCTTGTTATATTAATTTATTAGTGTTAGCAATTCTAAGAAATTCTAAAATGTGCAACAGCAACAAGAAAGTTTCCAGAGGCACTTACAAGTGTCTCCTGGAGATAAGTGGCACTTCTGAAATAGCTGCCAAGGAAAACAAGTACATGGGGAATCACCCATTTGGCCAAGGTAGGAATAAAAACAGAGCAGCAATCCAAGCTCTCAATGCTGCCACACACTGCTCCCAGGCAGAAGGAACAACTATTTCAAATGAAAAAGAATTTTAGTTCAGCTGAATAATGTCACAAGTGAGCCAGATAAATACAATAACAGAGTCAATATTTCCACAGGCCACAAGGACAAAATCAAAACTGATTTTGGTTTCAACACTGAAACAACAAAACCACGGTTTTCCAGATTTCACTGGAACCAGAAAACCTATGGAATGTGCATCTTGGAAGGAGTTGACATTATTTTCAGAAGATTTTGCCTACCAACAGAAGGCAATCTGTGCCACAGAATCATGCCAGAAATACATTCTTTCCTCGCTAATAGGCACAACACTATTCTGATGTTCTAACACAATGCTAATCCTTTAGCTGCACCAGCCAGGAGCTACACCCCACATAAAGTCCAAGCAACCAGTTCCTGGTGTGAACACAGAACTATAACATTAATTCAAACACAACTATAACATTAATTCAATTATATTCTCTTCCTACATTGAGTTCTCTCAAAAAAAGGTAAGATGCTATATTAATAGCAGATTTTTTAAGATTTGGGACCCCTAAACACTGCAATATATATATGTGTATATTTTAATCTTGGTTATAATTCGATTTTGGAATTGAACAGTATAGACAGGACAGCATCAGGTTCAGTCCCATCCACTTAGTTGCTCTTCCAAGATATCCACAAAATCTCTGTCCTCAAAAGCCCCAAGCCTTCAACATGCTTTCCATGCTGAAGCACAAGCTCAGTTGGCTGTTACAAAAATGCATTTGCAAGAGGCAATGCTGTGTCTTTCTATATTGATTCAGCCAATTCAAGATCAAAAGCTGGCCTGGTTGTGGTTGTATGGAGATACCATGTAGAAGCCATAGCAGACCCTGGTCAGCTGCTTTTGGACTGGAGCAGGTTGGAGTTGAGCCAACCTGCACACCTGTGCTGGGGCCAAAAACCATTCTCTGGGAAGGATGCCTATTTTAGTGAACACACAGCCAAAGATACCTTGCAATGAAAAAGGAATGACTGGAACAGTTGTGCCACTGATGTTGTCTAGAAATCAATTGTTATGTAGTTCCCAGACTCTTGTCTGTCAGACCTGTCTTCCTGCAGATCAGCATGCAGAAGGATCATTACTAGCATTTCTGTGCTTTTGGAGTTTTCAGTTTTGCCTATCCTGCAAGAATAGACTATTTTTTACCACAGCAATGTGGTGATGTTTAATGGAACTCATTTGAAGGCCAGTGCTGCATGTTTATATTTTTCCTGAAAAGGTATTGTTCTAATTTTAATGTGATGAAATTGTCATTTCAGTAAAAATTGCCGTTATATTTTAACCACTCAGTAAGACTCTGTTTGACTCTTTTGCTCTTATTGTAGTCAAATGTTCTCTATTCATTCGCATGCAGTTTGCAGCCAAATCATTAAATTAAAATTACTATATTCCTTTTCCAAAACCTAAGGCAAAAAGTAATTACAGATCAGTGCACGATTCCCAGTAAGAGGCCTGGTATTCAGCTCAATAATCAGTGTCACTTCAACAACAGAGTCATAAAGACTATTTAAGTTTCTGAACTAAAATTTTCTTTAAGAAAAGAATAAAATTGATCAGAGTAGAACCATAAGATGAAAATCTAATGCCCCTGTCTGCTGCAAATCTGCTATTTAGCCTTGGGATACAGTTCTATACTACTGTCTATGTTACATTTTCTGTTGTATTCTAAGTATGAAATTCTTTGATTAAATAGCATGAAGGGGTTAATGGTGCAAAGGCAATTTCTTTGTAAAGAAAAGAGAATAGCTGACATTACGTGCAGTATAATTATTTTTTATTAATTGAATTGAAATACTGAACATTAAATTGTGATACTTAGTCATATAATCCTTTGTAATTACATATTCCACAATAAAAGACTTTCAATTAAATTTTATTACAAGTCTAAAATTCGAAAAATACCCATCTTTACAACAGAAGCAGTCAGTAGCTAAGCTTTTTTAATAATTTTTCTCAGAAATTAAAAGCAAACTGGGAAAAATTGGCATTATTTTGTCATTTTAGAATTACAACATTTGCCCACCAAATCCTACACAATTGTAGATAAAAGCTCCTTCAAGAGCAAAAAGCGTGTCTCTTTTTTTCTATTGCTACAAAATATTGATGAAGTGCTCTATTGAGGTAGAGATCTCATTAATTATTTGATTTACAGAAAAAGAAGACAGAGGGAAATGAGTGCCGTGGCTAATGCCATGATGTACCATCTTGAGACTTAAGATCTTTTTAATGCATTCGGCAATGATGCAGCTGAAAGAGGAAAGAGGGAACTGAATGGATCCATTAATTTAATTGAAGTGAGCTCTGACAAGAGATAAAACATCTCAGGCTCTGCATCTCTTCAGGATGCATCAGCACTATAGTAAACAGTAAATGATCCACAGACGCAGACACAGATACACACACAAACATACACAAAAAGTTAAAGGTATACATGGGTTTTCACACACCCACACTCACCGACCCATGCACACATCCCCCCCCCGCCCCCACTCACCTACAGGTTTACATAGATTCTAGAGACCTCAAGGCCAGAGAACACTTCCTTTATGCAGCTTCACAAAGTATTCAGTATACAATCATGAAATGGCCTAGACTGGAAGCAATCTTAGAGATCATTTCATTCCATTCCCCTGCTGGGACAGCAGATGAGGTTACTCAGAGCTCCATCCAACCTGGCCTTGAACTCTTCCAGGGATGGGGTACTCACAACTTCTCCGGCCAGCATGTGCCAGTGCCTCACACCCCACAGTAAAGGATTTTTCCTAATATCTAATCTGATCTCTCTCACTTTGAAGACATTCCCCTCTGTCCTGTCATTACATGCTCTTGTAAAAAGTTGCTCTTCATCTTTCTTGTAGGCTCCCTTCAGCTACTGGAAAGACACAATTAGGTCACTGGCTACATCAAATGTACTCTCATGAACAACTCCTGGGCTGCTGTAAGTGATTCAGACTTCTCACAGAAAAGTTGCATTTCTTAATTTTTTAAAAAACCGTCTTACAGTTATTTGAAAGGTGGCCGAGAGAAGCAGACCTTACTGCTCCTTATAGAAACTCTGGTGCTGCTTTCTTTAGGGTGTGTTACTCCTGTTTCCCCAAATGGCAGAGAGAAATTCCTTTAAAAGAAGAATATTCCTTCTAGTATGTAAGTTCTTCTTAGAGGTTACCATGAGCCTTCTCATTTAATACCATAACCAATTTTTGCTAATAATATGAAACTCTACCATTTCACCAATACCGTAGAATACCTGTGTTTATATCCCATAATTGCTGTGATTAATATCATGGGGCTAAAGCAGCAAGACAGTCCTAAAGGGATATAAAATGACACCATTTCTCTGACCAGAGTTTTAATGATGGCTTGCTTCCTGATATCTGGGCCAATACCAGGAGAATTGAACAGGATCAGAAGATGAAGTTTAGATACTGGTCCTGAATATTCTGAATTTCTTGGCAAATTTAAAAATTTCCCACATGATACTAATTACTGCCACCTAATATCGATATTAAGACTCAGCTGAGTTGGCTGTAAACACCTCCCATCTGTGGTGTGAACAAGAAGAAGCTTCTTTCAAAGGATGAAGGTTGTCACAGGAAAGGGACACCCTGCAACGTTACAGCACTGCGTAGTTCAAGGTTTTTCAAGTTACTTTGCATCCCAACAGTCTTCCTGTAAGCTCAGGTTGATTGAAAGAAAACAATTTCATGCAATTTCGAGAGCTAATTGTTTTTATTATATACATAGAGAATATAGGTTCCCCTTTATTGAACTATGGCAATTGTATTCAAAGAATAAAATTTACTTTTTTCCTGCCCTATGAACAGTCTCATGTTTTCCCTTATTCATTCTTTTGCTCTATGAATTAACAGTAAAGCAAAACCAATCTTTTAATTTAGTCATTTGTGATCAAGAGTTTAAAATAATTTTTCACTAAATAAGAAAAAATTGGAAACATTTCAAAAGTAAGTAGAAAATTAACATGGTTTCTTAAAGTAGGAGCTACAAGTTCAGGGTTACTCAGGGAACTGGGGTCTGTGAGGAATAGAACAGTTCTAGCAAGAGTTTAAAAATTCAGGGTCTGCTTTGTGAGCCATAGAGAGATGGATCCATAGGACTGGACTCAGCCAGTTAATGTCCCAGAGCAGACTGCTGGAGTGGCCATTTTAATATCTTTAAATCTGCTTTTGGAGTGGCTGAAGCTCTAATGACATTAAGCAGAGGCAGCACAGCTCAGCACAGAAGAACATTCTATCTAGCCCTATATTCCTGTCTGTGTCTAGCCATGCAAATCAGAGGACCTATTTCCTATCCAACATCAAACATTCAGTCAAAGCTGTTTTGTTCTGTGGCTTATAAATATGTATTTCTGCCTATATCTTTATGTGCCCACATTCATTGACTTTCAGAACAAAAAACCAAGCAGAAAAATACAATGGAGAATTTGTGGTGAAACTTTGCTGGAAAAATACTGAAGGTGTGTCAGTATTCCAAATATGAGCCTTTGTCAATTCAGGCATTAGATCTGACTGTACTATCTACAGGTATTTATTTTAAAACTATGTTGCAATATATAATGTGAGCTTGTTTATCTCTCATTTATCCCTAAGACATTGAACAATATGAAATCCAATAGATCTAATATAGTATTCACCTTAAATGATAGCTGGATTGCTGGCATTTAACCAATAGTGCATTTAAATTGTTAAAAAAAAAAAAAAAGATGCAAGGGAAACAATCTCTATCTCCTTAAAGGAAGTAATTTGAGCTGATTATACAGAGTGCAATGGTGCATTAATACATCACTGGATGTGAAATGTGTACAGTGTATCACATAATTCTTTATTTAGGGTTTATTAAACAGGCATTGACCTTCAGTCTTATCATACACCAAACTGTATTCTCATAGTTCGATAAACTAGGTTGTCAAAGTAAATATTTACAGCAGCTAGTAAAATAAAATCAGGTTATTTTCACTAATGGTCTATAGTGAACATTTATTTTTTGAGCAGCTATATTGTTTCTGTCAAGAGGAAGCCCTCTTTGGCATTAGAGATCCCATCCAGTGTGAATCCCTGAAAGCAGGCAACTGATTCAGGGTGGTATCCTGTAGCTATTAAAGTTGAATTTTCCAGGACAAGAACACCAGAAGCTTTAATAACTTCATTTACAATGGTTCAGCTTTTCTGACTGGTTGAGAAATGAAACAGCAAACACTGCCTGATGCTGTGCTACTGAACATAAAAGAACACTTCTCTCCTGGCACAAAAGAGAAGTGCATTCAGTTACACTCTCTCATTAGGGTAATCAGTGGCATCAAATAACCATAGAATCTGCAGTATAACCAATCTCCCAGGAAAAGAAAATGACAAATAAATCAATTACCTATAGCTAAGTATCACTGTGATGTCATTTCTTAAAGAGAGGGCCTCACATAAAATCCCACAATTGATAATGGCTGTGCTGAGTAAAGCTACTTACGTATTTCTAGTATAAAACTAGAAAACTAGTGCTTCTTCTAACAAAAGCTTTCTTTTTGGCTGAAAAAACAGTTTAGAAATTATTATCCAATATTATTATCCAAATTATTATTCAATATTATTGGTAAGCAGAATGAAACTTCTGTACAAAGATTATTGTGTTGAAAACCAAAGTAATGAAAAAGCAATTTGCAATGTGGCTTTGTATATGTATTTATTCCTACTTCAGGTGTTATATAAGTTATCAAAGCAGTTCTGGAGAGATACTGCATTTCTGTCATTTCTGTCAATTTGGATATTTAGTAATACATGATTAGTGATCGTATGCTAGAGGTACACTATTTTGTCATCTGTGTTCTGAAAACAAGGTCATTAAATTCAGAATCCGATGTTGTATTTCAACAAAAGAATGTGTGTGCGTGTATGTGTGTGTCACACCTTGTCCTTCATCAAATTATGACCATGCTCATCAAATTATAACTGTGCTCATCAAATTGTGACTGTGCTCTTTGGCATCCAGAGTCACCATATCCAGCAGTGTAAGACGTCCCTAAAGACCAAAAAAAGAAAGAAAGGTGGAAGCTGGAGAAGCATTCCTTATGATATGTTTAGAAAAGACTTCTTTTAAGCATAGTAATTTTCTTATGTACATAATTGTCACTAGTCATTAAAAAAAAAGAGAAGTAATAAATCCCAAACTAAGAGAAGGACCATCCATCCAGTCTTTAGTGTGCTACTGAAACAATGGCATTGTCAGGGGACAGCCAATATCACACCTGATCGTATTCTGATGGTCTTCATTGTAAACAGGGAAGTAGCACTTCAAATCCGACTGAATCTGCAGTCACTCTGCATTTATTGGTGAGTGTAACAACTTGCCCAGTACAGAACAAACTCTGGTACTGCTCGCTCCTTGGAACAGTGCTTTGAAAGGCTTTAGGTGTTACCTCAAATGAAATATGGTTCAAAACAAAGATAAGAAAATAGATGGAGATATACAATCTCTTAGGAGCACTATATACCATCGTGACATATCCAGGGATCCATCCCAACACACAGAGCTCAGCTTTCCTTGTGCATTCACGGCCACACCAGATAACTTTTTGAGGGACTAAAACAAGTTAGACACAGTGTTGTAATTTCAAAGAGGCTTATTAATGTGTTGACCATAATGTAAGGTATTCTGGAAGGCTCTGGCTTTTTTCCTTGTTTTAAAGTGGCATTTTGTCACTGCCAAGGCAAAGAAAATAATTTGTACCTACCAGAATAACATTGATGAGAATGTACATTTTTATTTTCAACATGTAATAGCAATATGTTGTAGTCTATAATTAATGTCTGTTCTCAAACTTCTTATTTCATTTTGAAGTTCAGATCCCAGCCATGCAGTATTTTTGGGTTTGGGGGTTTTATCAGATTTTGCTTTGGATTTTTGGTGGTTTTGTTGCTGTTGTGATTGTTGCAGTTGTTATTTGTTTCAGTGTTTTTTCTTTTGGGCATTCTTTTTGTTTCTGTTTTTGTTTTTTAGTTTGTTTTTTGTTGTTTCTTTTTGGGGTTTTTAGTTTGTTTTGTATGGTTTTTTGTTGTTTGGGTTTTTGTGGTTCTTTTTTTGTTTTGTTTTGTGTTTCTTTTCAGTTGATAGGTTGGTTTTGGTTTTTAAGAGGATTTTGGATTTGGGGTTTTTTTTTTGTTTTTCAAGTAGATTGTTACTCAAACACATGTCTATATCTTTTAAATAAAGGAGATGAGAAAAAATAAAAGAAATAAATAATTACAAATTCTTGGCACATTTGTAATTCACTAGGACTCTCAAATAATAAATTGATGTTTTCAGTTCCATTTGCTCCATGGAGTGGTTTAATATAGAACCTTTTAGACTGCACCAGCTATACAATAATAGAATAAAATATATAGTGGCTTGACAAATTCACCTGATTTATAGTAAAATCTGTTCTCCAATACCATCCATATTTGGAAGGGGAAAAAATTGCTTCTGTTTCTCATCACTGGTTTTCTACATTCTCTTAATTTTAATTTAACTTGTATGGCAACAAGTTCTTTTATTTTCCCCACCTACCCTTTGCATCCCCTTTACAAAATTTAGAGTTAGAATGGATTTTGTGCAGGAAAATTCCCTAGAAAAATTTCGTTCTCCAGCTTCAGTGGAGACTAAGGGAAGGTTCAGAATAGAAATTGTGTATCATGTCCCAAACCAGAGAGTACAAGTGAAATTTTCCAGAGGGAGAGTGGGGTGTTGAAAAAGAAAGAATTTCTACTGTCAATTTAAGACAGGAGAAATGAAGGTCAAACTTTCATTTCCTAATACTGCCTTCTTCTCTGGTCCAAAAGCAATTGGAAATGATGCCACACACACATGTATTTCTATGAGATATTGGAAAGAGATATTTAATTAATACACAAATAACTTCACAAGGTTTATGGTGCAGTCTTTTGAAAACATTTATGATATAAAAGCTATGTAAAGACATGATAAAATAAAAAAAATTATATATCAGTGATTCTTCTTTCTTTGTTGTAGTTGCAGATTTGTAAATAAAGAAATAGTTTTAAGACTTGCTTTTCTCCCAGTTTTTGACTTGTAACATAAGCCCATTAAAAATATGTTCAGTAAGACATATACTTCCCTGAAATGCAACAGGCCCAGGACTTACTTTTATTTTGTAACAGAAGTCTTGCATTTTCAAATCCCTTCTGAATCTGCAAAGGTTCAGAATTCTCTAAAATAACTTCTATGGCCATGGTAGGACTAGAGTGGAATAGAGACTAATGGGAATGTGGGACATCCTAGAAATAAATGTAGGAAAAAAGAAGGCATGTAGCCAAATGTAGGAATTTGGAGAGTCATGAGACTCCCTCAACATCAAGAGTGGGTGCTATGGTCTTTGCAGATATAGGCTATTTAACAGAGAAAAGCTGAAACCAGAATAAACCACTTCCTGCTTTGGTGTGTCTTAAGCCTTGTTCAAAGAATCAATCCATTGCTATTCAGATAATGTTAAATGTCTTTTAAAATTGTGTGTGAAGAGCTTTTATAGACTGCTTTTCTAAATTTACTGAAGAATCCAAAGATGCAGCAGCACTGCTGCGTTCTCAGCGGGGGTGCTGTTATGTGCCCATTTACTTCTTTATCCAGGGATTACTCTGGGTGGGGAAGCATTTCCTTCTCATCCATTCCATTCTCCTACACACCCTGCCTCTGTCTTCTCAGAATCACCCTGTAGGATGAAAAATTTGTTCATAATTATCAAATTACTTTATAGCTAAACCATTGTGAGAGGGACTTCTAAATATTTACTGATTATGTTGCTTCCTTAAAAAAGCAATTTTGATAGATTTACATTTGGTGGGTTTTACTGCACTAAAGACTGAACAAAATGAGACTATCCACTAATTTATATTTGAAATTATGGATGAAAACTTTTATTTGATGGAAGTAAATATTCATTTGAGATGGACCAAACTGAAACTTCTCAATTCTAAAGGAATGTCATGGCATGTGGTCTATTAACTACATGAGGATGAGTGACAGAACAGACTTGTGGATAAACAGGTACAAGCTAAGAAGGTACAGCTGATCACAGTAACTGTTTGAACAGCTAGTAAGTATCAGGCAAGAAGGTAACTTAAAAATAATTTTAAGAATAGTAAAGGTAGGCAATTACCAACAGCTGAAACATTGTATCCTCAGGCCATATTTATTCAGTACTAACTTCTTCACCTTGATTTGCTTTGCATGTGTGTGAAATTCATACTTCTCTCTCAGATTTCCCAATAAATGCACCAGTACAAGAAAGAAAGGGGAGAAAACAAGAGTATACTAATATGTAATCTGTTCTATCTTGGCTTCATCCTGTCTTCTGCCACTGGATATAAATTTGTAGCTAGTCCTCAGCCTTATCAAGAAGCCAAAAAATGTGCATTAAGTACTCTGAACAAAACCAAACCTATGTCCATGTGAATCCATGAATATAAGTCATAAGTATTTCAGTAGGAATTTGGAGTTAGAATTATTTTTTTCATGTTTATTGTCAAGTTACAACTTTATTACCCAAAGAGAATTTATTAAACTTGTATATTATTCTATTTTAACAACAATCCCATCCTCTTTCTTTTGTCTCTACCTCTATGTCATAACTTCTTGGAGCGTTGGGATTGCTCAGCCTGGAGAAGAAAGGGTTTGGAGAGACTTAGGTCAGCCTTCCAGTAGCTACACCTTGCAAGAAGGGCTTGCAAGAAGGCTGGAGAAGGACAATTCATGAGGGCATGTGATGACAGGACAAGGGGGAATGGTCTTAAGCTGAAGGAGGGTAGGTTTAGATATTAGGAAAAATTCTTTACTGTGAAGGTGTGAGGCACTGGAACAGGTTGCCCAGAGAGGTTGTGGATGCCCCATCCCTCAAAGTGTTCAACACCAGGCTGAATGGCGCTCTGAGTGACCAGGTCTAGTGAAATGCTCACTGCCCATGGCAGGAGGGTTGAAACCAGATGATGTTTAAGAACACTTCCAAACCAAAGCTTTCTCGTATTCTATTGTTCTATTGTTCTGTAGTAACTTCCTTTTCTGAGGGTAAAAAAATGATAAATGCATTATGTTTCCACAGAATAATTTACAAACATTTTATTTATGTATATTCTTTATTTGGATTGCCAGTCTTTGTTCTTCTGTATATTCAGTAGTTATCTTTGTGTATTAGAATTATCTAGATTTCAGTAATTAAAGAGCCAAAGTGCTGTTTGAGTGACAAACTCTAGCTGTGGAAATAATCTTAAAAGATTCTCAACACTCCTAAAAAATAAACAATAAGGCACTGCTAACCGAATCGCCAGTTGCTTTTGAAAATGGATTCACTTTTCTTTAAATACCCTACTTACTTTTTCTCTTTTCCAGAACTGTACATAGTATTCATTGCTGTGTTAAGGATTTTTTCATGAATTATTGAGTTGGCATTGAGAGAGCTACATGTCATGCTGTGGGTCCTTCTTCTTTTTATTTTCTTCACACTGGCCTATTTCCAAAAAAGGGAACATTATTTGGCAGTCTTACGAAAGGCTTTCTTACTTAGCTGGACCTGCTCTTGCACTGTTCTCTGACATTATATAAAGCTCAGCTGTATTATCAGACACTTGGATCTCTTTTACTTCACTCACACTTGCTGTCAGCCACTCTTTCTTGCCAAATATGGAGCCCAGCCCAAAACAAATTACTGTTCATGTTTTGGTTTCAAGTGCCCCGACCAGTGTGATTTCCAGTTCTCTTCAGTTTTGGCCAAATGCCAAGTGCACCAGCCTTATTACAAATTCCTGAAAACTGGGGTTTGTAATGGAAGTGCTGACACAGGCCTAAATATTGGCATGAACAACATAATTATAATTATGCAAGGAGAGATGAGCAAGAAGGACATGATTGTTGAACACAGCAAAAGAGCTGCTCTCATTAATCATCTCATACATTTGAGAAAATGACTTTGGAAAAGGAAAGGTTAAAATGCTGAAGTACTGAAAGAAGGTGAACAGAAGACCACAGTTCATCCCAGCGTTCCTATTATAGCATCCAGAGATAATGAGGAGATTAAATTTCTCTGAATAAGGACTGTGCTAAATATAATTGTTGTTTCCTTAGAGTCCAATATTAAGCATTGTAGCAAAATGAAACAGAAGAAATTGGAGCCAAACTCTGGGAGAAGCTGATATGGATACTCTGCTTCAGGTATTTTTTTCCAGGCTGTGGCATGGTTTCTAATTTTACACTGGCTTTCAGCAAGCCATTATTTTATTAGAATTAGACTAGTCACAGGGTGTGGCTAGTCCTTTCAACCTGCTAGAAAGAGCAGGAAATATGTGGGTAGATAGATCAATACAGGGGCTCATACGTGTGCTTGTGCATGCTCACAAACATACCAGTTATTTCTTTGTTTGTTTAGATGCTTGTACATGAAAATGTAAGCAAAAACCCCAAACTTTATGCAGGAAGACCTATAGTGGCTTCTAAACATCCTTTAATGTAGAAGTTCCAAATAGAAATCCCTCTCCCAAAATGTGAAATTTGTTACTTGCTGTATTTGTAATAGTACAGACATTCTGCATGAAGCTATCATGAACCTTGCTCTTACAAAATCAAAAGCATTGAAAAATAAAAGAAAGAGAAAGAAAAATAATGTTTTTAAAACAAATACTGTGAGTCAGTCTTTAAACAGTGGGAATTAAAATCCTTATTTTCTTAACCTCTTCACCAATAATTTGTTTATTAGGTGACTACAGTTTCTTTTAAAAAATACTCAGATAAATACATAAATAACATCTCTTACAGAAGAATAATAGATTAAAAGATTTATATGGTTTTTAGTATATAAAATCAGAAAGCTACCATAAAAGCAGGTGAGTGAGATTTCTAGTTCTGACCTAATGATTCAAGAGACATTCACATCTGTTGCAATGGCTAGAAGGTTTGTTATGGTGTAGTCATGTGTGAAAATTATTAGGAAAATATTAGCTTTTCAGTTTGGACAAAAAAAAAAAGAAAAAAAACCACCTGAACCTGAGTTAAGTGTTTTCAACTGTCTGTTTCACAAGATACTTCATCTTATTTCCATACAACCCTGGCATCAGTGAACTGTATTTTCTGCTGGAAGTGGAGCCATAGTCATTGGCCTGAGGTGGCTAGTGCAGAATTATAAAGGTGAATCTCTTATGCTCACAATGGTCTAGAACTGGAAAAGGTCATCAAATATTAATAGTGAGGTGCCACCATCTTACCTGTGAATGAAAGGATGCTTCTACTCAGTACATATATCCCTTTCTAACCAAGTGTAAAGATGGTGGATTAATACTTCATGTGAACATATTCTCATATTAAAGAAAGGATTAAAATTATTAGAGCTAATAATTTAAAAATTACTAAATGCTTTCCTAAATTAAGCTCCTTACACACATAACATTTTACTAAAATTTCCCAAACATTAAAGAAGGACAGAATCTCCTCAATTTTCAAACATATCTCTAAAATATATGCATATAATAAATAGGTGTAGTTCCCAGTGCAGTTGGTGGTTAATATGGCTCTCTATACTGGAGTTTAATTTGACTCTTGAATCATTATATCCGTAGATTTTTAAAACACTCCTGTGGAATAGCTTTATACCTGTTGGCAGATAGATTTCTTATGGCCCCTTAGTCTAAGGGTAGCCTGGAGAGCTCTGGGATATTAAATAAAATTGGCAGACAGAAGGAACGACTTACACAATTGATAGACTGCAAAATTGTTAAAGAGTTGGTAACTTAGCTGTAGAATGAAAGGTACCAGCTGCTGAATGTGAAAGAATCAGAGAATGAGAATGAGAGTAGAAGCAGAAGTTCAAGACATTTACCTGACAAGGAATCCCTTGAATGCTGTCAAGAGTTTTGCTGTGTCTTAAACTGAGAGATTTCATAGTTATTACTTACTTTAGACCTTCTGCAAGAAAAGGTATCTGAGATACCTCTCTAACAAGCACAAATTGTGAGGAGGTATCTAGTTAGATGCTGTACACTGAAAAGGACCAAAAGAAATGTGTAAAACCACAAAAAACCAATGGAATAGATGTAATTTCTTTCAACCAATCCCATTACACAGCATTGTAAAAGTTTGTATGACATAGCATCAGATATCTGTAATTCTGTATCTGTACTATATATTACATATCTGTGATTCTGGCTCCATTGTCATTAGAAATACACTCCAGATTTACTCATGTGTGTATGACCTATAGTATCTTTATTAATACTATTTAATGTTACAATGTGTTTAATGAACCCTCCAAGGACACTACATCAAAAATTGTCTTTTATGTACAGAGACACTGGGCAATGAGAGGCTGGAGAGCAGTGCCCTGGAAAGGGCCCTGGGCTCCTGGGCCGTGGCAAGTTGAACACGAGCCAGCAGTGCCCTGGCAGCCAGGAGGGCCAAGCGTGTCCTGGGGGCATCAGGGACAGCACGGCCAGCCGGGCAAGGGAGGGGATTGTCCCCTCTGCTCTGGGCTGGGGGGCCTCACCTCCAGGGCTGGGGGCAGGTTTGGGTGCCACAGGAAGGACATAGAGTTGTGAGTGTCTAAAGAAGGCAAGAAAGGTGGTGAAGGGCCTTGAGGGGAGTGCCTGAGGTAATTTGGTCTGTTCGGCCTGGAAAACAGGAAATTGAGGGGAGACCTCATTGCATTTACAACTTCCTTGTGAGAGGAACGGGAGGGCAGGCACTGATCTCTTTGTGACCAGTGACAGAACCTGAAGGAGTGGCCTGAATTTGTGTCAGGGTGGAGTTAGGTTGGCTATTAGAAAAGGATTCTTCACTCAAAGAGTTCCAGTTGGTCACAACAATAGGATCCCCACGGCAGTGGTCACAGCACCAAGCCTGGGAGACTTCAAGAAGCGTTTTTACAATGCTCTCAGGCACATGGTGTGACTCTTGGGTATGAGGCTGTGCAGGGTCAAGAGCTGGACTCAGTGGTCCTTATGGGCCTTTTTCAATTCAGCTTTTTCTATGATTCTTTGATTCTATGATTCCATGATTCTCTCCTAACCTCATTCACTATAGTACCAAGAAAGTGCTGAAAAGGGGTTCCAGACCAGTAAGACGAAGAATGGAGTTTATGTGAAAGTTAATCAAATGAGGTCTTTTGTTAGATGGTTAATTCTAGGGACAAAGAAATAAAGGTAAAAATGAAAACTAGAAAGGCATGGAACTTCACCTTGTTTTTCACCATGTCAAAAAAAAAAGATGGAAAGTGCTTAATCAGATGGTTGAAGATCCTGAATAACATTTATGAGCAGAGGGAAAGGGCCTTTTGGGCTGGACACCAGTGACTAAGCTACCACTTTTATCTCAGAGGATTACAGTGCAGTACTAAAAAGGTGAAAAGGTGCTGCTGAAATTTGGAAGTTTGTCATTCCGATCACTGAGGATCACAGTGATCACAGCACTAAGCCCGTTTAACCTCAAGAAGCATTTTTACAACACTCTCAGGTGCAGGCTGTGATTCTTGGGGTGTTCTGTGCAGAGTCAGGGGCTGGACTCAATAATCCTACTGGGTTATTCCAACTCAGTACAATCTATGATTCCATGATCGTGTCCAGGAACTGGAATGTCACTCTTTCCTGTAAAGAATCCTGTCAGTCATATTCAGAGCACCTTTTCAAGGTAACAGTTTAGGCAAAAATAGGCAAATTGCAAGTATAACATGTTCAAAATAATAAAACTCATTAACTTTGATTGTGAAGGTAATAGAAAAGAATATGAGAGGCAGAATATAAGACTTCATTTTAAAGACAAAAAATTTATGTTACCTGTTTTGTTATTCAAAATGCATAGAAGCAAGTTCTGCTGTGTCTCACTATTTTTTACAGGGTGTAAGAGTAACAGCTATACTTTTTCACTGATCCACAGTACACTAACAAAACCCAAAAAGGCACAATGTCTCCTCCCTGTCACAATTAACAAACACTCAAACAATGTGTAAAGCAGTCAAGTTACCTTTATCATGCTGATTAATAAAGACTAAGGCTGAGATCACAGGCTGCTGTTCACATCAATGCAAATGTTGAGGTCAATCAAGATCTGAACACTGAGAAGAAATATCTTGGTTTTGACAAGTTTCCCAACAGATTACATTGTCTCACAAGAGATTTTGCAGGATCTATAGCTGCAATTTACTCTTTTAAAGCTGAACATCTGTGTTTTAAAACCATCTCTGAGAGGGTTTTCATTCTCGTTTAATAAATATGTATAGAATGAGCTTTATGTTAGAGATAGGCAGACAGAGTTTCAGTGCTTAGATATAGAATATTCCATGAATATGTGTTTAAATGCAGATGGTTATTACTTCACATATAAAGTACATTATTTAATGTCTATGGCCAAATTGTGATAGCCCTACTTGGACTGAAAGGTCTTATACCCCATCAGCCTCTGTGGACAAATGAAATCACAGTAGAATTCAGTGCTATTCAGAAGGAATAAACCAAAAAACAGTTAGACTCTACATGCACCCAAAGAATTTCTTAATTTCTATGGTTGATACCGATGATTGTAGACTAATGAAGCTTTTCTTCCTATTCACTTTGTGCCTTCTTTATTTCTTTAGGAAACTGTGTGGTGCTGGCTCTACATTCAGTTCTGCTTCTAACTTACTGTATGCGATTGGACATTTGCTAGCGTGGCCATTTAAAATTATAACGATGCAAAAAATCACTCAATAAGAGATTTTTTTAAATTAATCTCAGGGTATCAAAGATTGCGGAACACTGAAGCCAATGTAATAATTTTGTTTGTTTTCTAAAACATGTTTTCAAGATTTCTGGTTTTGGTTCAGTTTTCTATTGTGTTATTTGGTTAGAAACATTTTGCTCACTCTCAGTATTAGTATCAGATAATCTTCACAGATACCAGCTTTGACAGAACTAAGTGGGCAATTTTTATACATAAAGTTGTATTGTTCTCAATATCACTACCACAAATATTTTCTATTATTATCAAGTTTGAAAATTTTGTCACCCTCTTCAGTGCACAGAACCTGCTGCTGAAAAGAAGAAGTAAAAAAATACTTTCTGCCTTTCTTTTATGTTACTAATTTCCTGCCTATTCTCCCTTTTCACTATTACAAAACTCTTGTGTGGACCTGAAATTCTGCCTTCCTGTCAGGACTCCTATTAATTATGCCAGCTGAACAGGATATTTATAAACATTCCAAAACTCTATTCTGTTTTGCGTCCAGTGTGGGACACTCAGCTCAAGAAGTATGATGACATGGGTGGTGGGTGGACATTAATTCAGACAAATATATATCAAAAGAATGTAAATGTATTTGATATCAATTAGTTTAAGAAAGTTCCTTCTTAAGGAGGAATCTTACAAATCTAACTGCAAGAAATATTAAGTTTCAGTTTGACCACAAAGCCATTAAATGAATAATGACAAATTCTCACTGTGAGTTTTAGAAAATATTGACTATGGAGTACAAACTAAGGTAGAAAAGATAGATATCCACTGTGGTGAACATTTTCCAGAAGGCTGTTTAGACAAGGTATACTTGCTGAAAATTCTGAATTCTATACATCTTACATTATCAGGAATTACACAAAAATAAGGCTAGCAAATGCATAGAGAAATTCTATAATGGCAAATGGAAATTTTATACTGATTACAACAGCAAAGTGAAAAGAAATCCTTTGCAGAAAAAAAATACTTTGCAATCCTACTGAATATCTTAGTCTAATTATAAAGTAAAACAGTACTAATGAATCTGCTCAACAAACTGACAATTTCATGTAGATCTCGTTCCACAACCTCAAAACAACTTCACAAATATAGAATTTGTTCTAAGGGAGTGTGACTAGTTAATCAAAGGTCTATGGCTGCTTCAAGATATGGAAAGGTTGAGCATAAAGCTCTTCAAGCTGGGAAAATACAGAACTGAGACAGCAGCAGAGAGAACTGTAGAGTCAAGGCCAGACTATGCTTCTGTCTTCCATAAAAGAGAAACAGGGATACCTATTGAATTTGCCAGGCAAGCAAGTTTAAAACAACAAGTTTTTCATGAACTGAAATGTTGCCTTACAGAACATATTAAAATAACCTGCATTTCATTCCAGAACTTTTCATAACGGGCTTAGAAAGTAATTAGACAAAGTAATGGATAAATGTTCCATGAAAAAATCATAAATGTGATGACAGAAATTTAATCTGTATTAGAAGAAACTGAGATGGTAATGAATTTCAATTTTTTGTTCTTTGCTTGCACTCTTCTTGTTTTTATTTCTTCATAATTCTCCACTGGTGTTGGACTCACTCAGGGAGGCCACTATTAAACCATGTTTCTGTACACGGCTGTTTAACATGTCCTTGAGTCTGTTCCCGGTCTATATTTCTTTTAAATGAAAAACAGCAATGGGAATTTGGTCTTGCCAAATCTCTGAATTACTTCAGAGGTGTTTTTGGATGGCAAGTGAATTCAATCTGTGGTAAGGAATTTTTACTCTCTTGATTGCATTCCATTTTAATGTTTAATGAGGCAGTCATTTAATCTTTTGCATAATTCTTGTCCATATTTATACTTTTCTTCTCTTAATCCACCTTATGGAGTAATGTGAATAAATTGTCACATGACTGGACATATTTAGGCCTTTTTATCAGGTCATATCACTCTGGAGTACTTTCTACACAAACAATCTCTTTCTTACATGCATTACTCCATGAAAAACATACATATTTTTTGAAAAATAACATATAGCATGAAGGGGCAAAGAAGGAGGTCACAACTTTTCACTTTAACTATTTCATCATTTTGTGACCATAACTGTAAACCTTAAAATATTTTAACTTAAGTCTAAGAAGACAGATAGCTGATGATAATACATTTTTTTCTGTAGGAGTTCTCATCAGAATACACTGCAGGTAGAAATGAATTGCATTATTTTCTTATTTTTTAACTAAATGATGTGTAAGCATGTTCAAGTGGTAAACTTTGCTTTGAGTCATAACGATATACATATATTTGATGATATATATATATATATATATTTGCTCTATATTGACACAGGAAAAATGCCGCAAATTAAAACCTCATGTTATTTGAATATATCTCTGAAAGTACTATGAATTTAATTTTTTTTAATAAGTGTTTTAAAGAGAAGTATGATATTCTCCTCTTTTGGGATTCAAATAACCATGATGTCAAAATGCTGTTTGGAGGCCACTCTAAAACTCTAGAAAGATCTCTACTCTGTGAATTATTTCTGTATTTTTTTGTACTTTAGAAAATGGTGCTTGTGTTTTTGTATTGTGTATGTCTCCTCCTCAAATATCTCAATTCACCCAACTAGCCCAAAGATTTTCCAATGTGAAACTCAATATATTAGACTACTATGTGTACTTCTGCATTAAAAATATAGAATACTTTGAAGAAGGGGATCAAATTAAAAAAAAAAAAAAAAAAAAAGAGACAACAAGCAACAGGAAGTGTATTTAAAACAGAGAACATAATCCACAGGATTTTTGAAGACATTTCTTTTCCCTTGAAAAACTAAGGGAAAATCCACACTTTTCAGAGCTCTTGTCCTTTCAAAATTCTAGCTAGTACAGCTTGGTTCAAAGATCATTCAAAATTCAATTCAAACACAAATAAAGATTATTGAAATTGTGTAGAGATGTCAGCATTTATACTATGTAAAATATATAACCATTTTATATAAATAACCCAGCCAAGGCTGTTGCAATTTCTGCTTTTGTTTTTGCTGTTCATTAAATTTGTAAACATTTTTTATTATTTTTAAACCAGTGTCTTATTTGTGGAACCTGTTTCCTCATTTTTACTAGATTTATTAAGGAACAGATAGTTTTATTAGACCAACATTAGACAAGCTCATGGAATTTTTTTGAGAAAAATATTGGGTAAACTTAATATAACCTTTTTAAAATGGGAGAGGGAAAACAGTTCATATGAACAACATCTTCTAGGATACATTTGCCAATCTGTAAACACTTGGTAGTTGTACTCTAAAAGTTTATTTATATAAAATTGTATGTGTGGCTTGCCTTCATCAATCCATTTTCCTACAATCAACCCAAACATATTTAGTTGACTGGCTCATGGATGCAAATAGGGTGTCTGTAGGTTAAAGCTTGAAATAAAATAATTTATTCTAATCACATTTGAAAGATTGTTAGTTTTGCTAGGAAAGAAAGATATCATCCTACCTAATCCTGAATTATTATACTAATTTCTCTGTCTTTTCTCAGCACCATATCAGACTTCCCCTGGCTTTAAAATAACTTCAGGCTTTGTTTATGTCTTCCTGACAGGATCCTCATCTTTCTTTAGATGTGCAGTACATGGACTTTGTCGAGTTAAGCTGATGACATGACCTCACTGGCCAGAAATTCATCACTAAAGAAAAGGAAATGTTTTCACCTGGACATATTCTCACCTAGGGAGGAGCAAGGTCCAGTCTCAGAAAATTCAGTTTTATTGTTTATAGTGGAAAAAAAAAAGTCAAAGTAAAACTCTGTTTTAAAGATGTTATAGTAGCTACTCATCAATGGAGCCTTTTTACACATACTGTTTACATATTGAATAATTATCTTCCAGTTCCAAGCCTATTCTCACTTTCAAAAATAAATTAATGCTTTAACTCCACTTCTTATTTCTCTTGGCCTTGTATGAAGTGTAAGCCCATTAGCTTTCTAATCAACATTTTTAGTTCAAAAATATAAGTTTAGAAGATGGTGTTCCAAATGGTAAGGACAGAAATTAAATATCTCTTTGTATTTCTAAGACAACACTTTTTGCAGCTGCAAAAATCAACTATATAAACTAAAATGGTCATCAGAATATTACTTTCATGTAAGAAAGTGGATTTCCATGTTTCCTTCATATAGTTAAGAGATGGTTTTGAACCTTTTTCTTAGGTTGATGCAATGACCTCAGTGACTAATGTTACCACTGCATACTTGCAGGAACTGATTTCTGTAATTGGTTTGTCATTGGCCCTCAATTCATTAAACCAATGGGTGTATCTTTTCCAGTCTCACAAAGATTTTTCATTTATTCACCAAAGCTGATCACAATTGTATTCTACCTGGATGGAATCTTACATCTTATCTGTGAGAAGTACTGAAACATGAAGGCTTGTAATTTAGAATGGTCTATTTATAAAGGTGTTTCTGCTAATATTTGGGTAATTCAGTCCAAGATACTTATTCAAGACACTTTATACCTTTAGAGGGTCTTGATGCAAGTGAAGGTATAGGTTTTCTCCTTGTCAGGAGACAGGTAAAAATTTTTGAACCCCAAGGATTCAAGTCTTTTCTTACACATTTGTTTTTTTCCAAGCCAATTAGAATTTTATTTTTCACTTCTTTTTATTGTGTTAAAGGTGTTTTGGACCAGGGCATGTTGGTGCATTATGATGCCACTAAAAAGTGTCTAAGAGTCTGTAAGATGCTATTTAATAATGTTTTAATTAGAGTTTACACTATGAGAAGGGACAAGATTTACGTTTGTCACTAAATCTTTGATGCACACTAGAGTTAAAGTCAGCTTCACAGCACAAGGTCGGTACTGATTCCAGGGAAGAAGACGATACTGGGTTCTCCTTACATTGAGTAGGATAGTGATTATCTTGGTTGTTTACCTGAATTAAACACACAGACTATGAAAAATAAATCAGGAAAATATCCCAAATGAGATAGCATGGGAAGAAACCCCAATTAACAGTTCATTTGCTATGAAAGAAGAGAGAAATCCTGTGAAGGTGTGGAAAATACTTTTATAATTCTAATCCTCTGTGACCTTAAGTGTGTTTTTCAACAGAAATTGTAGTATGGAGGAAACAGGGCAAGACAAGAGGACAGAGGATCAGATGAGAACTTATCTCAGATTTTTTAAAAAGAAATCAAGACTGGTAAATTGGAAGTTGTGAGCAGACTGGAAACACTTGAGACCTTGGAAGCAGATAAGTCAGTTGCTCATTCTAAATTAATCTGGGCTTTTGAGAGGTGACAGTGATGCTAGTTAAGGAGTAATAGGAGACCTGGTTATATTTATTAATTTTTCATGAACTGCTTTGCCTAAAGCAAAACCAGAGGGTGGATGCAGACATGCAGCACTGAGAGTTTTTTATGTCTGTGCAGTATTTGGAAACACCCCTAAATATATTATATATTTGTATATATTTAATATATTTATATATAAATATCTATATATTATTTGTGTATATATTCAAGTTAGATAATTAGGCTATGATCTTCATGTGTCACAAAATTTGCAATACTTTTCCTGTTACTTAATGTGTCCTGTAGACTTCTTGTCTTATTAAAAAAGATGGGAAAAAAAAGCCTTTAATTAAAATAAATTAATATGGCATACTCCAATACACAGCATTTGCTTGCCTAGTTTTGATGCTGTTTTTTATTTCTTAGAAATGAAGTCTGTGTTTTAGGGTCATTAAGATTTTGAATTCCCATTTGAATGCTGTCACATATATCTTTAATGATTGTGAATTGTATCCTTTTAAAATCTCTACCTGTTAACTTTAAGATTTGGCTTCCAAGGAACAAATTTCATTGTAAAATTTAATAAAAATGTAGGAGCATGAGATCTGTCCAATGTAAATAATGCACTTACCCTCCATTGGTTTGCTTTCACTATGACTCTATGTACTGTCAACTTCCCAAACAGGTACTTGTCTTGGTCAAGAAGCCACCTTTCTCCTGAGCAGAGTCCTCTCCCTTTGATTGTCTTTATAGGAATGTCAGAAACTTATTCTTCTGGGATGGCCAATTATCTGCTAAGGTGCAGGAAGGTGCAGGAAGAGTGGAGGTAAAATAAAAGGATACGTCCTTAATGTCTACTGTCCTTAGATGAGTATTTATCACATTGGACTGCTTTTGTCTTTGAAAAGATTATCTTCTCAGCACGCTTCAGCTGGTAGGCTGTCACACTCTGAGATGAAAGTGACAGTGTATGATTAAATGGGCTCAGATAAAAATGCACTCTTAGTCACAAGTACGTTTGATGTTAATGATTCACGCAACCCTCCTGCTCCATTTCCGGCATGGCGCAGCCAAGGAGAGAAAGTTGGGAGCAAACGTGGTGGCTGCAGTTGGTGACAGCAGGATGTAGGGCCACCTCACCATTGTGCCATGCACAATCCAGGTACCCTCACACACCCAGAAACCCTGGCACTTCTAGGACTGAGTGGAGAATATCCACTTCAGGCTGGTTTAAATCACACAACCCCTGCTGTGCTGTCTCTTGCTGCCGTGCACAGCTTGACTTTCTGTAAGGTTGGCCACATTAGGTGTTACTGAAGGGCATCCGCACCATATTGCATGCATATTTGCTACAGACAAATTAAGTGGAAGACACCTTTCTGTCTTTCAAACCCAGCCTGGGATCACTAACAGGACATGATTATAGCTCCAAACACCCGTAGTCTCCATGGGGAAACCCAGTAACTGTGATGGATATTGCTCTTACTGATTTATTAGAGCTTGTGTACAAAATCCCACACAGAATGCTACAGCTAGCAAGGAAATTAAACCACAGTCGATAGTGAAAACTTTGGTGCTGTAACATACACTGGAGTTGTAAAATATTACTGAGGAACCAACTGAGTATTGTGAATTTTAATAATGGGAAGCAATGTTCGAGATTGATGACAAGACAATGATTAGTTGCTTCTTGTATAATCTCATTATGAGGATCATTGTTTTATTTATTAGCAAAAACAGCATAATCTGCCAGCAATGCAATTAAGGTATTAATTAGAAAGGTGTTCTATAAAATAACCACAACTGATAAATTTATCCTGTTTTATGTATATAAAACAGCAACACTAAGAAAAAAAGAAAAAGGAATGGTTTCCTTCATGTATTTTGCATGTTTTTCAGCTTTCTTTTTTTTGTGACAAAAGGAGAAAACAGTAGAAAAACTGTTTGAACTGATGTCTGGCCAAAGATATATATTTGCCCTAAATATTGCCTATATATATATATATATATATATATATATATATATATATATATACTCTCTAAATATTTGACATTTAGAGCAAATATTACTATAATACATAGTGCAAGATATTCTATAGTTTTAGGTGTGCAGTTGAAATCCCTACCTTTTTTCTCAATGGCAGTGGTAACTCTGAAACTTTACAGTGAAGGTGCACCAGTCACCATATCACAGGAGGTCAAATTCATTTAAACAACATTTTAAATATTCCCACCTTGTGAATGCATAGAAATGAGTGTTATGGTCTGAATGAAAGCTGCCTGTAGTGGATTGGTTGTTTTTTTTTTGTTTTTTTTTTTTTTGGTCCTTTCCATGAAGAAATTATGATTTTGCCCTTTTGGTAGAGGAAGAAAGAAGACAAGTATTGTCAACAAATTGCCACTCTAGACAGTAACACAAACCTGAGTGTTTGATCAACATGGATGGTTATTTAGAAAATCTTATTAGAGCAGAAGCCTTAATCACACCTAGCAGGTAGAAGGATCAATGCTAGGACTAGCTCCTGGAAACAAAACTAGGAAAAAATAGCAGCAGATGTAGTAAGCTAAGACAGCATCATTCACAGGAGGAAGAATGGGAGGACACAGATTCAATTTCAGATTACACTCTATCATACTGGATTTCTCAATTTCAGTTGTTTTATTTGTTGAGTCCCGTATTTCAAGGGTTTAAATAGTCAAGTGTAAATGCTGACTGCAAATGTTTTTGGCATAATACATACCCCCTAGGTATTTGCATGCAATGAAAAGTAATAGGATAAAAGAACAAAAAAAAACCCACCAAAAAACTATGAACAACTCTTGATGTACAAGGAATGATGATGTGTTGGAGAGTTTATAACTGAAAATTATGTCTTAGGAAGTATTGAGCAGTTACCATTATGGATAAATACCTCATATTCCCTTAGAAACACTTGTTTTACAGATTCATAATCTGTGGGGCTCAGTTCTCACCTACATTTAGCTGCCCTTGTTTATAATATTATATGTGAACAAGCTGTTTAACTCCTGTTACAGCCAGGGAGTTCTGGCTAGTACAGTCAATGGACTTCTTTAGGGTCAAAAAACCAAAATGGACGAGGTTTGCTGAGTTTCACAGAGCAAATAAACCCCTTGAAATGTGTAGTACTTGAAACCATGGATTATTTCCTTGCTGTAGCCAAGAGATTGTCGCCAATCTTGAATTTTCTCTATGTTCATGCTTACTCTGCCTTATGTTACATATAATAAACAACAAGATTCCCAGGAATATTTTTTGGCACAGCTTTTCTTCATACCAACATTTTATAAAATGTCAAAAAATGAATGGAAAATAGAACCAGATATTTGGAGGTCTTGGAAAGCTCAATCAAGTAATTTTTCTTTTAGAAGTACTTCTTACCTATTGTAAAGTAGTCACTGGGCAAGATGTACTAATGAGAATTTTTTCAGTAAAGCCAAAACCATGAAGCTATGACTTGGGAACTAAGTTCAGACTACATTTTATCATGAATATTAAATTCATTTTTCCCACTTCTGGATACCTTCACAGTAATACCAAAATATAAGTAATAACAGCAGCAATTTTTGTCAATATTTTATTAGGAAATAAAAGTTTAAAGACAATACCTTTCCTTTCATTTCAACTATTGACCTCCTCAATTATTTTCCCAACATTATGAGTTCTGTTCAAGCTATGCATGTAACATTGGACTACTCAGAGGGACAACTGCTTGTGAATGCTTTGAGATCTGAAGAAACTGTATGCTTCATAAGTCTTGGGAATTCATCAGAAATCATCCTCTATTCCTTATTTACATAGGACTTGAAGTTCTGTGCTTGAGAATTACAGGTCTCATTTTCAAAACCCAAAAAAATAAAAGAATCAGACTTAAGACTCTTATGTTTGTTATTAAACTTTGAAAACCACAAGTTTCAAGCACTGGAGGAAAAAAAAAACAAAACAAAACAGAAAAATGATCAAAAGAAAAAGAAAAATGCAATTTTAGAATATGAATTTAGCATACTTATAATCAATTTTTGTGAATTCATAGCGAGATACATAGTATGTACAACATGAATTTAGCCATATATTGTATACTCTCCATTTATGTTTGAAAAAGGTTGATAGGCTAGCTCTATTTTTCAAGGTGTCTAAGTTATTTGAAAAATATATATATATATATACACACACGTATATATAAAATAGCTGTTATTATCCAGAGAGAATTTAAATGCTTATTCTTGGTAAACACAGTGTTTCTGTTTTTAAGACTAAAAAGGATGAACCCTGTGACTCCGGGTGAATTGTTAGACATTCATGTACCCCAGTAGGCTGAAAACAAGCTGAAAATTACTGTGCAATAGCAGAGCAAAATGAATTAATATATTTGACCATAAAAATATTAATCATAGGAACTAGTCTAAGTGGAAAGGGTTTTGGACAGCAGTTTGGAAAGAAAAGGATTTGTTTGAGGTTTTAAACTTTCGTAGCCTAAACTGTCAGAAAATGATTGTTATACATAATAGAAAAAAATCCCAATGTATTCAAGTTGGGCAGTGCATTACTGTGATTTTTAAAAGGATATTTATCCATTACAACTTCGTCATCAAATATTGCCTGTGGCCTGTGGTTATCATCACTGTGCATTTTCATTTCAATTGTAAAAAAAGCCACTTTCTTTTTGTCTTCCCTGATTAACATTTTGAAGCTCTGTAATTTTCTTGCTGCTCAGAGAAACAAAGCACCCAGGCTCACAGAGAAAACCCATTCAGCAAGATGTAAATATTTGCTATTCAGAAAATCTCAATGACGGTTTAGTTATTTTAAACTAAAAAAAGAAAATTACTAATAATGATTGGTTTCAGCTAATGAAATGCTTTTATGCAAATATGTGAACCCTAAATATGACCTGGAAACAAAAGACTGCTTAACAGTTACTATTAAGCAATACATTAGGAGATCAATTAAACAGAACTCTTTCTAATGAATAAGCTCTACAAGAGTTGCTATGGAAACCTGGAAGGAGAAAACCCTAGAATACCAATTTGCAATTTTAAGAACATGAAGTATTAGAGGCTTGCTAGTGGCTGGCTTGTAAGTCATATACCAAAGTTGAAAAGTGCCTCCGAAAACTCTCTCAGAAAAAGAGAAGGAAAGTAAAGGAACGGAGCTATACTATTCATATCCAAGAATGACCTATGAACAAATTTAAATGGAATGTTATATCTGAAGAGGTAGTTATGAATACATCATTCCAAAGTGGACCATCAGAGGGAGCCAGAAATTTTAGTTTCTCCCTGGAAGTCCATTCATGACAGTCTAGGTGGGAGAATAGACACCTCCTCAAGACAGACAGAATTTTTTAAGGATTATCGATACTCTTGGGTTTTTCAACATGCTTATGGCATTTTACTATTTTTAAAAAACATATGGATAATTACAAGATACAAGACCCAAAAGATGTATTGGAGTAAAGGTGGGAAAAAATGAGGGCCAAATAATTTCATTTAGAGAATTGATTGCATTTATTTTTCATCAGAAATTATTTGTATTTTAAACTATGAAGGAAAAATGCCAAGTTTCAGAGACAAAGGATTTTTTTTAAAAAGTCACATCAGATACTGCTTTTTTCTTTTAGAATATGGGGTAAGTAAAAATTAAGACTTTATTTCATAGTTTCTGCTTCAAGATACTGCAACAGGAATAAAAGGTTTTATTTATCACTCTGACTTCAGTGGCAAGACAGTGAAACCTTTCCGCACTAGGTTTCTATTTGAAAAGTAAAATACTTTTGTTAGGGACATACAGTTCTAAATGTGCAATCAGAACACGGAAGCCTACTGCTTCTAATCTTGACTTCCAGGCTATGTCTACATTGAACTTTAAGAGGTTGTAGGAGCCCACTTGGATCATGCTGCTGTGTTCACTCATTGAGTAGACACAGCAGCTTGATCAAAATGTAGCTTAGTGAAATCCAGAACTCTAGAGCTGAAACACAGCTCTTGGTTCCCCCTGATATTTAACTCAAAGACCAATTTCTCAGTGAATGGGAAGGCCTTCAGACTCCAAAATTTCCATTTACCCACCAAGTGACTGCCAGGTCATTCAACAGAGCCACCTGCAAAAGTAGTTATGACTTATGGATGGTAGTGCTAGTCATATACCAAAGTTGAAAAGTGTCTCTGAAAACTCTCTCAGAAAAAGAGAAGGAAAGTAAAGGAATGGAGCTATACTATTCATATCCAAGAATGACCTATGAACAAATTTAAATGGAACATTACATCTGAAGAGGTAGTTATGAATACATCATTCCAAAGTCATTCAATACATCATTCTTCTGCTAGAAGACAGACCACAAATATGGTCTTCACCATGATGTGGATCTCTTGTCCTCACAACAGAAAAAACACTGTGATTTTATCTCTATTGTGACCCTGGTTTTTCACTGAAAAACTGAAATATACATACAAGCATATAATTGTAGAGCTAAGGGTGAACTCAACTTCCACTTCATTTTTCAACACCAGGAGATGGGAGACAGTTGGTACATTCCACAGACATTTTGTGAAATGTAAAAAGTTTGTCTTACTATCCCAAGTTCAGTGAAAACTTTTCTTAACTAATCTATAAAAAATCTCAAGAAATGCACTGTTAATCCTACTGGTCAATGACTGCCTTTTTACACTTCAGAATTATATGATAACTTTGAAAGATATAGATTTCTTAAATACTGCCTCTACCAGTTTACAACTGTTAATTAGGGTAATGTAATGCTATATTAGAAGTGACAACTACATTGCCATTAAATATTTCCTTCATAATATAATATATAATGACATATATTTTTTGTTTGGAATCCAGAAGCATAAAATATGTATCCCAGTCTTTAGAAACATTGCACTGAGCTATGGAAAATTTAATGTAGAACAAAGAGTTTAGATTCAGATATATAGCATCCTACATTCTATTTAGCTTTATGTAATTCGGAGAGATGATGTTAGGTTTTTATCTAAACAATAATGTCAATGATGCATAATATAAAAAATATATATAATGGAAAAGAAAAATATTGCTCTCAAAATTTCTAAGGACTGGATGATTAATACAATACTTTTAGGGGAGAGATATGCTATTCAGTAGTTTATAATGGTTGCATTTATTCCTGTCTTTTCATGTCTGAAGGAGATCACACAATACATAATCTTGAAAGTGGTGTTTACAGTGACATACATTTCTTCCTGAACTCCTTTTATACTGCACTCACAATTCCTCTTTTCCACAGAATAGATTTCTTCATACCTACAGCCACCAGGATTACTCTGTGATGCTATGATAAATGTTGCATTTATTATAGTTGAGTGTACACTAGCACAAACATTCTTATGCACAGGTGGAAAGATTATTAGGCATTATGTGAAAAAGGGTCACAGGCTGGCTTTTTCAATGCAGTTGCCCCCAAATTTAGGAGGCTGATAACTGAACCCTGTGAATCTGTAAAATCTGTTTAAATATCTCAGTAAATTTCAGAGCAAGTTTATATATCTTGAATACCCCCTACATCCTATCTCAATAGAAATATGAGTTTCTTCTATTTTTGTATTTATAAGGGCTTATCTACTGAGATTAAGGGGCACAATTATACCATAAATGTGGTTATGGTATAGACACTCCTCACAGCTCTGTACAGCCCCAAGGCACAGAGAGCAGAGGGAGGGGATTTGGCCATCACTCCACACTCCAGCACCTCACTGAGGCACAGCTGCCTGGCGGAGCAACCTGTGCTCCCCTTAAAGGATCACAGTGGGAAGCTTTGCCTAAGTGACAGAATTTAGTCACTTAGCTGCAGTGTAAGCTGTGGAGCTGATGAGGAATTTTCCAGGCAATCATATTTTTAAAAACTCATCAAATCATCAAAATAGAAACTTCGTCATGAAAAAAGTGGTATTTGATAGTTTTCTGATGTAAAAATGAAAGGGAAAAACCCATCCTTGATACTGAATTCCATCTTCTAAGCAATATATGTTATTATTATATCAAAATGACTTTTTCTTTAAAAATGTTTGACGTAATTTTAAAATATTTAGTGTCTTCCAAATATTGACAAAAGTTATTGACTTTTGAAAAAAATTCAACTCTTTGTAACTGCTATATATATATGACCCTGGTTTTCAGAAATCAAGATTTTAAGTGGTAAAGAAAAACTTTTCCATGACAGTTTTAGTGAACTGACAATTCCTAGCTATCTCTTCTTAAGGGACATGACAATCTAAAGCAGTTTTATTCAAATTTTGCTCTTAAACAAAAAAGTTATACATTGGCAATATTCTTTTATGTGGGGCTTTTTTACTGGCAGTGAACTTGACCCATAATTCTAGATTTTCATTGTTACCACAGGAAGACCAGTTCTCACATTTAAAGGTTTTAGTCTGAAGAATAATTTACTCCCTAGATTTACCAGAGATTTATTGACTAAGAAAAGACATCTGAACCTTAACAACCTAGGCTCAAATTTGATCAATCATTGAAACAATTATTTTTACTGGTACTTATCTTAGAATGGTTTTTCCTCCTGCTTATTAACAAATAATAACAGAAGAACCCCAAATGTGTCATGAATAAATGTCTTACAGCAAGAATTATAATGGCTGTGAGCTAGATACAGCTAGTGACAGTAGTAAACTCTCTTCTTTTCTAAATTTCTCAGCTATCATACTTTTAACCTGCCCACTCACTCTGCACTCAAAAATAATACTATTAATAAATCTCCAAGAACATTATTAATAAATCTCCAAGTGATGAATACAATACTTACTTCAGTAAGTAAGACAGCTTTTTTACTTGAATCAAACTGTGGTAAATTTGTTGTGCTATCTTTTTTCTGTGGTGACCATACAGTGAGATGCAAGGTTAAAAAATTTAATTGGAAAAAAAAAATAGGCATATTCTAAGTAATAGAGTTGGGATTAACAATACATGAAGCAGAAACAAATGGAAAAAAATTGTTTCACTTCACTTTTCCCCCAAAATATTTTAAAGCCAATAATGAATGCTATGTATTTCCTATTTACTGAAGATTACTCCTTCTGGGACTCAAGCTGTCAATCATGATTTCTATTTAGTGAAATATCTGGTGAAATATCTATCTGGTGGTAAAATGCAGTCGGTGTTATAGCTTGACTTTTTTTCCAAATGTGGAAATGTCGTATTTAATGACACAACAAAGTGAGATGTGGTGAATGAGTTGAAGTAAAAAATGATGCATTCAGCTGATTAATTAAAGGGTAGACTAAATGTGGCTATATGAGATCATACATTGTAATGGTTCTGTCTTTGATATTCTGAACACAAGCTTGTATGTCTACTTTGTCTGAGGAGAGGAAACTAGGAAGTGTATATTGTTTACAGCCACAGTAAACCCGAAGTTTCACATGGTTCATTTCTCTTACTGGCATTTTTTCCCCCCAGTCTCAGCAGGTCAGGGTGACAGTTCAATAATCACTGTTATTTTGAATCAACGTCCTGGTGTCATTTATTTAAAGACTAGGCAATATCTTCCCTCATCGCCTGCTCTTCTCTCTATTTCTCAGCCCTGGTATCCTCCTAGGAAGGGAAAAGGCTGAAACATGTTTCATACTTGTAGAAGGCAGAAAGAACTTGCCAAGGAGATGCTGTGTGTGCTTGCTGGAACTTTTAGTGGCTTTGGGAGGAAAGAGTGTAACCTGATCCTGGGTAAACACAATAATGGTAACAGTTTTGCCGTGGCTACTGGCGCTAAGTTATTGATTCTGTACTACCAGGACTGTTTGAAGTAGGCTATGAGCATTCAGGAAGGAAAAAAAACCCAGCAATTATTGACAGCTTTCACCAGGCATACAATGTGTGGTGGCAAAGACATGAAGAAGTGGTCTCTCTCTGTTATTTGGGTGTCAGACAGTAATCTGATACAGGAGCCAGTACTGCTGCCTTCATTTAATGCCCTTCAAATTTCATGAAATGTGATAAATAATTAAGAATCCGTGTTAGCCTAACAAATTAACTGTTTCCATTCATATTTCCTTTGTCTTTTTCTACACAACTGCAACAAAATTCAGACTTAGCCATAACTGCATTCCATGAGGAGAAGTGGCACAAACCCTTTTAATGCCTTTTGAGAGAAAGTATTGTTCGAAAAGATGCTGTCAAGGGTCTCTTCCAAGACTAAATTATATGCAAGATAACTCTTTTCCACAGTTCATCTTATAGAGAAGCATAGAAGTTCTGAAAGGGATTAGGATACTTGACTTGTTTATGTTAATAAAGTTCTTTTTACTGCTTCTAGTATAAATTTTACTGTCAAGAATACACCTATAATTTTACATTTCTTAGAAAATGTTTTGTCAGGAGATCTTGAGATTTTATTTATGAACTACTTTCCACAGAGGAGTTAAATCTAACTGATATGCCCTCCCTCTCAAGATGCCATTAACTCTGTGACACTTCACAGCCTTTGTTAATCAAAATTGCTTTAGCTTACTTTTAGTAAAACAGAGGCAAGTACAGCCTTCCTTGTCAGTACAAGCTCAAGGTATGCAGATTTAGAGTCTTGTGATGAAGCTGGTCTGGAAACTTAATATATTTAAAAATTTCATATCTTTAAATTTCTCTTCTACTTCCATCAGTATATCCCAGGTAGAGTTTATCCCTTAGTCAGACTTGAAAGTTTTTCTTAATATCTATTAATTTCAAAATGTAATTACTGAAACAGAAAAGTTGCTCTCAGTTTCGTTTTCACTATCTTCTATTCTCTTTCCAAAATAGTAGCACCTAAAATAGCAAATCTCCATTAAACATGAAATTGTTAAAAAGAGTTAATTTAAACTTGTTACTCTGGAAGCAAAATCTGGCTACTGTGGAAAATATTGCATTATGTCTATGCTTTCTGGACTGTCAGCTAGCTGTGCTCTGACAGCATGTTTGCTAATGTCCAGGCACCTAAATTGCATTCTGGCAAAACTCATATCTCTGTGCTAATCTAGACAAAGACCCCAGAGAAAATATTTTTTACTGGGCAACTGTATCTTATAAAGAAAATGTGTGCAATACTATGACAATTTATATTCCAATAAGTTAACTAAAATTAGATGGTTCCCAAAATTAAATATTTCCATTTCTTCAATCATATGTAGATGCTCATTAACCCAGAAAGGCAGATGACTATGATTCAAGAATACATTCTGCATTGAGCTTGTATCTGACTTCAGTGGATGCTAATATAAGACAATAAGGTAAAAACAAGCCAAATAAGTACCTTGCTTAAATAAACACTCTTCATTGTTTACAGACCTGCAAGAAATGGAATTTCATTGACCCCAAAAATGTTTGGGCATTTTTCAAAGCTAGGTCTGACTTTCAAATATTCATCCTTTGTTTCAAATTGTCTGCAGTCTACGCTCTTGGACTATACAGCTTATTACAGCAGTAAAGCTCACAAATTAGATTTACAGATATACTGAGTCTACACTACAGACACCAACTATACAGGATTATAAGGTTACAAAATAGGCTTGTAGCTACTAAGAGAAGTCCTTCTTTAATAAACATAAACAAATTGCACGAAATGCTGTTACTAATGGTCAATTTAAATGAGGGCAAAGCCAGCATCTAGGGAAGAGAAAGAGGAACCTTTTACTTTTTCCCTCTGTTGGAAGCCAATTACATGCTTTTAGATCTCACTGAAATCTCTCTTGTTATCTGTCATCTCACCTGCATCATTTTTTGTTTCCCTTTTATCCCGATGTTCAGCAATTCCAGCATTCAGGCTCTCCTCCTTCCAACTTTCTTTAACTGATTCTGCTGCTTCCCCCCAGTGGAACCTCACCAGCCTCCTGACTCTCGTCTCAGTCTGCTGTTTAGATAGTCTCCTTTCCAAAGAAATACCTAGAAAGGCTTTTCTTGTCTTCCATAAATACGCAGTATTGGAAAAGAAGACTATTTCCTTCTCTGTTTAGAGGAGAAAAGTGCACTTTTTGTTCTTACCAGTTGAGACAAGGAGTCACAGACAACATAAATATACATTTAAGTAAGCATAAGTAAATTGCTGGTATTTTTTCCAATGCATACAGTCTGCTACTAATCAGAGGACACATGCCATTTTCAGTAGTCCCTGTGTCTGCAGTGCCAAATGCTGCCAGCCCCAGGGTGGCCCCAGTCAGCTCTAGGGTGTGCTCACCAGTCCCCAGTTCCACAGGGCTCTTTCAGCAGAGCTGCTGCCCAGGCAGGCCATGTCTAGACTGTCCCCCTGCCTGAGGTTCTGATTTCCTAGCAGCAAGGCTTGGTATTTCTCCATGCTGGGCTGCACAAGGTCCATTCTGGCAGCATGACCCAGTTCCTCTGGATAGCAACCCTGCTCTCCAGGATGACCAGCTTTGCTGGTTTGGTGTCACCAGCCAGCATGAGAAGAAAATGTTCCTTCCCCTCCCCCTGGCCATGGGGGAAGATGTTAAACAAGACATGTCATGGTATGGACACCACAACTCACCAGGTTCTAGGCAGCATACAACCCATCTGCTAAGACTGCCTGAGATCAGCCATCCAGTCAGGTTTTTTTCTAACTGCTGGCCTTCCATTCCCACTGTGGCATTCTAACTTACATAAAACATTGTAGAAACTCAGTGTCAAAAGCCCGATTGTGGTAAATGTAGGTGATATCCTCTAGTCTCTCCTTGTCCCAAAATCTTGTCATTTATCATAAAAAGCAATCAGTTCAGCCAGACATGATTAACCTTGCTAAATTCATGGTTACTTCCAAACCACCACTTCCCTGAATATTCAGAAATGTTGTTCTGGCATTCATCCTCCATGAGTGTTATAGACAGTCTCTTGCAGTAGTCTTCTATTCAATTCAGAAGTCTTCTTTTCAAATAAGCAACACTTTCAAAAGGATTAATGACAGCCTTTCAATGGAGGTTACAGGTTCTTAACACCTCCTGAAAAACTGAGTTATCAGAGGCTTTTCTGTATCTATAAACACTGTCTCCAGACGAGCTGGGAGTGAAACCAAGATTTCTTTGGGATTCACCTTCATCAGTATAGGGCAGGCATTTCTCTCTGCACCATGGGTTTAGGTGTTGCAGCAAGTTGCTAAAATGCTAACACATTCAGATGCAACAAAAAGAGGAGTGAAACAAAGGCATGTGGTCAGTGTCATCAATTAAACGGAAAATAATCTGTCAGTAAACATAAATTGGAAGGTATCTCAATTAATAAAAGTATAGCCAGAGCCAGCTCCCTTGAGAGGGTAATTATTCAAGAGCTGGCTGTGCTGAACAGGGTAACAAAGACTCTCCTGAGAATTCTCTGTCTCTTACTATATGCCAGAACTGATATCCTCTAGACCATGTTTTCATCACAGACCATGGCTCTCCACACCACCAGCCAGGCACCAGCAGCTGTTATGTGCTGTTCTGTTCCCCGTATGAGAGCCAGAAGTGCATTTTCAGCTTTCTGTCATATGGCCAGCTACCAATATTTGATACCTGTAACTACTTACAGTTGGAAGAATATCTGTGATATATTTATTAACAATGAATTGTTGACATCTCTTCATTCCTTTTGCTGTGAACTCCATGTTCTGTGGCATTGTCTGAGAGCATCAGTTGTCAAGAACTGATAAAACTCAATTTTCATGTAAGATTTTAATATTTACAATAGCAGAAAAAATCGCTAGATGAGAAGCAATTTTTTAGAAGCAATTTAAAAAGAATTTACATGTCTTTATTATGTTAAAATGACAGTTTAAAACTATTCTAATAGTTAGGCATTGCTTCTTCCATATAGGTTTCTAATAAATGAAATCATGGTCTGTGTTTGTTTTTTGAGGAAATATCTAGAATCTGATTGCAAATTCTGGTCCTATTGTTCCCATTTTGACTTTAATAGCTTTGTTCAAGTCTGGATTTGAAATATGTGCTTGTAGGTACAAAAGTCAGATCTGAGACTCTATTCAATGTTTTTGGATAATGAGGGAATTGAACCATTCCATATTCACGGCAGAGGTTGAAGGGCTGGTACCAAAAGTCAGCGTCAGAATACATGTCAGAGAAACAACCACACATTCAGAAGGATTTGATAGACATTAGATAGTCTAACCATTTAGTAGACAATCTAAAAGATAACAGAAAATCAACTTAGCTGTTTTAGAAAACAATTGTGTGTGACATTTTTACAGAACCACAGAATCAATAAGGCTGGAAAAGCCTCTGAGAGTGAGTCCAACCTATGACAAAACACCCCCATGTCAACCAGACCATGACACTAAGGTGCCACAGCCAGCCTTTTCTTAAAGACCTCCAGGGATAGAAGCTCCCTGGACAGCCCATTCCAATTTCTAATCATCCTTTCTGTGAAGAAATTTTTCCTAATGTCCAACCTAAACCTTCGCTGGTACACCTTAAGACTCTGTCCTCTCATCCTGTCTCTGATTGCCTTCTTTCAATATAAAATGAGATTCTCAGAATCCCACAGGTTTCATTTAGGTAAGAGAGGAAAATGAGATCACAGGAAAGTAGAATGATGAAGAAATTAGACCTCGACCTGTAAAAGAAGGCATTCTGTGAAATTAAGCCCAAACTTTAAAATTACAGCCAATCTTTTAATTTAATTCTAAGGTCACTCCCCAAACTGCTGGACTCTAGAAACATTTTCCATCAGGAATAAGTCTTGGAGAATATTGTTCATATCAACATCATACACTCACCAGTCATAAATGTAAATTCTCATTCTTTAGAGAACAAGCTTTGTGCTAACTGAAAGGGATAAGGAAGATATATTTTACAAGCTTATTGACATATTTTTCTTTAAAATATGTCTGAAACCTCCACTACTAGTCAGCATCAGAGATCCAACATTATCTTATTAAATTAATATATGCAGTGACAGTTAGTAATTGCTGTAGGAGCTCAACAAGTAGCAATTTTGGACTTGCCAAATGATATTGATATTTGCCAAACACTATGTCAAACAGTATCTCAGATTAAGGGAGAAAGACAGCAACTGTACGCTTTGAGACAGAAAGCTGTTGCCTCACCTACTGTATTCTTATGGTTGCACAGCCATTTATTAGTAAAAGCTGTGAAGGTGAAATCACTGAGGCATGAACATGGCTGTACAGCAAAAAAATAGGTCTGCATGGTAGCAATCAGTGCTGCACACAGAGCCCAGGGCAGGAAAGGCAGCTCGGCAGCAGCAGAGCTGTTTAATATAACACTGAGTCAGGCTGTGTGAGACAGGGTCCAGCAAAATGTGGTACAGCAAGCAGGGAAGGCTGTGGAAATGATGACTGCTGAGAGTCTGGTAGTTATTCAATATTCAAGATAGATGTCCAAAGGTCTAAGAATCAAGGTATTTTAAAGAAAATTGGATACAAAGCATATAATCTGTTCCAAATTGAACGTTGTGATTATGAAAAGGACAATTAAAATATATAAAGTAACCCTAAACTATAAACTGGCCATGTTGCAAAATGCAATAGAAAATGGTATATATTTTAAAGCTCAGCTCTAAAAAATGCACTGTAAACAAATCTCCTCTGAACTGACCTGTGATTTTTTTGGTAAGTTTTTTTTCAGCAGTGGGTGTGAAGATAGGTGCAAGATTTAGGGATTTTTTTTTAGGTGCAGTGTATTGAAGAAAATATGCTTTTAACTCTGTAGAGATCTGGCTTCTGCACTGTAATATTCTATACCAACCACAAAGACAACAGCTTCAGTGAATTTAGGACAAATTCATCCATAATGGTTACACAGCTACCTTCAAAGCAGGACAGATGGGAAAGAAAAATGAAGGTGTTAAGACAACAGAGGAATTACCAAGTAAAATGATCATGTAAAATTTGTTTATGGATAATATTCATATTTAGGCTATTTTGGTGCAGCACCTCCCAAATTAACTATTTTCTTTAAATGCCTTTCTGTGCTCTCTAAAGCTAAGATTTCAATGCCTACAAATGCACATACTGTTTGCAACAAAAGTTTACTATATGAATATAAGTGAATTTTTTCCCAAGACAAAACAAGGTTATATTTTCCATGAATCCTATAATTTTTATACTAGCATCTGCAAGTAATAGCAAAGTATTTAATGATTTGTATTGATTTTATCTATAACTGCAGTAAAGTTTTCCTAGTCATGCTTCATTTCTTAGAAGGTGCCCAACTTCCAGCAACTCTCTTCATGCACAAAAAGTCTATTGAAGGCTTCGTGTTTACATGAAAACGAACAATTTACATATTTATTGCCTGTGATTTGTGTGCTAGCTGAACCATCAGCAATGTTCATAGAATGCTATGTGAACTGGAAGGGGAGTGATTCATGTGGCTCTGAATGAGACCAAAAGGGCAAAGAACAAGTACATGTATAAAGAGATTAGCATCTGAATATTGTTCTGAAGAGAAAAGAATGAGAACGTATGCAGAAACAATATCAGTGAAACAGTGTATTGAAAAGTCTATCTATCATATTTCTAAGGTTCTTATCACAATGTCACCTAATTACCATATATATCAAATCATTTATCTCCCCGGATTTCATCTCTTTGTAATTCTACAACTTCTCTTCATTTAGAGTTCCTGAGTAGAACAGAAGTCATTTAATTTTTAAAGATATGGATAATATCAACATCCTTCTCTTATCGGGAAATGGTGTTTTAACTGTGTTAGTTACACAGTGGTATACAGTCCCAAATAAATAGAAAAAATCAGCAATTACATCATATGCTGATGTATATACACGATCCCACTTATATAATCATATTTACTGATTTATTCTCACTGATGGAAGTCACAGACATTTCTACACATCTGTAGAATTTAATTCACAGGTACAGTAGGCCATCAGATTTTTGCATGTAGAAGTCTTTGAATGCAGAGAAATGAAAACAGGACAGCTCAGTAAATAAACTTTGGTGCACAACCTAAGGTAACTTACCCCTTATTTATAAGATAGTGGAGTTGGAGTAAGACATACTGGTAATTTGCTTTTGAGTGGATAAGAGAATGTGAAAAATATGAGTTATGGCTGTTGGCATTTTTTCTTGTGTTGTATACCTTTTCTTAAAGTTGCTGACCCATAGACATTGGGCTTTTATCAGTAGCGGAATTCTTTAATTTCTTCTAAAACATTTGCACTGGTCCCTGCTGAGGTCAGAAGTCTGGACCAGGTAGATTCCAAATTTTATATCATACATTAGTGTTGTTTGCAATAAAAATAACTACTTTTTCACAGGAAATGCAATTACATGATTTAAGCTATTGCTGGTAGATGTTGCAGGACAGACTATTTGTAGAAATCTTTTGTTTTAGATATGCCAGATAGGTCTGTTGTTATGCTGGTTTTCCTACATCAAAATGTTGGGTGCAGTTTTTGTAAGGACTTCAATTCTATTTTGTCCTTTTGCTGTCACTAGGACCAAACTTGTGACATCAAAGCTAGTGCAAGTTTGAGATTTTTTTTCCCATAATATGAGAGTTTTGTTCTGGTCAAAAGACACCAGAGCTTGTTTAAAAGCAAGCATTTAATGCAATGATCCAAGCCTTGCAGCCAGTGAGAAGAAGAAGGAAATTTCATTAGGATAGAAATAAAATCTGCCTCATGAACAGGTAGAAGATGGGAACTGTCTCAGCATGAAGTTTTCTTAAACTACCCTGACTGCTGGTGCACATGTGGACAATAAACACTAATCCACATGAAACTCATTTGTCCTGTATATTACACACAATACAATCGACACATCATAAATGTTATCACCCTGTGTGATAACTGCTTTATGTATTTACTGATTCCTATTACTCCTTTACAGGAGGGATTTGTTTCAGATAACTCTCCTTTGTGCCATGTGCAGCACTGACAAAGTGCCTACACAATATGCACCGTCAATTCTCATTGAAAGTTCATTCATTTTACCAGATTGATAGTGATTGCACTTTATCATTTGGCACAAAAGACTTGTATTTAAAAAGTATATTAGCTTACTGGGCACTCATTTATAAAAATTGCATTGTTGAAACCCTACTGGTGACTTCACCATGGCAGACTCCTTTGAAGTGCAGAGTTTCTTTTAGCATGTTTGCATTTTCAAATGGACATATCACCAGCCTCTGCTTACATTTTGCTTCACATATCTCTTGGAGTTGGTAGTCGTGGTGGTAAATATTAGCACTAGTAAGCTGGCAGGTTGCAGATGTGAGGGGGTTGGTGATGGTGGGGACTTTGGAGGAGCATGTTTGATAGTTTTTTACTGTCAGCTCTTAACAAAGGGAATAAATTCTGCTATCTTTACCTCCATGGTCTATAACCAAGCAGCACTATAAAATTATTGAAAAATTTCACAAACAGGTAAAATATTCATCTTGAGCAGAAGTGGAAGGGTGGCATGTTTGCCTCAGATATTTTCTTTTGCTCTAAAAAGTATTTCAACCTGGTTGTGGAATTTCAGGTGCAGATGAATTATATGGGCTAAATTCTTTAAATTTGTTACAACGTCATAAATGTGACAGTCATGTTAGCTATTTACAGCCTCTCATTAGCAGTATCTGAGAACATTTAAGGCATTTCTGGAAGGTGCTATTTTACTTCCTTCAAAAATGAGAGATTTGAGTAACTAGAGGTTAATCTCTACATTTTAAAATATTTGGAGTATGACTTCAGATGGAGAAGTAAATCAGATTTAGATGTTACAGTGCAGACTTCCTAAACAAGTTGAACAAAGAAGTAATTTCATAGGAACTGGGAAATACCCACTTTCCAAATCTGGAAGAAAAAAGCATCACAGGAAATTTCATCTGAAATCATGTTTATGTTGTGCTTGAGCAAATATTCTTGAGGAACAGGATTTTTTACATTGAATAGAGGATTTCTTGAGCATGGCTTTGTTGCTTCTAGACTTGATGTACTCAGGGACAGGTATCACACTCTTCAGCACTATAAATTACTCAGCTGCAAATTTTGCATTCAGTGTAAATATTTGTCCTTCAGATTTTTACGATGCAAGAAAACTCACATCTCCTAATTCTCTCTAAGTTTAACTTCATATATTTAAAAATTTTGTCTCTTGCTCAAGATCAAATAAGAGGTGGAACAGGAACAAAAATACAGGTCTCTTAAGGTACTTACTAGGATGTTAACTACAACTATTCTTTATAGACTTGATAAAATAATGAGAAAAGAAGATATTCAGATGTTATACAGAAAATATTTTTATTTATCTATAGAGTTTCTGGGTTGTATTCTTATTCTAAAGAGTCTTGTCTTTATCATGCTATGAAGTTAATTCTCCAGCCAAGAATTTTCAAATGAAATGATTGTGTGGGAGTCAGTTATACGCAAGGTTATATAAAAGACCTCTATAATCTTGGCTGGGCATTATATTGTAATCTTTCATAAACACATTTTTCCCCAGTCATAATTGAGTCTAATATTACAAGTTTCACAAATTCTTAATTTTCATAGACAATGTGGTTGGTTTCAACAAAAATAAAATCACAAAAATTTATTCTAAAGGAAAAATTTAAATTAAATCTGAGCAGGGAAAAAGAATATTCTAAGACATATTAAGGAAAAGATAATTAATTATTCTTGGAGCACGGACTGCAACTCTGTACTCAAAAGTATTCTATGGAAACTGAATACAATAATGACTGAAAAAGCAAGTGTGGCAGAAAAAGTCCCCATTAATCTGTAATTTCTATTTTCGGGAGGATGTTTCAAAATCCTTTGACCTTGATTTTGCTTATGACTTTATACTGCACATCTGTAATATGCCAGGGTATTCTTTGGGCTGTTCAGTAATATTTATCCAGTCTGTCTCCTTTTTGGCTTATGTTCCTTGTGTTCTGTTCTCACTAGTTTAATTTCTGTTTATTTTTCTTCATCTTTATAACTGGCAGGCATGATTTCACCTGGCCACACAGCAATCAGTGCATCTGTTTTTGTCTTTGAAGATGTCTGTTCAGATAGATGACACTATTTCACTATACTATTGTCTATATAATAAAAAAAACCCCAATCTATCACTGTATTTCCTAATTCAGACATTTATTATGAAACTATTTTCTACATTTTGCAGTCTTAATATGTACTTTTCAATTTATTACAGCTTCATTTTACAAATAAAGCCCAATAGGTTAGTAAGAAAATAAAGACTTCTACATTTTTATTCCACGGACAGCTGATACATATTCTTCTTGAGCTAAGAAAGTATTATTATTCCTATTTTATAATTAAGAAAACCAAAACAGGAATGAGACATGCAATGTTCAAGAAATAGAAGGCATAGAAGCACTTGTGGCTTCTAATTATATAATTGTTTTTCTAGAGAGTTGTGAAGACAAAATGTTGGAGATGTAGGAAGATATTTTAACATTTTTAAATTCATAATCTTGAGCCTGGCAAAGAGAAAAGTCAGGAAGTTGAACTTTAGAGTAGTAAACTTCCATCTGTTTAAAGAACTGATGGATGAGATTCCCTGAGAAACTATTCTTAAGGACAATGGGGCTATCCAGATCTGTCATTTTATAAGGGCATTTTTTCTTAGAGTACAAAAGCTCTCCATCCCAGTATTGGGGAAATCAAGTAAGGCAGATCAGAAAGTGGCATGGCTGAGGAAACACCTGCTCCTCACACAAAGAAGTAAGAAGGAGATGCACAGCCCGTGGTAGCAGGGACATGTTTCCTGGGAAGAATATAGGGAAAAGGTTTGGATATGTAGGACTAGGGTCAGGAAAGCTGAGGGACAGATGGAATGATACATGATTTGAGAAGACATATGAAGATTAATGAGAAGAAACAGGCCAAGGAGAGTGTACCCAACCAGTAAAAGGAAAAACAAGTAACAAATACAGAGAAGGCTGAGACAGTTATTTCTTTACCTTGGTCTCTACTGTCAGTCTGACTTCCCAGGTCTCTCAAGTCCCTCAGCCTAGAGGTGGAGGTGGGAGAGCAAAGTCCCTCTCATTGTAAGAGAAGTGCAGGTGCAGGAGTATCTGAAGAAACTCAGTAGCCACATATATGTCTATGGGTTCTCTCAAGGTGGATTTCAGGGTCTTGAAGGAACTGGCTGATGTTGCAGGTCACTCTCTATGGTATTTGAAAATTCCTAGTGCTCAGATGGGGATCCCGGTGACGGAGAAAAAGGATCCTATTTTTTAAAAAAGGGGGAGAAAGGAAGACCTGGGTGACTACACACCTGTCACATTCACCTCTGTGCCTGGGAGGGTCATGGAGCAGATTCTTATGGAGACAATGGCCAGGCACATGCAGGACTAGGAGGTTATCTGAGGTAACCAGCATGGTTTCACCAAGGGCAAATGGTGCCTGGCCAGTCTGGAGCCTTTTATAGATGGAGTGGCTGTTGCAATAGACAAGGGAAGGTCACCTGATGTCACCTCCCTCAGCTACTACAGGTTTTCAACAGGGTACTACATGACACCATTATTACCAAACTGGAGACAGATGGATTTGAAGGATGGACTGTTTGGTGGATAAGGAAGTAGCTGGATGGACACAGTCAGAGAGTTATGGCTGATGGCTGTATGTCTGGGTGGGGGCTCGTGGAGTCCCTCAGGGCTCTGTCTTGGGACTGGTGCCTTGTAGTATCTTTATCAGCAGTGGGACCAAGTGCACCCTCAGCAGGTTTGCAGATGACGTGTAGGTGAGTGGTGCAGTTGATACAAGAGAAGGATGGGATGCCCACTCACAGCCCTGAAGGTCAGCTGCATCCTGGGCTGCATCAAAGGAGGATTGGCCAGCAGGTCGAGGAAGGTGAACACATCTTCAAGGTTCCTTGACATTTAAACTTCATTTATTATAGTATCATAATAAACCATATAGAAAAAAAAAATAAAAGACTTTGTCACCTTTGTCCTAATTGTCACTCTACATGTAAAAAGTCATAGTACTTGTATAAGAGTGATGTGTAGGAAGAGAATAAAAGAACTTCTTTGTAAAAGAGTACTTCTCTTGTACGTACCTTAACTCAGGCCTTAGGCAAAAAAGTAGAACATTTTGGAGGGAGACACAGAGGATCAAAGTAGGAACAGTTGCCTGTAAAAGCCCAGGCCAAGTTCTGAACAGATCAGACAACAAATCTAGTAAAACAGAGCTCAAAGTACTAAGAAACAAAACTAATTGCTGGTGCTCATAAATAATAAAATAAAACCTTTGCATTGTTCCCTTATCTTTCGTGATTCATGGATATTGAAGTGCCTAGGTTATTTGCAAATGCTAGAAAGAAATGAGGAAAGTATGTCCCCAAACCAGCACAAATCCATCCCATACATCTTGATAAACCATTAGCAAAAAATTGAGATAGTCTAGTCCAATGTTTTTATTACTTTTTATACCTAACATCACCCATCAACTAAATAATTTGAGCATGAAAAGTCAAATCAATAAATGAGTGATCTCAGCTTTTTTTGATTCACATTCTTCTATTACATCATCTATAAAATCTCTCTTAGTACAGCTTGTCATACAGATGTCTGAGTCTGAAGAAATTGGGGACAATATCCGTTGAACTGATAAACAGCTAGTGGTTCATATATTAAATGATTTTGATGAGTGAGTTTTCCAAGTGGACAAGTACAATCATTCAGGACCATGTAGTATATGCATTACATCAAATCTTTTGGCCTGTCACAATACCATGTTAATTCAGATTCAAAACCTTTCTGCATTCCATTTCTGATTCTCTTTTCATGCCTCCTTCACTGGTCTTTCTTAGGAATGCATAGAACTATATAGCTATTTAGAAAAAAAGTTAATGTCAGCCTAATTTCACAGTTGCATTGCGTACAAAAATACATAATTTTTTAAAAAAAGTTTCATTACATGAGTTTATGTTCTGTTTAGCCAAAGGATAGAAGTAGTGACTTGAAAATTAGTGGGGGGGGGAAAGGCCAAAGTAACATAGCAGTGGAAAAGGAACATATAACATCTATATTATTTTTCTAAATTTTTTGCTATACCTTTCTGCATTATATTATAATCCTCTAACACAATATAAACTTTAAGCCTCAGAAACAGACATCATAATATAGATGATGTCTGATATACATATCTAGTGTACTGTGAAGATTAAAATGTTGTTTGTCTAGAAGAAGGCAATGCATTTGCAAGACCAGTTGCAAAGTTTGATTGTTATTTGATTGTTATGCAATAAAGAACAAAGACAATGAGCATTGTCACAGTATTCTATTCAAATTAATCCATGAAATGCTTTCAAAAGCTGTTTAAAGTGGGAGTATACACTGGAGCACATTTTACATGCAGAACTTAAGTTCCCTAACCTGCCCTGAAAACAAACAGGATTCTGTCTGGTCAAAGAATGGTAAAGGTAAACTGCATTACAAACAGGCCTTATGTTCAAATTCACAACCTCATCTCAGGGAGCTTCCATGCAGCCATTCTAACATTAGAATAGCCTTTTACTGTGCATACCATAACTTTTTTTTTTCCCCCTAACACAAGGCTAAACAGCAGGAGCTGGGAGGATGAGAAAATAGATACCCTCAGAGTTCTTTGCCCCGCCTTAATATGTGTGTGGATCCCAACTTTATTTAACTCAGAATACTTGTTGTGAATCTCAATAACCTTGAAATATTCTTAAGCAATATGTCTGTATCTAAATTTTGTTTATCTTTGACATGGGAAAGAGCTAAGAATACAGCCATCTTCCAGACCCAGAAGAGACTTTAGTAGCTACAGCAGTTCCAAACCATCATAATAAAATAGTACCCTGACTCATGCAGAAAGTATGTGTAAAATTGTATGATAAGGAATAGATTTATTTGGCCAGGAACAGAGAAGTAAAGCAAAGTGGAACATCCTGTTTGTGGTATTTTTCATATAAAGTCAGTATGTACTGTTTGTCTGGACTTTAATGTACACACTAACACACATTTTTTATAGTGATCACTCTCCTGTAATGCAAATAACACATTCTGCTAAGTCTTTCAATAGGCTGCTGATTGTGTCGTTATTTCACTCTTGGGGAAAAAAAAAGTTAATAAAAGATAAGGTGCTTTTGAAGAAGGTGAGATTACATTATTTAAAAATTATACATTTTATAAGATAAGGTTTAAACACATGTCAGGAGAAGTCAACATTGTGTTATGAATGGTAGTGATTGTGTTATCTGTAAACTTTGAAGCTCTACGTACTGATGTGAACAATTGACTTCGTTGTTTTGTCATTACCACCAGCATTCCTCTTCCAGAGCTACTGAACTGACTGCTGTTTGCCTAGCAAGAAGTAAGGAAGGTTTGTTTACCCACTAATATTTCATTGACTGTTTAGCCTGAGTAGATAGTAATTTTTCATCTTCCTGTCTGCTGGATCATTTTTTTTGCCTGTATTGTAAAATTGACTGGATAGCTAGCTCCTTCACCTGAATAATTAATTTAAAATAAAATCTTACTTAAATTGTCAAGAGCAGTTCCTAAAATAACACAATTTGCTACAGCTTATAGATATTGCTATATCTTTGCATTTTTATCTCATCTCTTTATTCTATTATGTTGGCCTGCAGTATATAGTAAATATTTGGCCATCAGATCAATGTCTAGCAGCTAAAAGACAAGAAGAAATATTTATTTTTTAATTGCTGTACAGATTTTGCCTGAAAGTGATATTATGTATTCTACAAACTGTAGTGTTTTAAGGGGATGAACAAAATAAAGACTTCACTGCATTCTCTGTATATTTGATAAAGTATATTAGAAAACATGAAAGTTATTTTTCCTTCTTCCTTTCTCTTCTCTAGGCTTAACCTTCCTGAAATAAATGGAAAGAAAAATTAGTCTTACTCTATTCAATCCTGTTTCAAATCAAAGTTTAGACAAGAAGAGCAGAAGTGATAAAACCTTTGGCTAAAATGGAGTCAAACCAATAGCAAGAGATCTTATGACCCAGGGATATGTTGCATGTTCCTTCTAAATAAATGAATCAGATTTACTTTGTGCACTCAGACTATCAGTACAAAGTTTTGGAGGGTTTTTTTTTTCTCCTTTTAATCTTGTTTTTTCAACTTTAAATTGTTACAATGTAGATGGCAAAGAATTTTTTTCTGGAGGTGTCTAAATTTGTTACTATTTAACTGAAGATTTTACATTCTTAGTGCTCATTTTTCAAAATTTAGACTAGATTTTATTGTTAACTGTTAAGAATATTGGGAAAAACATACTGACAAATGTTCTTTTATAAAAATCCTGTGGATACACTGTATTCATTTCCAGAAAAATACAGATTGCTGGTTGTCTGTAATGAGAACACTGAAACTTAATAAGCCAAGTAAGGCCTCCACATGAAATCCACTACTATGTTATTTTGTTGTCCATAGGTTGCAATAACAGAATGCATGGTTCACTGTAGTACCACAATGGCTTTTTTTTCTGGTCAAAATTAAAATAACAACAGTAAAACAAGGTAGAAACTTCCCCTTCCTGCCACAGGAATAGTTCAACATTTTTCCCTTCAAGAGCACTGAATTCATATCACACAGCAAAAACATAAATTCAAGTTCGTTCAAGTTCATTAAATGGCATGCAAATAACTTCAGTATTTTCACATAAAAACCCACTTTTGAATGGACTAAAATGATGAAAAATGCTATCAGCATTCTATGATATTAATTGTACAACCTACTGCTGTTAAGTTGAAGTCATAGAATTTATAGGAACAGATTATTTGTACTTTTAGGAAAAACAAAATAATTGTCTCCCCTCCTCTAGAAGGTATAAGAATATTACCCTATTCCAAAAATATATATTATATGAAAGAAATAGTTTCTATAGTCACAAATATTTTAAGTATTTTTTTTATTTGATAAAAATGTGGCACTTATAAAAAGTTGCATGGATTCTCTTTAAAAGAAGTAGGAAAACCCAAGTTAAAAAGTCATAAGAGGTCACAAAAGGAACCTGAACCCACATTAAGGTTAGAATATATTTACAGGTGTGGACAATGCCAGTGAGTTCAGGATTACCAGCAAGTTTTACTTAAAGGAAATGTTTGTTTCTGCAGGAATAGTGCCTATCTCTGCTGCTACTCTATTTGTTTTGTCCTGTTATTCTTTGATAGGAAATTTATGATTATATGTACCAGAAGCAAAAGATGTAAGTGGGTATATTTGATATTACATGTAACCCACATGTCAAAGTGTGCAATTTGCAGAGCAGGAACTCAGGAAACTGAGGGGACTTCTGCCAACTGCAGTTTTGTGGCATTCTGTAAGAAAGGACTTTTAAAGTGCGATTTTTTAAAATAAGAACATAAAGACATGGTTTTCATGGCAGTTCTGACAGTCTTGGCACACTGTAGAGTCAAGGTGAAGTAAGGCAATTCTGCTCGTTTTTACAGCCACAGTCTTAGAATTAAAAACTCATTTAATTGACAAGCGATTGGATAACAAGGACAATCAGGAAAAAGCAAAAGGCAGCAGTGAGTGTTGATCAGGATTAATTAATACAGCTGTGTGAGAATGCCAGTGTTTTCCTGTTTTTCTGCAAATAGATTTTGTAGTAAAATTTGTCTCTTACAGCCAACTCAACTACTTTGTATCAGTGTCTTATCGCTACACCCCTTGTTTGCACTCCTCTTTCTGAACAGGTGACATTTTTTAAGTTTCTAAATGCTTCTTTATTGTGTTTTGTACTGTTGAATTTAATTTTCTGTTGCTCATGTTTGTCCTGTAAGATTCCCATCCTCTCTTGAGTGATGGCTCCTTGTTCTCTCTCTGTCATCAGCATGTGCTCAGCTTTTGTGCAACTGACATTATTAAGGACATAAAGATGAGAACCATTCAAAGATCATTCCATGAGGGAATCCTCTAGCAGACCAGCAATGAATTAATCAACACATGCTGTCTCCTTTCTTTATAATTTGCTCTTTCTTCTCAAAGAACCTACTAACTCCCCTTATTATTCCTGGACTAATCCTTTACTTCCCTCTGTGACCACAAATCTCCCACACAGTGCTATGTCAAATATTTTACTGATGTCCAGATTAAAATTATTGTATTTCCTCTCTTTAGAGAAATTTATCTTATCAAATAAGTATACATAGCTATTTTGGCACAGCCGATCTTCAGTATATCATTTTCCATTTACTTATGTAGGTTTAATTCTTTCTTAATTCAGAATTTGTTCAACAACCTTTGTATTATACTCAAGTGAGTCAGTTTCTCCACTTATGAAATGGTGGCCAAAAATACATGACTTTCAGATATTACACAGCAGTGCATTGGCATTGCTAAAATGTAGTCCTTAGCAGAAAATTATCTGAAATACTGAGTACTTTTACCATATTTTTCATATGCTACATTCAAAGAGGTACCTCTAAGAGTTGTACTATGCCTACTGTTCAGAGAGTTTTCCTTTGAGTGGAGGCTTTCATTTGTGAATGCTCTTTTTAAATTAAAATATTGTTTTCCTATTTGTCAAAGCATATCACTTTCATAAGCCGTCAATCAAGATTAAATGAACTCACAGTATCCTTGTGTTATACGTGAGATATCATGCTTCGATCAAAAAGATAAATGTATATGTCAAGAATTGTCATTCATATAAATCACTTCAGACTCTTATCAATCTGATATTTGATATTTTCTGACTAAATCGTGAATATTTGATTGTTTTTAATTTTAAAGCTTTCTAATTAATTAAAATATCCATTCACATCTGTCTAACTAGAAAACAGCAAAGTATATTTTATCATTCCATTATTAAAGGGATACATTTAATTAGTCTAGAATATGCTTAGGAAAAAATTATTGCAATTAACACGGAAAATTTTTAGCAAATTCATATGATATTGGTTTTATTATTACCATTTTGGGAAAAAAAATCAAATCATATCAATCATTACACCATAAGCAATTACTTGTACTTCTTTTTCTAGAGCTCTAGAGAAACCTAAATGGCATGTGTGCTCTCCCTCAGCCTATGTACCTGAGAGAGAAGGGAAACTACTGCTATAAATGATTATTAGCCAATCTGATAAAAGAGAACAAAATTTTATTTTTCCATTTCCAAATATCTGTCTGAGACAGCCACAAGCAACAATCGATCGAATGCTGGGTGGACAGGCAGCCGACAGCAAGGGTGCGATCCTGCCCTGCCCACACTCGCTGGACTTTGAGTCTGATTTTTATACTGTTTTCTGTGCCCAGCGGCGAGTTCATTGTGTTTCTGTTCAGTCTTCATATTCAAACACAGTCTTTCACTCAGTGATGAATCTTGAACAGATTTCCCGGCACTGGGGTATGTCTGAAAGGATTTTCCTGGAACCTCTTTTTGGGATAGTGATTTTTCCATATCTCTGGGTCCTCCCTCGAGATTGCCATCAGTCACTTGATGGTCCGGGGGCACAGGAGTTCGATTTGATTAATGAGCCACATCCTGAATAGCCAACCCTTTTCTCTTGTAAATTTAAGTTTCAATCTGTTGCTTCACAGTTGCAAAGTAAGTCCTGGTATTTGGAAATGCCTTTCCCATTCCGGGAACTAGGGCTTACTTTTTCAGTTTCAGAGTTACAAAGTACAATATTTCTAATACATTGTTTTATTCACTACCTTTATTACATTTCCTATATTTTAATACACTAATTTATCCATCACATCCATTACACTACTGACAAGGGGAAAAAAAATTCAAAATGCAGAAATGAATATTTTCTTGAACTGCCAGGTATTCACTGGACTCATCTTTGCATTTTTCATGATAAATTCTGTAGATTTTAAGGAAGCTAACACTGAATTTTTTTTTTGCAGGAACTATTATGAAAATGCACTGAACTGAAGAAGACCCAATTGTTTTCTAAGATTTGAACTACCTCAAATAATTTTATAACACTTTGTATTTTTCTTGCCATTATTTTTATAATTCTATAATTAAAATATACAGAATATGATTGCATTTCTTGGCAAACTGTCACCCAGCATTTTAGATATTGAATATGAAAAGCTCAAAAAATAAAATGCAGCTGAAGCATATTTATTTTAAAAGTTTTAACGAAAGTCCGGAGCAGTTCCACTGAAATTTCCTGAGCTGGCACCACTCTTTCCTGGCACCAAGAGCTCATTTCAGGTTCACTAAATCCGTATCAATGAATATGCCTCTGAGATTGCATTACAGGAATGCACAAGGCATCACAGAAAATCAAAGATATCTTAAGATCATTTTTACAGTATTACCTGAATTGTTTATTAGCTAATTCCATAACATTTTGTTTCAAAGTACTATTTCTTTTAAAACGCAGTAACAGACTTAATATTGGTCAGAAACATTACAGAATCCTACCTTCCTTTGAAAGTCACACAACATTATTTTAATATGAGAACAAAAACTCCTACTTTGATTGTCAGAAGAACCAAAGATATTTATTAAGCCTGTCACAGGTATTCAGGTGATGATAAGTAGATGGCTGTTTAAAATTCTAACTGTAGTTGAAAATCCCAATATTTAAAATCCTATGTGCAGTTAGACTACAATTTTAAAGGAATATAGCAGTTATACTCTCAATCAAAAATTGTTAATAACAGTAGACGCCAGACTATAGCATTTCTCACTTTCTAACGTCTTATTTCTCGGTTTAGGTTTGTCTAGGGAAACTTTATTGCAGAGGAATCCAAAGGAGTTTTCTCCAAAAAATGCCTGGATGTGGTTTCCAACTCCTACCAATATGAAAAGATTTCTGTGAGTAACACATAACACAGGAAGTGTCTGCAGAAGTTCTGTACCCTCACCCACTCCAGACGTTACCATCCCAAAACGGCCTTTCTTAGATGTGTTTTCTCAGTGAAGTATTGCCAGGAAACTAAAAAATACATTGTCTAGTCTTTTTGCTGGTGTTGTTTAATCTTTGACGGTTTTGGCTGAGCTTAATTGACCTTCATTCCATGTTTCTTCCACATGCTCAGATTCATAAATGCTCAGATTCATAAATGTTCCTGATGTTTCTTCTTGTCTCCACATAACTTTCATTGTGAATGGAGTTCTCACTTGGCTGCCCTTTAACACATGATCTTATTCTCTACTTACTCTCAGGCAGTATTTGTAAAGAAATTCTAAATGCATAAATTTTTTGAGGAATTTTCTTTTCAGGCATACTTCTTCTCACTTCACTCTTTTAAACTGAGCTTAGTGGGCCTAGTGAACTTGATTCTGAAAGCAATTAATAATAAAACTATTGTGAATGAGTACTCATTCCTGTGTCAACACTACGTTGGAAATCAGTTTTTGTGGGATAAGAGTTTCATCATTAACTTTTGCCAATATTTGTTGCTCATAAGTTTTTATGTCTCAGAATGAATAAGATCAGTACAAAGGAGGAAAGTTGTTATGAAATTGAAACTTGAGATTGTTTTTGGCAGTTGCTGCTGAAAAGTATAAACTCAAATGGACTCTACTTCAGACACTAAAGTGCAGCAGACAAAACTATTATTTCATCCCCTGTGGGCCACTGTCTCTGTTCACTCTTACTTTTATGTCGTCATGCTAGTTTGACACCTATAATATGTTTAATTGGTTTTTCTCTGATATTATTATTGGCTAATGATTCTGCTTTTCCCTGGAGATGGCAAAAATGAGAAGTCACACTTGTTTTGTTTTATGTAGCTCTACAGGGACAGTCTTACCCATTGTACTCTATCGGAGTATGTAATCTTAAATCAATGGATAGGAATTTAGCCTTTAACATTTGGATTACTTGCTTCAGTTTTATAAATCAGGCTAACAATTATATGGATCTTGTTTCATGTATTTTACCCTTTTATTGTTCAAAGGGAACTAAAGCAATGATTGATTTCTAAAACATTATGAATGTTCTTTATGCAACAATTTGTTTTCTAATAGAACAGTTGTCACATACCAGTACCAGATTCTGTGAGATCTTGTTTCATTGAACAAACTCTTTTACACCTAACTCACCATATTTATTTTTAAAGCTTTATCTTCCAAAATTGTAGGCAGGAACCATTAAATGACAAGTTTTCCATTTCAGAAATAGTCATAGGAAAATGACAGAAAACATCAGTACAAGCTGAGTTATTGCCAAGCTTGCTACTATAAGTCAGAAGTAAAATGTGCATGTTTTAATGAGCTCTTCCGAATTCTTAAATTTTTAATTAATTTTCAGTTAAAGATCAAGAGATAACAAATAAAATTATCTTTGCATACTGTGAGCAAAAGAAAAGCTGTTCTATGTTTTCTGTGAATTTGATCTTTACTCCAAAGTCTTTCCACCTAAATCCAAACAATCCCTCATTGTTCTGGAATGCTTCCTTTAAAAAAAAAAGAAAAGAAAAATAAAAAGTAATCAAAATAAAAATTGAAATCTTAGGAAATATATTTTTGTAGATCATATATGAGGTTGCGCTGAGGAATGGAACTGGAATACTACGGCTGTTCAATTCCTTTCTTTTCCCAGCTCTATCTCATATAGCATCTGCTACCCTCTGAGATGGGTAAAAATTGTTATTTAGCTATAATTTTAAAGGCAGAACATTGTCAGATATTCACCAGTATTAAAAAGTGGTTATTGTTTTCAAACTTATAACTTTACTTTCTCTAAATCAAGAGTGGCTCAGTAAATAATTCATGACTTTTTGGTAAAAATTGAAAGTATTTCCCCCTGTATGTTTGCATTATCTGCAAAACAGCAAAACAAAATTTGTTCCAGAATTATTTTGGTTTGATTTCTTATTAAAGAAATATTTTAGAAAAGTTCTGCCTAGTAAATATTACAAATTAATAGAAAACATTTGGTTAACCAAAGAAATATTTTTCAATTGAAGAGCATTTTCAAAAGATACAATTGTAACTATATGTACATTAAACATATATACATATATATAAACAAATAGAGATTTTCTATTAAAAAGTACTCACACTTCATATTATCAGATCTGACTTTTCTTGTTCTTCACACTGGGAAAGTTCAGATGGGAAGGCATACAAGGAATGATATAACAGTAAGACTGCTCATATGAGTTACCCTTGTGTAGATTTTCTATATTCACCTATATTTTGTATAGCATGTCTGAGTGTTTCCATTTATTAGGTGAGGTGGGGGGCAATGATGTGAAAGCTGAGGAGATGCAGTATTTGAGTTAACAGAATGGATAGCACATATGGATCTTTATGATATAGGCCTTTCCACACTATACATATTTGTATATATACACATACTTATGCTCATATTCCAGCACATATTGTAAGCAGGAATGATCCAGCCTGTAATCACACTGTCCAAAAAATTGTATCTGCTATACACACGTGGAAACTTTTCTTCCCAGACTGATACCACCACCACCACAGAAACTGCTAGAAGGAATAAGAAGCAGAATACAGAGCAGACAAGAAATGGCAAAACTGTATTGTTAAATATTTAAGAAAATCTAGACACTTTTTTATTGTCATTTATATATTATTGACTTGTTCAAGAACTGTATGAGAAAACTCTAGCAACTTGGATAAGAGATTGAGACACCTTCAACTAAAAGCCTGTTTCTTCCTAAACAATATAGAAGAAAATTGCATCCATAAATTAGGAATATATGGTAAACTAACCTTTAGCTTTTATTTAAGCCTAAGTGTTCCCTAGTGAAAACTATTTTAGGGTTTTTTTCTTCAGCTCTTTCAAGAACAGCAAATCCTAAATGAACTCAGAAATGGGAAATCCACACTAATCTGTAATGGTTGATCTTGAACTGTTTGGGATTAAAGTCAAAAGTTTTGAATTGAAGAACTGAACAGAGAATAATAGCTAGGATCAAAAAACCCAACCCTCTTCTTTCTCCCTGAGACTTCATGCTTTTTGGTTCTCAAACCCTGTAACACAATATAAAATATTTAAGGACTTAAGAAATGGAGTACAGTTGCAAATTGGTTTGTGCAGACAACATCAATTAAAAACATAAGAAAACAGACAATAAGAGCAAAGTTTCCAAGTCAAATGGTGTGTTTGTTTCTTCATTCTTATCCAGGATTTTACTTATTATCCAGGGTTATTTACTTATTATCCTTAGGGCAAAATAATGCTTAACGTCTTATTTCTTTCACCCTTTATGTGTGTGAGAAAGGGGGAAGAGATCCTAAAGAAGATCCTCAGTGGCCTTGAGGGAACACTACACTCCTAAAACATCATTCTGTTGAACAGAAATAATATCCAAGTATGAGATTTCCAAGAACAGATTAATGGGGGGGAAAAAGGGTGTAAAATACTACATGAAATTTTTTTGTGCCTCCAAATATTTCCTCTTCTTAAAGGGTTTTCTAAGGTCAAATGGTAGACAGTAAAAAGACCTCAGATGGTGTGCAAGAAAATTTGTAGTTCCTTTTAAAATGGGCCTTTGATATTTTTATGTCTTTGTACTACATCTTTCTCTGAAGCAGCTGGCAATGACTCTGGCGTAGACTGAGTGCAGCGCAAGGGTGACAATTTCTGTGTTTCTATGGTCATTTGCAGTTTGCTCGGAGTCCAGTGATGCTCATGGGAGGTTTCCTTCTGGCTTTTTTGAGAGGACTGTCAATTCTAGATTGATTCAGTGGAATATTTAAAGTCAAATTGTCAAGACTTCACAGAATTCAAGACTTCAAAGAATAAACAATTGCTCTCAATTTTTGCAGGTCTTCATGATGAAAACTAGAGTAACAGAGGAGAAACATTGAAATTCACGGAGTGGAGAATTTTCCCTGAGGCTGCCTATGTCAGGCTTTTCTGATTTACAGGTTATAAAGATGATGGAGAAATGGATATAGCCTTCTGATCTGAAAAATCAAGACAAAAATTACAGAATAGATGAAAAAAGAACTGAGAGAAAGCTGGTCATAAAATTGATTCTGTGAGTCTAATTCTAATTCAGATTTTGTTTTGCCACACTGACGCTGAGGAGTACCTCATCCTAAAAATAACTTCATTAACCTCTCTTGTAATAGATACCATACAGAAAATCATCCCAGATTCCTTCCTTGACAGTGCTAATGTATGGTATTTATTTTGTATTTTTAATATATATATATAAATATACACACATGTATTTGAAGAAAGAGTTTCTCCTTGAGTTTATACTTCTCTTATTTGGCTCAATCTTCAGCTTCCTTCAATTTATATTCATTCCCATTTAGGCACTTAATTATAGATAGAATTCAGGTGAATTGAAAGTAAGTCTACTAGCATTTTTCAGGTTCACATTCATGAAATTTTCTTAAAGAAATCAAGAGCAAATTTGCTGACAAATAGGAGAGAGCTCAAAGAGGGTTGTTTCAACTACCTCTCCCTTTATTCAAGACAAGAATATTTCATGTCATTTGACAGAAAGAGTCTAGGTTGCTATACACTTATGAAAGCCAGAAGGATTGAGGAAGAAATGCTAAAGGAGATTCACAGAAATCTGTAGTAAATGCAATAGCCGTAAATTGTTCCCTGGGGCTGGGGGTGGGGCACCAGGAGTGGAATCCAAATGCTTAAAACCATTAAATCAAGGAGGTTTTTCATAATTCCAATACTGTATTAATCTCACTCTCTTAAGTATATTCCAGTTAAAGAAATTAAAGTTCAATATTCATGTTCTTTTTCATGCAAATCCCAGCATGAGATCTCAGATATGCGCCTGGAAAGAGAAAAAGGAAAAACTGCTACACAAGTATTGCAAGCTCTCCCCCTGGCTATGCTGCCAGTACAACCATCCATCACTGAAAAGTACTCAGTCATAAATTTGAATTGAATAGGAGAAGTGACTGGACTGTCTGCTGCCTCAGCTGAAACCAAGAGGCTTCTCAGTAGAATTTTGCTTTCTTCTAATCAGTAATGATATGATGCTTTCTTTAACATGCTGGCAACTATGCTAAAAATAGACAAGAGGCTTTAGCCATTTTGCAGAGCACAAGTGACACGCAGACTGACCTCTTGCCTGCATGTGTTACAGCTATAGGCAACCCAAATGGTGCCAGGTGGAGATTACACAGGGCAGAGCAACATCTGCTTCACTATCACAAGGGTAAATGATAGCTCCTCATGTTATGCCATAAACAGCCTGCGGTAAGAAAGACTGGTAGAGTTCCTGTCACAAATTAAACTCTTGCCAGCAGGTAGGATCCCACTCCATCTGTCCATGTAAGTAGCTCAAACAGAACAGAAGCTACATAAAATATTATCCAGAGAGATAAAAGGCAAATAATGCAATTTATTTATGGGATGGAGCCAGAAATGAAAGCAAAACTAAATGGAAAGAGAAGATGTTTTTCCCTATGATGAATGGAAAGTGCTGTGCTGTTATATAATCTGTTTTCAGAGGTAGTGGCCAGAATTTCTGAAATGCCTGTTTCTTTTTTTTTTATTTTTCTTTTTTTTGCAGCTTGTTTTGCACAAAGACAAGACACAGAGGCACAAAGTATGAATCTTGGACACACACATCTCACAGCTCCCAAAGCTATATTCCAAATATTTATTTGGTCATTCCCCTTTTTTCTTTTTTTGCTACTTGAAGATGTTAATAAGATGATCAAAAATTGTGGTTATTCAGTCCACAGACAACTTTGAGAGGAAAGCAGTGTGAAATACATAATACTAATGCCTCCTTAAGGCTTAAAAAAAAGTCCCAAGGGGCACTCATATTTTGGATAGTAAATATGACTCTGCCCAATGGTCTAAATAGCCATCTACTTGCTAGATGTTTGCTTTTTTGATACACAGACAAGTCAAATGAATTGTTCACACTTATTTGGAGACAGTAGATTAGTTTAAATTTCTCAATGAAAATGCAAGGTGCACGCAGAGCAAACACATTTGGTGGGATATAGCTAAGTTATTCAGTGAAAATTTCTTTCAGTTCCAAGACACTGAATATTCTCAATTTCAACATAATTTTCATTCCCACTAATGACTAGTTGTGATGTGTACAATATAAGGAAATCCCACATTTTTATTATCTATGGAAAAGTTATTTCAAATATTCCACATGTATTATTTTACAGCAAAAAAACACAAGAAGAGGACATAGGACGTATTCTAAAAAGAAAGTTTTTGTCATACAAACCTGACCTACTTACTAATTTTGAGGAATTAAAATAATTTCAAAATGTAACAGTATTTTTATTGAGTAAAAACTACCAAGTGTTTTGTAAGTGTGTGGTATGTTTTGGAAGTGCCTTAAGCTCTCAGCTTCTTAAGCTTCACTCAAAGCAGAAAGAGCTTTAAAAAGTGATTAGTAGAAGTCAACTTTTAAGATATCTGAGTACCTAAGAATGTAAATCAATCCTAGTGGGATTTTCAATATCCCATTAGGACATATTCATGGTTATATACTATCCCACTAGTTATGTCTACATATTCCAAGAAACTTTTACCTTTAATGAAGTATTTCTAGAATCAGATGGTAATTATTTGAGTCACTTAGAACTTTGGAAAATATTTCCTTTTACTTTGCATAGTAATAAAATGTGTTGTAGACTTTTGTGGTTTCTAACAACATTTCTCAAAAGTTTTCTTTCTGAAATATATAGCGTGTTTATTTACTTTTTAGGATTATAATAAATAAAATTCCAGAGATATTTTAAAATATTGTTTTTGAAAAATTAACATTGTGTCACCATATAATTTTAAATGGCCTTCTAAAACAATAAAATTGCATTAGCTTTTAAGGTCATCTTGTTCTCCCTTTAAGACATTACATTGGAAAACCTAATCTAAATATCCTTTATGTGCTTTTAAGCTAACTGTGAATTAGAAGAGCATGTTTTTTGTTTCCTGAATGAGAACAAGAAGTAGATTCTAATTACTCAAAGAATACCTATTTTATGCATTTGGCTTTTTATTAGAATCACCCAAGCTGGGCCTCACATTCTAACACCAGATATATATAAAATGATCACTTTGGTCAACATTGCTGAGATTAAAATATCAAAAATATAGCAGTACTTGTATGTGGAGTCATAATAAGTAACAGAAGATTTTAGTGGTAAATTTGCATATAAATGATTCTACTCAAGTAAGAGAGGAGTCCAATGCAACTGCAGAAACAAGAAATTATTGAGAAAACACAGAATTTAGGGTCTGATTTTCTTTTGATAGAAAGGCCACAAGTCAGGACTCATACAGGTAGAGCTAAATGTAAGATTGGGTCAGTTGTGTTTTGGAATATATTAGAAAAGAAAATAAAACTACATTCATTACATTTTCCATATTCTAACCTACTGGAATACACAATGCTATAAATTAAAAGGGAATATAGGACTAAATTTCCTTGCAGCCATTAATTATATTGCTATTAGTGTGAATAGTCAATGAACAAGAAACTTTCATTACTGCTGCCATAGTAGCCTGCTATTGATCCATCACTGCCTTCATAATGCAAAAATAATGGCTATTGTAGGATATATGCTAACACCTCAGATGATGAATGGCAGTCATATTTCAAAGATATCAAAGAGAATATCTGCACTTACTGCTGGGTTATTGATCCTAAAGCACAGTGAGAAGAGGAAGAGAGAGAAGAACTTGATACAAAAACTTAGAAAATAATTTTGAAGTGTTGATTGTATCTATGCACAAGGAATAAGAGAAAGTCAAACAAAAATTTCAGAATGAAATTACCAAAAGAAGAAAAAACGTAACTAAAAGAGCTCAAAATTACTTAGGAATATGGCAGTTTAAAAAAGCCTATCCATGTGCATTAGGTAGAGACCCTGAGGTATTCACTGGCTTCAGAAATAGTACAGTTTGCTTCTTTTGTATTTTTAAACTTTTTGAGTGTTAGGTGTTAAAATAGAGAAAATAGAAATTCTTAATGATAATGACTCATCCAAACATGGTGAGAGTGGCCTAGAAAATTTTCTTCTATTATTTTTTTCAGATAGGAGTAGGTATAGGTCACTGAGGATGGAAGAAATAGAAGAACATTTCCCTAATGACCACAGATCTGTGGGATAGTGGTTATGTTACTCACTAAAATACAGACTTGAGTTCTGTCTCTGAAGACAGAACTTTGCTGGTTAAGGTGTTAAGGAATACATGCAGTGCACGTAGCTCTGGGTGCAGCTGCAGTGGAGCTGCAGGCTGAGCTCTGGGTGGCAGAGCTGAGGCAGGAGGCCCTGAAGTGCTGATCCTTCGTTTAACAAAGGGCACAGAGACCTGCTGCCAGGGGACCAACACTCAGAGACATGGCAGGAGCTGGTGAGGGCAGACTCCCCTGCTCTTAGACTGAGAGGTATTAAGAGACAGGGTTGTCCTTTGTTCAGGCTCCCTCCTTGGAAGAACCCAGCTCAAGTTATTTCATTATTTATACATTAAGCCATTTGAAGTAACTTAATGTCTGAGACTGCTATGGGAAATTTGAGGTTTAGTCAGTGAGGAAGCCTTGCCTGAAGGTATGAGTGGTGTGTGTTGTGTGTAGGCAGTCAAGTGGGGCACCCTTCAGGTCACTGGAGTTACCGGATGCAAAAGAGCCTCAGTCCTAGTTCAGGTACTGGAGTCTCTTGGATGGCTGGACAGGAAAGTTTCCTTAACAAAGGGAAGTTTTGAGGTCTGTCTTTCCTATGGAATGACTTGGTTAAGATGTGCAGCACCAACACAGCAGTGAAGCTAGAGGACTTCCAGCATTGAAAGACATCTATTTTCAACCTTGTCAACTCTCAACAAGTTTTCTGTTTTCCTTTGCATTTTATTCATGTACAAGTTGCATTGTTCCCTCTAGTCTGGTGACATCATGCGATGGTTTTTCACAGGGATCTAACTATCCCCATCAATAAAGTGAGGATTCTACCTCTCAAAAGCACACATGTTCTCAGTGTGCTATATTGTGCCATACACATTCTGTATGACACTTTGAAGACCTCAACCTCCATGCATTCTCAACACACAGTACATTTCTTTCGTAAGACATGCACTGAAAGAGAGGGAACACTTGTTACTGACAGTAAAAATTTTATCCATCGGTAAACCAATAGGTTTATGAGTAACTAAATCAAACGTATATTCATTTGAGACCAAATTTGAGAAGAAACAAAATTTACAGAGCAACCTGTTAGCAGGTCGACCATATAACTTCTTTAAATGCAGGGGTTTTAAAATATAATTAATTACATATGCCCACCTGGGTGTATGCTTTGCTAAAGTGACTAATTTTAAATTCCGTGAATATTTCTTCACCATATTTCAGACAGTAATCAGGCTCTTCAGCCATAGGTAGGTGGCTGCCAGCAGGGAACCATGCCTCTGCTGTCCATACATGCAAGTCTCCAGGCAGCCTGCAGGCAGCTTGTCTATGTTGGTTCCCCTGTGGTCTGGAGTCTGCTCCCTCAGCGCTCGCTCAGCACTCCTGTACTCTGCTTTCACATTCTCTGTCCATTTGAACAGCAAATCTTGTTGTAAGGATGGCCTTGAGGGCTGTTCTCAGGGGACAGTCTAGACATACATTATTGTGTACAGTCCATCTCTTTTGTATACAAGAGAGAAAGAGTTCAATGAAGCTTTTTCCTAATCGCCGTGTAGCATATTGCCAAGCACAAAGCAGGAGAAGAATGGCATTATGTATTTTATGTAGGAATTAGGAGCATGTAGTGGTTACTGCTTTATCTCCCCTATCTCACTTGATGATTTACTGTTCACGTACTGCGTACTCAGTTGCTCCTGTTCACTCGAGATGCAACTTCTTTGAAAATTCAGCATTGCTTTTTTGCTAACTGCGTTGTTTATCAGAAAATAATGTTAACTTTTCTTCATCCAAAACTATTTGTAAACAGAAAATGCTCTATACTTGCTCTATGGAAAAAAATAAAACTAAGAAAGAGACCTCTTATGCTTATAATGGACAACAAACTGTCTTTTGTAGGACACTATTAATTCTCAGCCACATTTGATTGTAAAATGTTGTAATTTTGTCTGTCTCTCCAGTCCACTTGTAGGTGTTTATGTTAACAGATAAGGAGACTGCCACATACTTCTGCTGATTTGTTGCAGAGTTGCAGTGCTTCACAAAGGAATTTCCATGTTTGGTGAAGAGATGTCTACATTTTCAAGGAACAGGAAGAGTTGCCCGAAGTGAGTTTTCATGGTGGCTAAGTGTTAGAAAGAATGTAGCGAAGAAAGTTTTTCTTGTAAGTGCATCCTTGAGATCAAAAACAGAATGTAAAACTAAGTCATTGTCACTAACATGGAAAAGAAAAGACAGTCATATATTATTAACGTATTAACTGAAACATTGGAAGTGTAAGTATTCTAATTATGAAGAACTTTGAGTAAAAAGATACAAATTTTAAAGCTAGAAATTCTATATATGTTTAGTTTTATCAAAAAAACCCCAAAATTATAGACAACTCCCCAGTAGGAAACTATCTTCTTTTTTATTCCTAGGAATCTGTGAAACAATGTTTGAATCAAGCTGTATCATCTTTAATTATCCTTTTAAAGACAGCTAGATATCCTTTATAGATATCCTGTTTCAGCTGCAAGAGTTTTAGGTGCTTCTTTCATCACTACTTGATACACAAGTGGCCAAAAAAGACAATGGCATCCTGGGATGCATTAGGCCAGCAGGTCTGGGGTAGGAGATTCTGCCCCTCACTTTAGTCCTGAGGGGCCTCACCTGGAGCACTGTGTTCAGTTCTGGGTTCCTCAGGACACGAGGGAGACGTGGAGCTTCTGGAGTAAGTCCAACAGAGGGCTACAAGGTGATTAGGGAACTGGAGCACCTTACTCATGTAAAATGCTTGTTCTAGGAGTGTGTGCAAACATCTGAGTTGTGATGCTATCAGACAGCTTTATACTTAAATTCTAAGAAGACTCATGAAATAGACGTCCACCAATATATTTTCTGTGTTCTCAAATTCAGTCCAGAGAGTGACCTAGAATAAGTTTATTGAATTGAGCAGAAAGATGGAGACAGTTTCCATTTTATTCCAATGTACTACTTCAGCTCCTTCTTGCTCTACTGACTGCTTTGCATTTGGATTTTAAAGTCAGTTATTGTTCTTGCATCCTCAAAACTGATTTACAAGATATTTTTAGTTTGGGTCTGTTTCTGAAAATATGCCTTCTCTTATACAGATACACATTCTCAGACAGACCTCAATCTTTCCCACGTCAGATGTTTTGTTTTATAGAAGATCCTCAGCTATTTAGCTCCATTTTCTGGCTTTCCTACATATGTGATCAGACACATAGAACAGATGTTCTCCTTATTTCTTTCATTAGACTTTGATCCAGCAGGGCTTGAACATGTGCTTACTACAAACTGTGATTTATATTGAGAAAACAAGTTATTATAAACAATGATGAAAATAGAAGAAACAGACATTTACCATCATCATCATCATCATTATCATAGTCATCATCATTATATGTAATCATGTATAATATTAATACTACTAATAATAATCAAGTTATCGCACTGCAGGTAAGGTACCACCTTGGAAAATTCAGACATGTACTTTATAGAGCTATGAATGTGCATAAACATCTATAACACAACACAGGGAAAATATAAAGATTTCAGAGAATGAAAACACCTGAAAGTATCTCTGTTAGTGACTTAGAAATGAACTTGAACTTTAAAGCTCTAACTTTGCCACTGCAGGTAACAAAGGGAGGTGTGATAAACGTGGGCTTTGGTGCAATTTCTTTTTTTACTTTACAGATGTGGATGTTATGAAACATATTGCAATATAATGTAATAATGCTATTTCAGGCTACCTGCAAGATTTGTTTACAGACCTGGTTACAACTTGTTTATAAAGCACTCTTGAAAGTCTTAAATTATAGGGTGTTATGATGCAAACCAGAATCTTAGGCAGTGTCTGCATTTAAATTAAGCTGGAATCACCTCTTTAGGCTAATATTTAAGTAGAAGTAATTTATTTAGATTTCTTTGCAGTGATCCTCTATTGTGTTTCACTGAAAGAAGATCTGTGCCAAACATCAAATGAGATTAAGGTCTATGATGTCTGCGACCATCTTAATATATGAAACTTATATTTTTATTATGTTTGATAAAGTAAAAACTTAAATAATTTCTAATTCTGCAGCAAACTTTCGTACAATTGTTTTACTCCTGTTTACATAAATTCAAAATGCATAAGGCTCGGCCTTTTGGTTGTTAGATGGCAATTTCTCACTTTTGGTTCAACTTGATTTCATTGTTGTAGTCATATCATGATCCTGCAAGTGCTCAAGTTTCCCAGGCTGAACTAAAAGACATACAATGACATTAATATTTTTTATTTTGAATAGACAAAAAATATATTTCTTAAATTAAGGGATCACTTTCAATCCTGGGGGAGTTTCCTTTTGAAACTTATATGAGAAGGAAAAAAAATGTTAATTGAATCTTCTCATTTACACCTTCCATCTGTTTTTGTTCCAGCTGCATCTGCTTAGATACTTGAGAAGCAGGTCAAACTAACACTTAATGGGTCTCAGTTGATTATTGTAGTAATATAATAAAATTGTGGCAAGTAGAAAGTGAAATGGGAAAGTGGGCTTAAATTTTCATATTAAATGGAGAAAGTTTAATGTCCTTTTCTTGGCTTTAAAGGTTATCAAAATAAGTTGGGGAAAAAATGCATAATTCTCTTCCATAGGAAATTTAGTTGCTTTTTTTGTTTTGTTTTTTTGGGGGTTTTTTGTGTTTTGCAGAACTTCATCCTTTGTTTTCAAATAGTGCTTCTCATTGAGAAATTGCTATTTTGTCTATTTTTTATCAAGTACTATGGTTAAGGGCTTTTTTCTTCTGAATCTGACTTTTCTGCCTAGTATTCTGTTTTTTCTTTCTCTTTTCTGTGTCTTTAAATATTTTTATATTTTATATGCACTCTTATAGTCTGCATGGTGTGCCTGAAGATATATGATATTATAAGACTTTTTTTTAATGATATTTAACTTCTACCTTTGGAAAATTAACCCCTTTGCTTCCTAGATTTAATGTTGCAATTGCAGTAGCCAATGATGTAAGTGAAGCGTATTGTTTAGACATGTAAAGGATATTTCTTTCCTTCTAAATATTCCTCTTAAAAAAATGTTATTATCTTATGAAGGTAAGTTTTCAGGTTTGTATCACCTGCTTTACATTGCTGGAAAAAAATATAGTTTCCTAAGGAAGAAAGATTTTCTATTCTTACTGGTAAAATTTACATTTTTCAACTTCATCCATCCAAGAGTTAGTTTCGTTGATTGTTTCTTCAGCAGATTTTGAGAGACCAGTATAAATTAATTAATTTCATGTCTGGACCCCCTTCACAGAATCAAATATTTATATGTAATTATAATTAATATACTGGCTGAGTAATTCTGAGCATATTACCACTTTTCTATCCTGTGAGTACTTGTCCATATGAATATATGAAAAGAATATTTGTGAATATACTGAAGGGCTGCTACCTATTTCTTATAATGATCTGTGCTGATTAAATGCTCGCAACTCAGTGGAAGGAATTTTGCTCCACAAAACAGTGGCTTGCTCTTATAGAGTGTCCTGTGTGGGTAAGAGCAGGAAAGACTGTGGCAGATAAAGAAATCAACAAAGGCTTTGGTGAGGTAAATACTACCAGGTGCACACAGAGTAGAAAACAATGATAGCTGTTCTGAGCACATTTGTCAAACAAGGCACAGAGGTGGGCAAAGAGGGAAGCGTGTGTCTCTCAACAGACTGGTGAAGGTAGACAGGAATATCCTTCACCTGTTTGGACTCAGAGTGCATAAATAGAAGACAAAGCATCCAGACATGGAATTGAGCTAAAAGAAAATGAATAAAAACAGTCCCTTTAATAGATTTTCTGTGAAAATTTGGTAATACGAAGAAAAAGTGGTGGTGAAATCTTAGAGATTGAGGTTGGTGTGAAGATTATGGAGTAGGGTGACGATGCAGAGCTGCCAGAATGGCAAATCAGGATGCTTTTCTTGCCCTGAAATTGTAGACATTTAGCTGAATGGTTTTGAAGTCAGAGGGTCTGCCTAAGATTAAACAAGAGGAATGCTGTCAAATTATTAAAAATATCAACTGAGATGAGTGCTGAGTGATATTGGAACTGAAGTAGAATCTAAGGTTATTAGGGTACAGATAAGGTGAGTATGGAGGAACACACAAGAAGAGCTAAGTGCCAAGGAATTAATGCGCGAAAATTCTGTTCCTCTTCCCCCTATCTTTTTCTTTAAAACCAAGTTCTCTAGCTTCACCTGGCAGTAATAATTATCCTCTATGTTCATTCCTGTTCTGAGAACACATCCTTTACTTGACTGTACCTAAGCACTCCTAAGTATTTTGGTTTACACAGACACTTTTCTAAACAAATGCATTTCTAAATTTCTTTGCATCAGTATAAAGTTTAGTTCATAGTATATAATTGGTTAGAATGTAAAACACATACTTTAAATCCATAGAAAATAATTTGAGACTGATTTGATATAAATGGTTGGGATGATGAATGGAGGTACAATCAAATCATGTTTTATGGAGCTGGGAGAGGAAGGTTTTGAAAAGATTTGGTGTTTTGCTTCAGAAAAATTTTGAAATCATAAAACAATGCAAACCCCCCCAAAAAATGAGGATATACTCTGGACACAGCTCAAATTATGTGTGTTTTAAACATTAATTGTGAAAATCAAAACATAATTCCTTCAGCATATCAAACCTCTGTGGAAGTGAAACTGTGACATTCTTCGAATGCTTCTGTTTTCTGACACTGAGCAGACTACCTCTGGGCACAGAGAGTCAGAAGTGGAAGCTAAACAGAAAGTACATGAGGTCACACTACAAGAAGTGTATACGGGAAGGCATGAAAAAGAAACAAAAGAAAAAGAAAAAAAAACCCAAACACCCCCACAACAAAAGTAGAACAAGGAGCCAGGGTTTATTCTTTCTGATTATTAACAATTCCCTTTTTTGCCACGTCTCCATTTTGTTTACATTCCCACGAGGAGGAATACTACAGAGGGCCTGTCTTTTTTCATATATGATACTCTATTCCTGTTTATTGAACCATACCCTTTGTCTGACTGATAGAGAAGTAGCAAAAGACTCACAAGGTTTAGAAGCAGCACTCCTGATTGTGTTAAGAACACTCTCAGAAGCCTCTACTCTTCTCCTCACCAGGTACATCAGTGCTGAATGCAGAAAACCACCTCTTACATCAACTGCCCCTTACAGTTTTTGTCCTTTGGAGCCACTTTTATCTAAAGGTGCCATGGAAGAGAGAAAAACTACAGGGTTAAATTAAGTCCTAGTGCAATACTCAGGTTCCGAGAGTCATGCCCATAATTAATTTGATGTCTCCTTTACATATCAAGTATTCACCAACATGTACACCGAGTAGAAGTTGCAAAGATAATATTTTGGTCTCTAAAAACAATGCTACTGATGAAACACTCCACTAATATCTAGCAGAGACCTTGAAATAATTTTCTCATTATTTTCAAATGTTATAATTTGTTCACACACTCGCTTTCAAGTGGTCTTTAATATTCGAAACAGCTAAATGTATCTTTTAAATATATATTGTTCATGATGACAATAATCAGAGCTATCAGCATTTTGAGCTGGTACGGTGTTTTTAACCCCAGCCAGCCACTCGCTTGCTCCCCCACCAGAGAGATCAGGCAGAGAATTGGAAGGGTAAAAGCTATGACAATCATGGGTTGAGATAAAGACATTGGGAAAGCAAAAGCTGCACACCCAAACAAAGCATTGCTTTGCATGTTCCAGATCAAGGAATTAAGTCATGACTCCCCATGGGCAGATAGGGTTCAGCCATGTCCAGGAGAGCAGGGCCCCATCACACTAAAAGTTACTTGGGAAGATAAACTTCAACGCTACAAATGTTCCCTCCTTCTTCTCCCCCATTTATATACTGACCATCATGTCACATGGTCTGGAATATCCCTTTGGTCAATTGGGGTCACCTGTCCTGCCTGTGTTTCCTCTCAGAAAAGGCCTTGCCTCTGTGTAAGCCCTGCAAAGCAATAACAAAAAACATTTCTATATTACCAGCCTTGTGTTCAGCCCCATCCCAGCCCCTGTGAAAGAAATTAACTCTACCCCAGCTGAAACCAGCAGTAGTTGGCTTCCTACAAAGGATGTCTTTCACACCTTCAAAGCAAATAAAGAATGTGATTATTATCATGATTCTGCATCATGACAATTTCTGCAGAAATTGTTCATAATGGCTTTTATAATCATGATATATCCAGTAGAGTTTTGGTGTCTAGCTGAAAGAAAAGGAAACCAGCTGTTCTAGAACTGATACTGCACAATTAGTACAGATTGTATTTATATTTACATATGTTTTATATATTTATACAGGTTTATTAAGAAATACAGCTGATTTTCTTCTCAGACTTCCACGTACATATACCAGAATAACATGGAAAAGATATTTGGATGACAATATCTGTGAGGAATCAAGCTGGTCTGTACTTCCCTGTTTTTCCTTTTTTATTGTTTGGATTTATTATATTTAGGAGTTTGATCTTTCATTTTGATGGTTATAACACACCAAGAAATTTTAATTAGTACCAGAATTTCATGTACACACAGCTTTTATGTAAAACCTAAAATATATACACATCTGAAATAACTGTGAAAGGCTCTAACATTCACTTTTTCTTTTAGTTGCAAAAAGCATAAACTATCAGAACCACTTTTCTGTTTCACTGGTGTCTCACCTCGGGTGACTAAGGGGAAATAGTTATTCTCCTTAACTGCACAAATCAGGAATGAGACTTCTGAGAATGCTCTGGGAAGACGCTGAGTTTCCTCCCTCCTTCTTGGCACCTGGTCTAGTTCCCACTTCAGCCTTTTAGTTTGTTTGTTTTTATTTCCCCACTCTAGTACCTCTGTCTCTTCTCTAAAAATTGTATTTCAAACCCATCAGTGTGAATTTTCTAAAGGTATGTACTAACTTTGGCTGGCCCCTCTCCAACCCACTCTCTCCTTGGGATATTATATTCCTACTGCTTTTGTTAATCACGTTATTATAGCACTTCACTGTGCTTGGCATTTGAAAACTGTTAAAATAAAAAAAGCCAAAGGTACTACCTCTCCTTATATCATTTGTCTGTGCCCATCTGCTTTATTTTACTTGGTTGCTCAAATGGTCTCATGCAAGGTCTGCAGAGGCATCTATTGGGAGAGAAGAAGAAAACAGGAGTATTGTGAATCTTCTGAAGGTGCAAGTGCTGTCTGGAAATACTGAAGTAAAAATGGTTTTGAAACAAACACAGAAATTTCTTGCTCCTTATGACACACAGCTCAAATTAACAATTTATTTTTACTTGCTTCCTGAATGTTTGGGTTTTTTTTTTCTAGGACTTCTTTTCTGTTACTCTTCTTGACAAAAATAAATTAGGAGTTTAAAGACAGGAATTTCTCGAATAAATTGTCACTTCAGTTTCATTATAATTCTTTGAATTTGCATTCATTTGTAACATATGGCTATAATTTTAACTTCAAATACATCTGATAAAAATGTGAGAAGGACTGAAGCATTTGCAGAGAGAAGATCTTGAAACAAGCCCCAAGTAAATCCATCCTGAAAACATGATTTGGATCCTGTTCTAAATTTCATATTTGGTAGCTCAGTTCAGTATGTCATCCTGCACATCTGGCTTATCCCCCTCCAGTGACAGGAAAAAAACTGTCAACAGGATGAGAACATATTTGTAATTTGCAGGGCAGGTCAAGCCACAGAAAAATTGCTGTGAAGCTTGCTCTTCAATGTAGGCACTAGTCAGCCAAATATTTACACCCATGTGGAACATTACAGGGGTCCTTAAGATTATTCAATCGGGTTCTTACAGGTTGACTGACAATGGAGCACGTTTGTCTTCTTTGACAAGACGAAGCATTGGTGAAGCTGGGCTGTGGTCCTATTCTTTCATTGCTGGGATTTTTAGGAGAGAAGCAGCTAAAGAAAACCCAAACAACTTTAACTGACCCGAATTACACTCTGATTGAAATCGTGGAGTCATAGTGTACCCTGACCTGAAAGAGACCCACAGGGATTTTCAAAGTCCATCTCCTGGCCTGGCACATGACAACTCTAAGAAACATACCATGTGCCTGAGAGAATCATCCAAATGTTTTTTGAAATCAGACATGCTTGATACCATGGCTGCTTCCCTGGAGAGCGTGTTCCAGTTCTCAACCGCCCTCTGTGTGAACAACCTTTTCCTAATACCCAGCCTAAACCTTCTCTGGCACAGCTTCAGGCCATTCTTTTGGGCTTTCCACTGGTCACCAGAGAGAAGAGATCAGTGTCTTCCCCTCCACTTCATCCCACGAAGAAGGTTTAGACTGTGATGAGGTTTGCCCTCAGTTTCCTCTTCTCCAGGCTGAACAGACTGGAGCAACCTCAGCCACTCCTGGCTGCCAGGGCACTGCTGACTTGTTTTCAGCTTGGATTGTCCAGAACACACGGGTCACTCCACTTTCTGTGGAGCTGCTCTCTAGTCTTTCATTGACAAGTTCGTATGTACATTTCCCATATGAGAGTGTATGGACATGCTTGAAAAGTAATTAAAATGACAAATGATTTAGAAAAAATAAGGTCATAGTATTAATAGGGGTGAAAATTTTTAGAGCCACTTTCAAAAGTAGTTGGTTAGATGATAGGAATAACTGTCCATATTTTATGATCTAAGTCTGTCGATAAGTGGAAGGATTTTTAAAATCTCTGCTAGTTCTAAGTAGTTTTTGTGCTATACTCAGCTATTCGTAAGATGTTTGAACCATGTATGTGTGTATTACTATTGTTAAATTTTAAAACATAAAAATAATTAGTCGTGTTAGTTTTCCTCAAAATAATTTTAATTTGTCTGGCATTTTTTGAGTATCTTGTGTCTTTTGAATGTCAAATGCCTGCACCTGGTAAACCAAATGTAGTGATGAGCTGTATTGTAACTGCTTTCCAAAATCAAATGAACTTTGTTTTGAAACTTCCCTGCCACACAATCCTTTCATTTATCTTGGAATAAAATCATATTATTTTATTTCTGTCATATATTCTTACTAATGCCATTATACCCTGACTCCATGCTCACAAGCCAAGCAGAGATAGATTACATTAGGACCCCAAGCCATTACTGTATGCACTCCCCCAGCACAGAGTATTGCTGAGTGAGCTTGCCATTTTGTGGGACTGAGCTTCTGCTGACAAAGACCTGATGCCCTTAACACTACACAAGTCCTTCCTCACCCTTTGGCTGTGGGTGGGGCTTCCCATGCTCCAAGAAGGAACTCTGTTATGTGTGGTCAGGAAATTTTGCCTCTTTGATTGTTATTTTGGCATGATGCGCTGACAGTCTGGCTCTATGTGTATCTCTAATGCTAAAGATTTAGCATTCTTTAAAGAATTGAGCTTTATATGAGGAAACAGGTTTTGCTGCCAGTTGCTCAGCTTTGCAGTTCTGAAGGAAGCTCTTCCTACACCTTCCCTATTAACATAAATAAGCAGGAATAAGGGAAAATTCCTTAACACACAAAGCGAGGTAGGTTTGGATGCTACCAAGGTTCTTTGAAGGCTGTTCTGCTATCCAAATACCACAAGTCAAGCAGGTGAGACAGAAAGCTGCTTGTCTGAGCAGGAATCTTCTCTTAGAAATAAGGAAAAAAGGGAAAATATATGTCCAGTGGATGCAAGATTGGGCGGCATGGGAAGAACACAGAAAGGCTGCTTGTCACTGCAGAGAGAAAATTCATGCGGACAAAGCTGAAGCTGGCCCAAAATGTGAGGGACAATAAAAAAACTTTTCTTAAATATATTAATGGCAAAAGGCAGTGAAAAAATAACATCAACTGATTAGAGGATGAGGATGGTCACCTCACAAACAGGGACATGGGCAAGGACATTCTTTGTCTTCAGCATGAACAACGGAACAAGTGGAAAAAGGGGGTCTCAATGGCCTGAGCTGGAGGACCATGATTGTGCAAAAACCATCAATTCCCATCAACCTTAAAAGTGTGCAGTATCAGCTGCTGCAGCTGGATTCCTAAAAATCTATGGGTCCTGATGGAATTACTCTGAGAATCCTCAAAAAACTGACTGATGTCACTGCAAAACTTCTCTCAATTATTTTTCAGTGGTCTTGGGAATTTGGAAAGGTCCCAGATGACTGAAAGGTGGTGAACATTTTCCTGATTTTCAAGAAGAGCAAAAAAGAGGACCACAGAAACCACAGGTGTGTCAGTTTCACTTCAGTACCTGGTAAATGTGAAGCAGATTATTTTGGGTGAGGATTGAAAAAAAAAATTTGAAAGACAATGGAGTTCTTGGTCACAGCCAGCACAGCTTCATGAGAGTAAAAGTCCTGCTTATAAAATCTTGCTTTTATCACAAGGTAACCCACCTAGTTGATCAAGGGAAGACAGTTGATGTGATCTTTTTGGATTTCAGTAAACTTTTTGTTACTGTCTCTCACAGTATCCTTCTTTCTATCCTTCCAGCACACAACTGAATAAACACATCCTGTGGTTTATCCGTGGGAACAACTGGCTTGCAGGTCAGGCACAAAAGGTTACAGTGAATGGGTGACATCAGACTGGGGACCTGTGACCTGTCACAAGTGGGGTTCTGCAGGGCTCCATCCTCTTTGATTCTGCACCTGGGCTGGGGCAGCCCTGGGTGTACAGACAGACTGGGCAATGAGAGGCTGGAGAGCAGTGCCATGGAAAGGGCCCTGGGCTCCTGGGCCATGGCAAGTTGAACATGAGCCAGCAGTGCCCTGGCAGCCAGGAGGGCCAAGCGTGTCCTGGGGGCATCACAGACAGCACGGCCAGCCGGGCAAGGGAGAGGATTGTCCCCTCTGCTCTGGGCTGGGGGGCCTCACCTCCAGGGCTGGGGGCAGGTTTGGGTGCCACAGGACAAGAGGGATATGAAACTATTAGAGAGTGTCCAAAGCAGGGCAACAGAGATGGTGAAGGGCCTTCAGGGGAAGCCATATAAAGAGCAGCTGAGGCCATTTGGTCTGCTCAGCCTGGAGAAGAGGAGACTGAGGGGCAACCTCATTGCAGCATGCAACTCCCTTGGGGGGGGAAGAGGAGGGACAGACACTGATCTCTTCTCTGTGTGACCAGTGACAGGACCTGAGGGAGCGGCCAAAAATTGTGTCAGGGTGGGGTTAGGTTGGCTATTAGAAAAGGATTCTTCACCCAGAGATTGGGCACTGGAACAGGCTCCCAAGGGAGCCTGAAAGATTTCAAGAATTTGGTCAATATTCTTGGGCTCATGGTGTGATTCTTGGGGATGGTCCTGTGCAGGGCCAAGAGCTGGACTCAACGATCCTTGTGGTCTCTTCCAACTCAGCATGTTCTGTTATTCTGTGATCTTTTTGCATTAAAAAAAGACTCAGTCTTGAGGTATATAGAGGTGGCAACAGTAAGTGAGTGGGTAGTAACTGTAACTGGGTGCTGGAACCAGGGGTACAGCAGTGTTCCCTGTAGGAGTCGGGGAAACCCAGCAGAAAGCACAGAGCCCTAGCTGAAGCTGGGAGCTCTACCAAAGGAGGCTGATGTTGCTTGGGCTTGCCATGAGCAACTACCCCTGGGTAGAGTTGAGTCCAGGGAGGACAAACAGGAATCAAGAGGATGCAGTGGTTTGTGCAGGAGGGCATGCAGGGAGGACCCTGCACACTGCCTGTAGTGCCACAATGAGGGAAGTGCTCTAGCTCCCTGTAAGGATGGTGACTCACCTCAGAGCTGAAACCAGTGTTTCTACAGAGAAAGCCACTGAGAGGTCTTTTGCAACTCAGTTGGAGTTGATAACGAAGGAGACAATAGAGCCAGTAAGTCATAATAAGTGCACAGACTCTTGTCCTAGAGAAAAGGCAAGTACCTGCAAAAAATATGTCCATATCTGTTGCATCAGCCATCTGAACTGAAGGAAACAGTTAAAAGGCTGTGTGCAATTAGAGATGCCAAGATTGTGATAGACAAATGGTTTTAGAACCATGTTTCCATGAGGGGCGCCACAAAAAATACAACTTATGACCCACAAAAACACAATTCTGCTTCAATCTCCATCCTTTGGATTTTTACAATCAAGACCAGATATGAAGCTTTAACCCATGAGCAAGGTCTGCAAGGAGAAACTTTACCAAAACCAGAGTATTCCATCAAATAGAACAAGAGCAGGTAGTTATAGGGTACATAGTTGCAGGACTCTTTTACAGGGTATTGAGATGTACATCTGCTGGCTTGACGGCAAGTCACAAGAGGGACACTGCCTTCCAGCAGAAAAGGTCCAAAAACTTTTGACTACAAATCAGTGGGCCCTGAAAGTATCCACTGGAGGGTGTTAAGAGAACTGACTTCAATGCAAGGCTACTCTCCATAGTCTTAGAGATATCAAGGAGATTGAGAGATATATCAGAAAAATGGAGGAATGCTAATGTCACCACTATCAACAAGAGGGGCTTAGAAGAGGATGCAGGAAATTAGTTTCATGTCTCACTTCAGTCCCTGGGAAAGTTATAGAATGAATCCTCTTGGGGACTGTCACAAGTCAGATGTGACTGGGAAAAGCATGTGACTAGGAAAAGCCAGCATGGAATCACCAAGAGCAAATCATGAATGACAAACCTGATTGCCTTTTATGACAGAATAACCTAGTAACTGACATGGAATGAACAGTGGACATGGTGTACCTGGATTTCTCCAAGGGTTTTGATATGCTTTGTCAAAGCCTCCTCCCAGAAAGGCTGCTGTGTTAGTCTAGTGAAATGGTCCATGCAGTGGGTGGGAAACTGGCTGACAGGCAGCACTCAGAGGGTGATGGTCACAACTGCAGCCTGTCACAAGTAGGATCCCCAGGGATCAGCTTTGGGCCCAGCACTGTTTGATTTCCTCATAAGTGATCTATGGTGGGATCCTGGTAAACCCCGATAAAAGTTTGCTGATTATACCAGACTGATTAGACCAGGGGAAGTGGACACTTTGGAAAGAAAATTCACCCTGCTGACAGACCTTTTCACATGGAGTTGCATAAAAAAGAGCCTAATGGACACAAGCTACTCATGGGGAGATTCTAATTGGACACAAGAGGAAAATTTTCTACAATGAGAATAATAAGCAGTTGCAACAATCTTCCCAAGGAAGTGGTGGGTTCCCCAGTGTTGAACACTGTAAAGATTCACGTGAACAGGGTTCTGGGCCATCTTGTCTAGACCGTGCTTTTGCCAAGATAGATTGGACCACATGATCCTTGAGTTCCCCTTGCAACCTGGTATTCTCAAGGAGAATAATAAGATAGAGAGCATATTTTTAATTTTTGCTTATGCCTTTAGAAAAACATATTCAATTATTGGAAGTATCTTTTTATGTAAGTTGTATTTATAGATTTATACATTTTTTTAAAGACAAAATACTTAGTGCCCGAAAATCATAGTTGAATTTTTTCTTTTGCTTTTTCTTTTCTCTCCACAATTTTCCCAAGATTAGCCAGGCCAAATCACATTAAAATATTGAATACAACTCAATAATACAGCTTTTCTTTTCTCTTCATATTTATGATTAGACAAGTACTGATTTCCCTCTTTTATTTTGTCAAAAATGTACTGTTTATTAAAAAAAGCCCTGAAACATTCAGATAGTTTGAAAACCTGTACTTGATCTCTTACTTCTCCTTGATATATTTAATTTCTTGTATACATTTAGAATTTTTTCTCTTTTGAAACTTTCCTTGAGTTTTTAACTTCCTGCCTGGCAACTGCTGGCTACTGAAGTGCTGAGCACAGCACTTACTGCAAACCAATAAAAAGTCAAAAACTTGATGTCAGGCTCTCTTAGACTTATTTAATCACTATGAGTGGAAAAGAAGACAGATTTTGATTAAGACCAGCTAAACCGATCAATAAAGTCCTTGAACTTGCATAAGTCACTTCTGGTTACTTTCAATAATAGTGATAGCCTGTACCTAGGAAGAAATATCCTTCTGTTAGGATCTTTACATATGAGACATACATGTGGACAACCACTGAACACTTCTGTAAGAGAGTGCATTATATTTCTTAACAGTCCGTTGCTGTTGCTCTTGGAGGTATAGCTTCAGCCAATTTCTTTTGCACTAAATCTCTGAGAAAACTGAACTGGAAAATGACACTCAGATTCTATATATAAACACAAAAGGGGACTAAATATATAGTGAGCAACATGACAACCTTGAAATGTGCAATTTTCACTAATTCCATTCTTGATATACTGGTCCGACTTCTAACAGGAGAGAAGGTCAGGGTGGAGGTGCAGTACTTCAGGATCCTCTAGATCCACTGGATATGAGACTTAAACAAACAAGAAATTACTTTCATTGATTAAATGTAGATTGAATTAGTGGGAAAAAATGACAGGCCCTGCTAAGGTTGTGTCCCCTAGTCATTGTTTAACTCAGCGTGACAGATTCAATCTGCTCAGCCCAAAGGAAGGCCAAAGATGTCACTCACAGGCTCTGCACAATGCTGCAGCCATAGAAGAGCAAAATCGAAAAGTTGCACTTTATCAACTCACAGCCTGGAGCCACTGTTCTCATTCGGGTTGTGTTAGCAGAACAATGAGCTACAGCAGGCGCAGGGCCGCTCCACATAATAATTATAGGTATCCCACAGGCAAAGCTCTTGTTGCTTTTAAGACTTGACAGAATGTGTCTTGTAGGCATGACCTAGCAGATGGGGGACTTTTTTCTTTCATCTTTTTCCAAAAAGCCACCTAGGAGAAACATGTAAAGAATCCTGATAAGGGATGTATTTTCTCCTAAACAGGTAGATTGATTACTATAAGCTGCTCTTCTTTTTCATTCACGCTTAAAATAATTGGAGATTACCTTAGTGGAAGGAAGTCAAGTATAGCAACAGAAACAGGGATAGACCTTTTGCTCTATCCTGCTAATTTGTGTCACCTACTGCACTGCCTTATGTATTGATGGTAGAAAAAATGAAGCAGAAAATTAAGTCTGAAAGGCATTTTTGTCCTGCTGTCACTTTGTACAACATTTAGTTCAGTTGACATGACACTGTGCCTTTTGTTACATAAAACTGTCACATTGTCCCCTTCTGGTTAGCCACAGTTGCCGACCAAATCAATAATGTCTGTCAAAACTGTCAAATAGTGAAAACAGCTAAAAATATCTGTTATAATAGATAATATTTTTATGGCGATTAAAAAATACAACAAACTTATGTCACCAAAAACATAGGCAAAAAAATAAGATAACCTTCACAATCAGCACAAACTGAAGAAGAATGTTCTCAGATATACTGTTGTCTGAACATTTTAATTGTTTCATACTAATTTTTGATATTTTAATATGCTACTAATCTTTAAATACACTTTATGATTGCTGGAGGACACTTAAAACATGTAAGTGTATGAATTTATTTTGTTAGATTTGTTAGGTACTATTTGTTCTACTTCAGTTTTTACAGATAAAATATAAACTACCAACAGCCTAAAAGAGTAGAGAAGGAATCTGATGGAAATCAAAAGAGACTGATTGTCTTTTCAGTCTTCCACTCTTGCTTGGACCATGGTGTGATACAGAAATTTAAGGACAAAATCACTAAGATTTGCAAACCATAGCCAACATCTTATAACTGCGTTTTCTTCTTACCTTCCATCATTTCAGATTGAAATTCTCCAGATGCCTTTTTGTTTATAGTTTAAATCCAAAAACTCTGATAGACATGTAATTGAGCTAGAAGGTGGAAGAGAGGATTTTTGCCCAAAAATGACAGTTTGTCCAAAAGACATCACAGTGCTGGCATGTGAGATTGAGCTTCCTGGCTGGATATTGCTGGAACCTACATAGCCAAATTTACTTGCTGTTCCTTCAAACAGCCCCAAAAATAAATATCAGCGCCATCCATATATCTTTTGAAATGCTGTCTTTTTGTTTAGCATATATTTTTTTTCACTTGGAGTTCAGACTTAAAAGACTGTGTGTTGTGTGGTTACTTCAGATTCTTTCTGAAAGACCCAGCAGGAAATGCAGCACTGCTGTAAGTGGTCTCAGTTATGTCCTGTTTTGTAGAGAGAAACATATGGATTTGAAAGCCTTTAGTAATTTTTTAACCTGTATAAAGACACTCCTGAATATTATGCCTTCAGTGTCTTCACAAATATAATGTCAGCCGCATGCTAATTATCTTTACCTAGACATTTTTTATATGTACTTTGACCACACACAGGTTGAAGAGGAAAGGAAAGATCAGGGGAAAAAAAGCATCCAACAGACCTAAGAATTCTTTAGAGCAAATTGAAATCCATTTAGGACTCTATTAGAGGTTGTCGTGTGTCAATAGATGCCAGTAACATGGGAACTCCATTTCTTTTTTTTAGGCTCAGAAAACTTTTCTCTGTAGATTTTTAATCACAAAATCACAGAACAAATTGGGTTGGACAGGGCTTTTAATTGTCATCTTAGTTTCATCTCTCTCTACAATTCACAGGGACATTCAACTAGATCATGTCATTACAAGTCCTGTCCAACCTTTAAAAATTTCTTGGGAGGGGACATCTATCACCTCTCCAGTCAGCCTAGTACAGTGTTTCACCACTCTCATTGAAAAATATTTCAGGATTCCTTTCACTTTTTTTCAGTGCTGTAAATGTGGATGTTTTAATTGCATGTACTCAAAATTTAGATATATGGAAATACCTTTTGTTTGTAGCAGTAAAATTATAATAATAGTTTAATTTTTAAAGTGTTTTTTACTTAAAAGTTTTGAGGGTATTTACCCCATCATTTAGATGCAATTCTGGTTTCACTAAACTCATTGATTTGATTCATGAGCTGTGAGATTCCTTAATATTGAGTAAATTAATTGGAATAATTCTCAGTCTGAGAATGTCATAGGTTATATTTGTAAACTCATAAGGTAGAATAAAGTGTTGAAATCTTTGTATTCTCCATGCTCTGTTCAAGATCTTAAATATCCTGTGGTAAATTGTCTTTATAGCTCAAAAAATTAATTAATTAGACTTCTCCAATTACAGATTTGGTTTATACATTTTCAAGGTTTAAGTCAACACAAAGACAGAAATTTAATTATTGTGAACTGCTTTCTACTATTGTCCAGTGCAACAGGACAAGACAATCCTATGACAAGAAAACCCCAGCTGACAAGATTTCCTTTCACATGATTTGATCAGGATTATATTTTTTAGTGTTCTATAATATTTTCAAACATATTTGAATTATGTAGTTGCAAAAGTAACATTGTATTTTAGCATGTAACTTGGATAATTAAAATTTTGAAAGATTAGTATGCTACTGACAAAATGAAGTGTGCTCAGAAAAGTGGAGCAAATCCTTTTCTAGATGAGACAATCTGTAACATTCTTTATTAGTAGCTTGGAACACTAACAAGGAAGTGACTAATTTTTTATCTTTTTTTTTTTTTTTAATCTCTTGAAAAGAACTTGCAACATTGCCAAATCAGTTTTCCACAATGTCTGAAAAAAGGGAATTTCTGTATTTTCATAGAATACAGTTTTTTGGACCATGTTCTATAGACTGATCTTGATGAAAATAGGCAGAAATTTTGTCAGGCAGATTTCTCAATGGAGTTACACATTTTTTGGAGGTCCATGCTCTACAGTTCCTATGAAGGTCTCTGACATTCTTTCCTGTCACTATTTCTCTTTTGGCATAAATTCAAAAGTGAGGTCTAACACCACATCCAGAAAGAAAAATTCTCTGGAGGAATCTCCACATAAATTTTGTCTAGTAGAGTTAAGTAGTAATTCTACCTTTTTTTTTTTTAAACTATGAGATGAACAATTTGAGTTCGCTTTTACCTTCTGAAAGGGTAACTGACTGGAACAACTCTTCATTTATAAGTTGAATTTCAGCCAAGAAGAAATGAGTAAGTCTTCAATTCTAACTAGTGCACTTATGATAATTCCTCTTGTGGTGAAAGTTGAGTGAGCAGAGAGCCATCTTTCAGTCCTACTTATTGATGAGCACATTAAAATTTTCAATAATATAAGGTACTTTGACTCCTTGACCACTTATGCTGCCTTTAAAGGCTTTATGACTCACCCAGGAAGCTTCCATATAGAAAACACACATTCACATTGATTAGATACTTTCTTATTGCCCTTATAAGGAGATCTAAATAGGTTATGTGGCCAAAAGATCTATGGCTCCTGTGCAAGGTGCAAACAAAGAGCTGCATTGTCCCCAGGACTGACACAGCTGTGCTCGGGAATGGGAGGGAATGGTGTCCCACTTGCCCATGCCCTAAGAGCATTGTGGCTCTGGACACCTGTGATAAATTAATCAAACTCCTAATGAACAACATTCTTCCCCCATCAGCAGATAGATGGGGAACACCTTAATGGCTCTACATAACAAGCAGGCTCTCCAAGTGAAATTCAAGGAGTAATCTACAATCTCTAAAAAGGTTTAAACAATCTAAACAATCTTCTCTTTCCTGAATATCTGCCAGATCTGGAGGGGGATTGGGGGGGGAAGGGGGAAAGATGAACAAAAAAACCAAAACCAAAGCCAAATCAAAAAACAAACAACTCCTTCTGCCATCCCCTACTCTACCTCTGGAAAAAAAAGGAGCTTTAAAGATTGAATTGTTTAATTATATTTCTTGTTTAAAATATGACAGTCTTTATCACTTCTTGTGTTTTCAATAAGCACCATAAATGGATGTGGGAAATTTATTGACGATTTTTTTTATTTTCTAGATGAACTACAGCCTTTTATGTTTACATTTAGTTCCCAATAAATCCTTTAAGGTAGTACTGTTTGGTTTAAAATTGCTATTTTTAAGCCTTGAAGTCTGTATGTATATGTAATGATGGGAAATGCTAAAGACTACTCCAAAAGTCTTAGACAAGGCCTAAGAGCCTTAAAGAAACCATTCTGTAATTGCTTAATCCATTGTTTGAATATTTCATATAATTGATGATGTGTTAAAAATTACTAAAAATTGTCCAACACAGCACAAATATTCCAACAAAGAATCTGTTTATTAGAAACAGACAACTGAAATTTTCTGTATTTTGGCTTCAGTTGAGAGCTTAGATTTTGGTAAAAAGGGGTGAAATTTTTTATTAAAAAGAAAAGTGTAGCATTTCTTTAGAAAATTTTATTGAATTACCTTTGTATTGCAAAACAATAAGACCATTGTCTTCTTCACATTATTATATTTCTCATTTTCTACCTTCTAAATGTCAGAAACTCACCTTTATAGACTGTTGTCTTGTTTATCAATCAGTAGTCATTTGAGTAAGCTTTTTTTAAAATTGTGTTGCTCTCTATGTCACCATCTTAATATTGTTATCTATTATAGTGGATCCTCAGAAATGGTAAATCTCTACCCCTATACAGGTTAGTAGTTAGTCATGTCTCAAGAAACTTGGCAAAGCAGAAACAAGTTTAATGGAGTAAATTAATGTAGTAAGAGCTAAGCTAAATGACATAAAATGGATAACAGGAATACAATCACTGAAGGGAAGCAGAGGGGATATCTAGGATTTTAAAAGAGCAAGTGTAGAAAGTAACTCAGTTGCCAAGAATATTAATCTTTTTCTGTGTTAAAAATGTGGTGTCCTTGCTGTTTATGAGTATTTGTGGCAGAGATGAAAAAAGTATTTTTTTAAAAAATGTTTGATCTTTTCTTCAGCTGCAGCAATCTTCCTGACCTCTGCAGTGACAGGGCTCTGGAGCTGTCAGGCTCATTCCGAGCAAGGCGGCAGTTCAAAACATTGAGTCACAGCCTGTGTCAAATATTGAGCACCAGCATAAAGCCATTTATGAATCAGTTCAGGCTCAATAATTATGCAGGCATTATTTGACATATAATTATGAATAACAAACATACACAAGAAAATTTCAATTTATTTACAGATTTCACCATTTACAAACAGAATACAAAAGCAACACTTTTAATACACTTTTTTTCATTTTGAAGTACACAACATGCTCGTTTATAATCAACACCAACACAGTCTATCTAAATCAAAACTCTTATTAGCTAATCCTCTAATACACTTTTCTCACATTTTCTTTTACTTCTTTGTAAGCATTATTTATTCACAGTGTGGCAACATTTTTAAAAGAACATTCTGTTATGTTGTGATTTAAGACTGGAATTGGGGAAGGAATGGTTGTTTTATTCCATGGGTTCGAGTGAAGAAATTTACCATTTTTGTACACAAGGAAAATTATTCAGTTAAGGTGATACTGAAATCACACAGGATTTCTTTTTTCTTAGACAAGGTAATATACCATTTCAGTCTTCTTTTCCCAAACAGCCATATATATGTTCAACATCCTTCATCAGTGATTCATCAGTGTACTGAACCTCTGCTGAAAAGGACATAAAAAAAAATTTGTAGTAATATTTTCTAAACACAATTGTAAATTCCTGCCCACAATAGCATGGCATACTGTTCAAAAGAACTTTACATTTTAATATAAATATTTTTACAAGAATATTTACTTATTATGAGCAAGAAATACCTTGACAAGTGGGCCCATCGTAATCTAGGGTTTAACAACACCAAGGGCAATGTGCTTCACCTACATTAGGGTAATTCCTGACTGGGGGATTAATAGATTTGAGAGCAGCCCTGCCCAGAAGGACTTGGGGGTGCTGGTGGGTGAGAGAGGCTGGACATGCCCCGGCCATGGCACTCCCAGCCCAGAGAGCCAAATGTGTCCTGGGCTGGGATCCAGAGCCCTGTGGGCAGCAGGGGAGGGAGGGGATTCTGCCCCTCTGCTCTGCTGAGACCCACCTGGAGCTCTGCATCCAGAGCTGGGGTCCCAGCACAGAGGGGACAGGGACCTGCTGGAGTAAGTCCAGGGGAGGCCACCAAGATGATCAGAGGGATGGAACATCTCTCCTGTGAAGAAAGACTAAGAGAATTGGGATTGTTCAGCTTGAAAAATTGAGAATGACCTAATTGCAGCCTTCCTGGAGGAAAGCCTCCTATCTGAAGGGAGCCTGCAATAAAGATGGAGACATATTTTTTAATATGTCTCCCAGATTTTTTAATCTGCTCCCAGATTTTTTATGGGAGCATGTAGTGACAGGACAAGCCTACTGAAAGAGGTTAGGTTCAGATTAGATATTAGGAAGAAATTCTTTACTGTGAGGGTGGTGAGGCACTGGCACAGGTTGCCCAGAGAAGTTGTGGATGTCCCATTCCAGGAACACACATGGCAGTGTTCAAGGCCAGGCTGGATGGAGGTCTGAGTGACCTGGTCTAGTAGAAGTTGTCCCTGTCCATGGCAAGGTGATTGCAACTAGATGATCTATAAAGCCGCTTCCAATCCAAGACATTCTATGATTCTATGATTCCAGTTCTGTCCTACTCATTTGTATGCTGGAGATTGGTCAGCCTCTAGAAATATACCTCTCTATGAAATTAGCAAGCCTCCGAACTTCAAGGCTCTCATGGGCTATGCCAATCCCCTCCCAACATAAGGGGTACTTCTTTAGGACCTGAAAAATTTCTACACTGTAATTTTTATGCTTATTGACTTCATTTGTTGACAATATAAAGAAAAAAAAACCACACAGAGGAGGAATAATAAGGACTAGAATATATTATGAACAGAATAGTCTTTTTCAGATTTAGAACTGAACCTTTCCATCAAAATTGAAATACATTGAACCTTTTAGTTACTTTCTCTCTAGGCATTAATACAGACTTCATAATTTGTATGTCTAGAGCAGTGAACAGATGGCACTTGAATCTAGTCTAAGCTAGTTTAACTAATTTCTGCCAATCAGGAGGGCCTGTTTCCTTCAGTTATGATAAGCAGTAATGATAAGAAGGTAACCTTCTAATTGACTGTGACATACAGACATCCTAATACTTTTATCTCTTTCTGCTCAGAGATTTTTCCCAAGACATATTTCTCCTAGGTTTTATTCAGCACTGAAAGAAAAACAAATGCACTTAGTTGTCTTATTAACTATTTATAGTGTAGCTGAAAAATAACTATTCTTTTTTCCTGAAATGAAGACTTTTTGCTTCTTCAATTACCTTTCCAGTTTCAGCTGTGCACAAACTCTGGGAGACAAGTGGGTGTGTGAGTAAACAGTCTTCCATTGCCTAGTAGTTCTGGCATTCATGTGAACATGGAGGTCTCCTGGGGTAAACTTCTGCTCCCACTACTATTTATGGGTTTTGTGGGTGGTTGTTTTTTTCTCAGTGGCTTTGTGACTTAAAATACACAAGAGAATCTGAGGGAAGAGATCAGAGGTAAGGTCTTCCTCTTCCCATACCAAATCACTACAGTTTAAAGGGTAACACTCATTAGTTGAATTTCTGGCCTGCAAAATTCTGAATGTTTGTGTGCAGACCTATAAATAAAAGAAGACAGGTGGGGAACAAACTTCCAAACACAACTGCTGCTATTTGGAGCTCCAATGTGTTTATATCACAGAAAAAATGCTGAGCTCTTTGATCCTAAAAAAAGTGTAGTGTTGGAAGAAGAACCAGAACCTCAAATATGGGTTACCAGCTGAGCTTGGGCTTGCAGGACCAAGTAATGACTGAGTGGAGGACTTTTCAAAACTGGATCTTGGACAAAAACAGTCAAGCCTTTTCTTACATCTTGCCCTTACTGGGCATGAAATAGAACTGAATCATGAAAGAGCACCTGTTTAATTTAAAAAAATTTGTTATTGACCATTTTCTCAGTAGTAAAATGGCCAATGGCTTGAGACCCTGAGGATTTACGAAGTTTTAAAGGCAAATTGAACACACTGGCTATGAGTATGATACTTTGATAATCCCAAATTTTTAATTAAGTCTGTAAGAAAGGAAATCTCAATTGAGCATATTCCTTACAAACACGTATTTTGCTTGTGTATGTTGCTAATTGCACTTTTTTGTCAGCTTTTAATTGCCTTTTACACTGTTCTGATTTGCTAATGAATGTTTCTTCCTAACCCTACTTTTTTTTTTTTACACATTTTCTAAAATTGCATCTGCAAACTTGTGTATATTTTTTGATGCTCTTTCCTACTGTGCTACTTGCACTGTGCCATTTTTTAATGTATAAATTAAAAATAAAAGGCTATTTTGAGCTAGAGCTTTAGTTATCAATAATGGAACACCTACAGAGCAAAATTTTAGGCCAGTTTTCTGCATTCTTTCTCTCCAGAATGGCTATAGTAAGATGCATCTTATCTATAAGTGCATTCATGCAGTGATGGATTTTATTACTTCCTCATATGGAATTGAGCCATTATGAGCATCCTGATCTTAAAAGATGCTCAATAACCAGACCTCTCGAGGGATCCAACAGAAAATGCTCAGCATCTCTCAGAATCAGTCCCATAAATTGTCATATTGGAAGGACTCAATGGCACTATAGGAATTATTTCTTGTTCTTTTCTTTATCTCCTTAAATATAAAGTTTTACTATTTTGTAATCCTTTAAGGCTGTTTCTGTATAAAAATAAATCACCATACTAAATATACTTAGCTTGGTTTTGGTTACTTGTTTCATTTTCACAAATGCTGTATTCTGACATTTGAGATTTTTACTTGTTCATCCTTATTCACATAATCTTGAAAACAGTCCTATCTCGAGTTTCATTGCACATCTCTTATGCAGCTTTAACTATGTTGATCTTAATGTTATTCTAGACTGCCTCACTTTATTTATCACCTTAGTAAAGGAAGAATGTTTATAATGCATGCTCCCATAAGAAAGAAAAATTATTAACTGATTTGACAAATTAAGTGGATATTGCTTATTTCCCATTTAATACTACTTTTAATATTAGGTAAAATTTAATATTTTATAATACCTGTTACAAAGGATCACTTGCGCTCTCTCTGTTTGTAAATATAGGCATGCATTTCAGGAAATCAGGTGTTTGGTATTCAGTTTAGGCATTCATTTGTATGTATTTTATATATATGTATGTATTTCATATATTACATATATTTTATGTATGTATGTTTGTGTCTCTGTGTACAAATATATATTTGTATATAGAGAAATATAGATGATAGATAGATAGATAGATAGATAGATGGATAGACAGATAGATAGACAGATAGATGGTAGATAGATAGTAGATAGATACCTGCATTGCAAAGCATGCAAACAGAGTTCACTGGGTATTACTATGCTGATATAGAGAACACATACTATATATATACTGCACCACTTCCAAATAAAATTTGTCATGTTCCAGATGCTTGAAATGACAGTCTTTGTGTATAATATGTCTCCAGCACAATTTAGACTACCATACGCTCATTTGCCCTCAAGTGGGCCTATTTAAATATAATTGACTGCCCTGGCAATTATTGTGAATAGCAGCTGTCTACTGGTAAAAAAAGAGGCATATATATAATGACAGAGAAAGGATCAAATACAAGCAATAGAAAAAGAACATAAAGAAATATCTATATAAGCTATTTTAAACCAGATTTTATAGTGGAAAGCCACAAGGCCTATTAGCCATTTCCAATTAAGGACTATCAAAAAATAAAAGAAAGTACTCAACTATTTATGAAAGGCAGCTGGGTCTACCCTAAATATAAAACTGGAAAATGTTTATTTGTTCAGAAATTGTTACAGCTACCCCACTTCATTTATTTTCATTAACTGTGTTAGGTTTTGATGAAACCTTTGTTGTATCATGTACCTTCTGTTTCAGACAAAAACACCTTGCTTTGTTTTTCTCCTAAATAGCTACATAATTAGATGGATTATTTCATGTGTCTGTGCGTGTGTTTGCTGAAGAGAACAAGCCAGATAAATTAGCACTTAGCAGAACACACAATAGCACATAATATGCCCTTGTGTTTCATATAAAGCTTTATTTGTCATTCACGGGTGGTTGGCAAAACTGACTTTGCTTTTGAAAATGACAGGTGGTACTCTGGTGCTTTCTGTATGAAAAAGAGAAACAACCTTCCCCAAAACAGTGTCTCTCAATAGCTCCTGTGATTTAGTATTCAACCCTGGGCTTGTGTTTCCTCTAAACTTTTGTTTCATTTGCATCTCTTAGGTCTGACATCACCAAGCCAGTTTAATAGTTGAGATTCTATGCCACAAGTTACATTGAGTCCCAAAGAGACCTTCTTTCCTCGAGGCCTGATTATAAGACAGGTGAAGTTCAGTATATTTCAATAAGCTCCACATTCCATGTCAGGAATCAATAGCCCTCCTCCTTTCTTTAGGGGTTATTAAATTGCAGCTGTAACATTAGCCTTCTTTATCTAATTGATTGTCTTTTCACAGGACTGAGAAAATCAATAGCAGTCAATGGGACTGCCCTGTTTTTCCTTAATAGATGTTTTCTCCTAATTGGCTGCCTGGGTGGCTTCAGTGAGCTCAGTATGTTTTCAGAAGTCCACAATATGTTGCAGTTCTTGTAAACTATTTTACCATGTGCAACGGTTATTGATTTTATAATGAAATCTAGAAAATTCAATAGCAATCAGGAATATAGATCAGGATTCCTAGGTACGTTAAAGCAAAGGGCAAACTCAGTTTGCTACCGCTTCAAGCTGTGATCCAATTAAATATGTCATTAAAATATTATGGTAGCTAAATACTTTCTAAAAAGACAATTGGTCATCTCTTCCAAATTTAATATAGAAGAAAAAGCATCAAAATATTTTAAAGGTTTTTGACCATGATATTCAAATTGCAGTTAAGTTTAAACAGCAGATAAAAGTAAGACTATAGAACATTTTCGAAACTGTGTTGGTCATTGAGTTCTGTCTATCTTGACCTCTTGGAATATTCAAATAATATACCTACTAGACAATCAAGTTAGAGAGAGAAGGGGTGAGGTAGGTGTGGAGAAACACTCAAGGATACCCAAATTATGCATTTGACCTTTGTTGAAAAGGTCAGCATGTCAAATGCCTTATTCTCAGAGTCCGCTCAACACTTAGAAAATCACTTCTGCCTACAGACAAATTTTGGAAGTGGCTAGATTTCATGAGGAGTTATTTAAGTCATTTCTCTCTGTACTGTATTTCTGCCCAAATTTTCTTCTATACCTTAGTGGGATATCTTTACCTTGCATGACTGTCAGGCAGAACAGCAGCATCAGCAGCACATCAATCACAGTCTGCAGAGATCAGCAGTCAGTGGTGTAAACAGTAGATACTAAAATGCAGCCTACATTATATAAATTTGTTACTGACTTAAGAGTTGCTCTGCATTAGAGCACTGTATTTGCAATAAAACTCTCCAGTTGTACACCATGATAGAATGACAGCAGCTCAAATCTCTGATAATGACAAGACCTGAAAATTTCTCCATTGAGGAGAAGCAAATCGGTAATTTAAAGGATAGGGAATTTTTCACATATCTTTGTTTTTTAATTGGCAAAGTGAAAGAAAGGAAAATAAAGGAGAAAGAAAATTCTGTGTCACTTAAATGGCGTATAGAATAGTATGTTCTCTGATTTTCTTCCTTTTTATCTCTGTTGCTACTGTTGGTGTTCTAAGTACACAAACCAAAACTTTTCCTTGTTTTCCATCTTCAGCAAAGGGCTCTTCAGTGAACTGGGTCATTCTGACTTGGCAAGATTCTGGATTTATAAAGGGACAGCTGCTTATATAGAAAGGTATAGTGATGAAACAAGTTTATATCTATATACAAAAGTGTGGTGCTCAAAGAGTGTACCGTTAAAAGGAAGTAACTTTAACAAACATATGATCTGCAAATATAAATCACCAACCACTCCTAAAGTCACAGAAAAGGTTTTCCTCTTAGTATGTATCTATCGCAAACATTATGGAAATCTGTAATTGCAAGCATTGAATGCCCTATAATTTTTCCTATTTTTTATGAAAGTGTCAACATTGTTAAATTGCATGAAAATTTGTATCTATTCTGTAATTTTATTTGTCCATAATGCAGAACCACATGCACAATTTAAGACATTGCATAATCCTTGAGAAAAGCCAAATAAAGAGTATATCCATATTAAATCTGGCCACTGTAAAGCCTGTCTAATAAGAAGAACTTAGGAAAAATCCTGAATATGCAAAATAGTATCCCTTAGACATGCTTTAACCAAAATGAAAATGTTTGTAGACATACAATGAAATATCTTTGATTCTACCTGAAATTTCTTTTATTCTGCACATAGATTAACTAAATAATTGTCAGACCATCTGTCTATATCAAAAGCTTAGTTATAATTGCCACAGTGTTCTCTGTGCTGCTAGTTCCCTCTTACCAGCCCAGCACACAAGCTATGTGTGTATCTTTTATTGGGAAACCATGTTGGGAAACCATGTGAGATCTTCATGTGATCTATCCCAGGGACCCACGATTTATCTAGCCTGAATCTTTTGGGCACACAGAACATGTTCACTTTTCCAGATGCAGGAAGTGAAAAATGACTTCGTGGAGCTATTGCTCCTTTGCATGTCTGTTTTATTTGGGCTACATGTAAGGAAAAAATTGGGAACCTGACCTGAGATGTTGGAGGGAAGTTAAGTCTCTTCAGCATGTTCCAGGTTCTGATGTATTGGCCAATGGCACACAGAAACATAATCTGTCTGCTTTGTGATGTTATGTCCTTGAGGCCCAGCATGGCAGAAGGACATGGCAATCCTTAACATAAAATCATTCTGTTATTCTTGGTGGAAATTTAATTCCAAAACCAAAATGATTTTTTGTGGCCATTGTAGAATATAGAAATGTGTAAGTGTGGCAAGAGGATAGCAAGCAATAAGCTTAGAATAAGGCATATGCAATTATTTTTTTTTCAGACCCCAGTCCAATTTTTAGGGTGGGGTGGGTGAGGGGGAAGTCTTCTATTTATTGCAAACTTAATTATGCCGGCAGTTAATGTGCTCAAAGCAAGAACAACAAATATGGATCAGATTTATTTTGTCCAGCTCGTGACATAACTGACTGAATGTAGACCAGAACTCATCTAGATTGTTCCTAGCAGCACTTCCATCCAGTCTGAAATAGGCAGAGAAATAGTGCTTGCTTCATTCACTTCTTGCTGTATTTAATTATGTATCATCATGTTTTCAATCTCATTAGTTACTTGAAGGATCAAAAATTAAAGACAGTCCATTTCACTTGGATGAGTAGGTATCTTGGATTGCTATGATATTCAAATATTTCATGTTTTGTTTTTGTTATTTCATTATGTTTTACCTCCACTAAATTCTTGGAATCAGTGTAGGAAGGGATATTTTAGTTAAATGCATATTTCCTGTGATTTAAACATTTGCCTTTAGATTTTACTAAAACCTGAAATTTCTCATAAGAGACAGGAAGGAAGCATCAGAGAAATGGAAATAACAAGAAAATAACAAGCTGGTTTTTATTGTACCAGTAGAGGGACACAACCAAACATTTAAGCAGATACCAAAAACCTAGGCATTTTTTCGTAGTATCTGAAAAAAAAAATCCCCTTTTTTCAATAAGAATAAAGCAAAATGAAAATAAATCTAAATTTTTCAGGAATTTTTCAGGAATTACAATCTTGGAATCATTTTCCCTTCAGTAAAACCTACTTGAATTTCATCAGAAGTATCCATTCAGTAGCAGTAGTGTTATGAGGAGAATGGCTCTGCCGCTAGCATTCCTGAAGTTTCTCAGTCTGGAATCATGCCATAGAATCATAGAATAACGTAGATTGGAAGGGACCTTATAGATCATCTAGTTGCAATCCCCTTGCCATGGACAGGGACAACTTCTACTAGACCAGGTCACTTAGAGCTCTGTCCAGCCTGGCCTTGAACACTTCCAGGAATGGGACGTCGACAGCTTCTCTGGGCAACCTGTGCCAGTGCCTTACCACCCTCACAGTAAAGAACTTCTTCCTAATATCTAATCTAAACCTATCCTCTTTCAGTAGGTTTGTCCTGTCACTACAAGCTCTTGTTAACACATACTGCTCTATCTTTATTGCAGGCTCTCTTCAGGTACCTGAAAGCTGTTATTAGGTTGTCCTGAAGCCTTCACTTTTTCTAGCTGAACAATCCCAATTCTCTTAGTCTTTTGTCATGGGAGAGTTGTTCCATCCCTCTGATCATCTTGGTGGCCTCCCCTGGACTTGCTCCAGCAGGTCCTTGTTCTTTCTGTGCTGGGACCCCAGCTCTGGATGCAGAACTCCAGGTGGGTCTCATGAAGGCACAGCAGAAGGGCAGAATCCCCTCCCTCCCCTGCTGCCCACGGGGCTCTGGATGCAGCCCAGGACACGTTTGGCTCTCTGGGCTGGGAGTGCCATGGCCGGGGCATGTCCAGCCTCTCACCCAGCAGCACCCCCAAGTCCTTCTGGGCAGGGCTGCTCTGGGGCTGTTCATGCCCAGCCTGTGCTGACACCAGGGGTTGTCCCTGCCCAGGTGCAGGACATTGCCCTTGGCTTTGTTAAACCTTATCAGACTCCCAAGGGCCACTTCTCCAGCTGGTCCAGGTCCCTCTGGATGGCATCCCATCTTTCAGGTTTGAAACACAAAGATCTGAGTTAACTGTGTGAAAGAATATGAATTTTCATGTAAAAACATGAGTTTCCTAGAACATTAGATGTATCCATTCAGTATTTTAGCCCTGTGACTACTATGCTTGACTGAAAACCTATTCTGCCTGTAAAATGGGCAAACATGTAGAAGATGAGTCTTAAAATTAACATACTAATAATATTAATGCTTATAAAAATATAACCTGGGCAGATAAAATACCTTTTAGGTAGGTCAGTGAAAGAGAAACCTTGGTTTAAGAAAAAATACTATCTCATGTAGGTCCTGCAATATTTAAAGTTGCAACAAGGGTTTCTCCCAACTTGACTTGCACCATCCTGCACACTCTTCTAAGAGAAAAGCCTATTTCAGCAAGGTGCAAGAGTATATAGTTCTTGATAATGTGCCTTCATGTCCACAAATAAACTGCATGATTATTTTTTAGAGTTCTTAAAAGTGCTAATGGAACCCGAACAAGATTGTACTGAAAGATTTCTTAACTACTTAGTAAAATGGCACTAAAAATGTGTGATAAAGTTGTAAATTACTATTACAGTAAAAATGTATATCACAAATTAATTAATTTTGAAAATTTTTTTACATTTACTCTAACCATTTGTTTAAAAATAATGATTTAGAGTTTATTCACAATTTCTGTTTGTGACAATATTAGCTTTCTCACCATATCATTGTAAGAACTAATTAGTATTGATTCATTTTGTACTCTAGTATTTTTTCACTTTTCAGATAACACTCTGTTCCTAACTCTGTTCCACTCAATTTTTGTCTCAGAAACATCTCTACTAAGCAACAGACTTTCTCACTCAGACTCCTAGAATATACCATAGCTGGTATTGATTAATGCCATTCATCTATTTTATTCTATTGTTTCTGAGTATATTTTTGCAACAGGCAGATTTTTCTGACATGTAGATAAGAATGCAAATATTGCATAATTTAAACCAGAGACGTCACTTTGAACCACATTTCTAATTTACATTTTATAGTATGTTTAAGTCACAGCAGAATATGATTAATTTAATCTTGGTCACTGTATTTTTACAGTAGACTGTAGATGAAAATTAAAATAAGGTTTCACATTTAATAAGTGATGTCCCAGCTAGCTATTTTCCTCTGGAGGGAATGTTGCTTTAAGTGTCTGTTATACTTCTGTTACAATATCAAATTGGCCTTAAGGAAGCAAACACTGCATTAGGGCCATATCTAATAAAGGACTTAAAGGCAGCAGGATTTAAAGGATTTAAAGGAGTTAGACACTGAAGTTGTAAACTATGGCTCTATTCTGAGTTGCTGTCTCTGTAGGTGTCTGAATCTCATAAACTACTCTGTGACTGTGAAGTTTCCCAGTCACCCAGCTTTCCCTCAGAGATGCTCCACTCTAAGGCTCCACTCTAAAGGCTGTACCTTTAGAGAGTGAGCCTGACACTCCCTAACAGGATTTGCATCTTTTTAAAGTATTGCTGTGTCAGACATTTTGATCTAAAGCACAACCAAAGCAAAAGCTGGTTTTGCAGCTCAGTGGATCAAGTTATTATTTCAAAAAGAACAAAAACAAAGACTCCCCCCCTCCACCTCCACCCCGCCACGCCCCCCCGAACCAGCTAGACACACAGATTCAATCTCACTCCCGTGCTGTACTTCACATTTCTACTAAAGGGATCAGAATACAAGCTGCCTGGGCAGACATACACCTTCTGCTTAAGATGTGCCACAGTGCAGAAGGAATTCAAGATTTATTCAGCCAGAAAGAGCTCACAAAAGTGTGATTCTCTAGCCCTATGAATAGTGCACTCATTTGTGAGGTAAGGGACCACAGCCCTGCTCGCAGGACTGCTTCTGTATTTTATCCAATGACTACTTAATGGATGTGCAAACCCAAGAGAGCAGGTAAGAAAGCAGATCTTCCACTCAGCAGATGAAGGCTGGCTTTTATGTTCTCTATGTAAGGATAATGAAGTGGATTTTTTACCCCTTACATCCCCATGTGGAATGCTCACAGTCAGAACACAATATGGACAATAATAGTTGTACGCAATAACACACTTTTTTAGTCTGCACAGGTCCAGACTCAAGTGTGAATCACATTATAAATAATAGAATCTAATAAAGCAAGACAGAGCAAAAGAAAACTGAGTTTCTGTCATGCAGCAAGATCCTGCAAGCTTTTGTCTAAATAGTATACTAGTGCCTATACACGCTACCTGAAATATCTCCTCTAGAAACAGGACCTCCCTGGGGTGATTTCATGAAGCAGAACCTGAAAACTTGTACTGTCTCATGTGTAAATTTTATTTATTGTTTCTTTAATACAGAATAAAAAAACCTTGGTCCTTGATAAGCTAAGAAAAAAAATATGTATTCTGTAAAGATGATAGAAGATGAGGTAAAAATTATTACTACATAGCTAGGTTGGAACAAAACACCAAAGAAAGCAAAAATAATCACTTTAGAGTTTCTTTGACTGAACATTCAGAGCAGGATCATTTCATGACTCTGTATTAACTTGTACAGCTATCCAATCTGATTCAAAAAGTGACTCCCTCCCTGTTTTCCCTGGATACTGTGGTGAATGGCTGCCTACTGCTTTGATGTAGAAGAGCAGAGAATGAAAGCTAGCCGTATGCGCCAAGCTAGTGAGACTAGTTCACCACTGGGGTATCATTCTTGTCTTTTTTATTCTTTCTTTCCTTCTCAGTCTCTCTTTATCTTTTAGAAGATGCATTTATTTGAACATAAGTATTCACTAACTAATAGAATTCATCTAACAAGATAATTGCTGAACTCTGGTGGAAGAAGACTTTGCCTGAATATTTCCAGTTTATTACCAGAGGCAAAAAAGAAGTTCCAGCAGCTACTCTGCAGGGGATATGAAAGGGTGTGCTGTCCATAGAATAAGGAGTCCTCTGTCCTGAAGGAGACAACTGCTTTTACCCCAGGCTTTCGTATGCCTAACAACTTCACTACTCACACTTTCTCAGAGCTATGCAATTCAGTTCAGAAATGTCGACGTGCCAGAGGTCTGTAGCCCACCTACATCTCTGTCAGCAGGTGACTTCTCTCATGGTCTGTAGTATGTGGGGTAAAAAGGATATCTCAGTGCCTGGACCTTCTTGTGGTATGGTATCCTTGATAATCTTCTTGCTGGCATGTTCTTATTAATTCACTGGGTGTACTGATTCTGCAAAGACACTGCTAAGTCCAGACTTGATTCAGTGTTATCTGAATTGTAAGTGCATAGATTATAAAATCAAATGAGTCCTCTCATTTGAGCCACTAAATATGTGAGACACAAAATCTTCCTGCATTAAATTCTAGCTTAAACGGGAATTAGTCCAGTTACTTAAATGGGCAGGTGAGGTCCCATATTTTGATGAAAGGTATGCAGAATAAATAGCCCAAAACAAAAAATCTCAAGAAGTGATTGACATCAGCACAGGGAATTAAATCAAGCTGGAAAGATATGGCCGCTTCCTGGAAATTCTCAAGAAAATTTCCACATCAAGTCATAAAGGACTATTTATATATATTGAAAGGAATGACATGATAAAATACCAGTGATGAAATATGAACACTTTTGAAATGATGATTGTTTTGAATAATAAAGTAGCCTGATCACAAACAAGGATGGCTGACAGCTGGACTTGATGAGCTTTTCCATATTTAAGGATTCTATGATTCTGTGAAACATGAATCATAGCTGTTCATAAGAAAATTTAACTTGCCTACTTCTACTGGTCAGAGTGACAAAATAGAAGTCATGACATTTTAGTGACAGGCTTTTGCATGGTCTCTTTACAACTTGTTGTAACAGCGCTACATCTGTAGAACAAATTCAGCCCTTAAAAGCTAATTTATTCACAGACCTAAAGCTGAAATTATTTCTTTTGCCTACACGTTGGTTTTCCATAATGCTGCTTGATGCACACCTCTGGAATGTCAGCTGCTGGCATTTCAAAGTGTTAAAAGCAATATGTATTTCAGACACTTGATTTATAGCATAGACAAAGTTTCAGTGAGATGAACTTTCCATTGTTCATGGCAGCTCTGCCTGTGAGCACCTGGCAGAACATAGGCTGTGGGAGAGAGGGAGGATCTGGTATGTGGAGCCTGAACATGGCTATTAGTATAACAATAGAAACTGCAGAAAATTGTTCCTAGCGAGTTTATTTCAATAGCACTGGAAGTTGTGTGTGTGTGTGTCTTTATCACTGACAGAACAGTTGGATGCATTTGAAGAGCAGTTTTAAAAGGCGTGTTGAAGAAAAAAAGTTTCAAATAGGAAAAACTGTTGAAGAAAATCTGCCAAAGAATATCTATCTCTAAAATTCTTATGACCTAAAACTATAGGCTTGATATGTAGGATTGTCAGAGGAAAAGCCTGCATTGTAAGCAAGCATCCTAAAAGAGTCAACTAATGTTCCAAAATCCTCACTGGATACAGGTCTCAGAGCAGGGAGGGCAGTTGCAAGCTCTCCTCTGGGTCCTTTCTTCCAAGAAGGTGACAAGAATATGAACCCCAGTTTCCTGTTAGCAGATATGCTAATACAGTTTGTCACTGTCTGGGGGAAAATTGCAGCATTTGTCACTCTCCTTTTCTAAAATCCTTCTGACTCCTATCACAACCAAACCCTCACTGTAATGATTGGGGATGGCCAACAGAAACTGTGTGAAAGTGTACTCCTTTCTGAGCCATAAGGAGTATAAGAGCAGTGTAATAAGTTAGGCTCAGATGTTTAAAGGAGCTCTCCTGCTCCAAAGCTGCAGACCTGCAGACTTGTGAAAATAAGGTTGTCCCCACACACTGCATAATCTGTAAAGAAACACCGTGATAACCAGCTTAGTAAAACAGAAAATAACATTTTTGGAAGTCTCAACATGCAAATCACATGCCTCATGGGGAAGGTTCTTTCTTTCTTTGCTGTTTGGGGAGGTACTGTAAAACAGGACGTAACTAGCTCCATTCCTTCTCAGGTATAATATTCTAGAAAACTGAAGAGTTATTTGTTATATGATGCAATTTTCCTTCATCATGAAGTACAAGATGTAAGCAGAGCTCCATTAATATTAAGGTACATGTACTTAGAAATGAAAAACATATACTGAATGATTACCAATATCATTAGGCAACCAGCAATTTCTTTATTGAGAAAGAATGGTAATGAGACTCTTATAAGATCTCAAACACCACCAGAAATACTTGTGGTGTGTATCCTTCATGTTCACATGAGAGCTGGCAGGCTACCTGAACCTACAATTCCATATATGCTTTCTGAAATAAGTCAGTTGCAACAATGCAATGTATTAGTTATGTGGATGCCAAGTTTTAATTAAAATGTGAAAAATTTCACTGCCTAGTCAGATGTTATTATCTTGTTAAGGGGGTTCAAGTCAGTCTCTTAAAAAAACTCTCCTGATTTCTTTAGTGTCCAGCATTCTGTTCCTGGAAATTGATTTACCACAGATATGAACTTCTTACTCTAGGTTGACCTCTTCCAAAATTGTCGAAACTCAGGTTCATTCACAAACATTGGCTAAAAGTGCATTTTATTAAACTGGGTTCCACTTTATTTGTGTGAAAATAGGCCTTACCAAATCAATAAGACAGGAAGCCTTCATTTTATTGCTTTAGACTAGAGACTTAAAGGTCAAATAATGTAAACAGTGTTAGGTATATAGTAAAGACAGCAGTAAGGGCTTCAAACCTCAATACAGATAATCTTGGTGGTCTTTCATGGGGGAAAAAATCAAAGGCATCTTTGTATCGTCTCATCGCAAAAAATAAAAATGTTCAACAATGTCATATGAGTTTGGATATAAAACATTTACAGTGCTAGTGTACTTGTAGGAACATATAAATTAAAGGGAAGATTTCAATTACTATGTTGTTTAATAGGCAGATTGTAAATTATGAGAGTCCTGAATAAACTGTGTGTGTGAGTAGAATTAAAGTCAAAAACTGAAACTCTGTAAGACATCCCTGTGAAGTAGCTGTAGCCTTATGATTTCAATGCATCAAAGGATTTTCTAATACATGGTTTGAGTCTTTTTTTATATATACTTACAATAGACCTGTTAAATATCTGTGGTGTTGTACGCATGCTCAACAAGATAATTATTTCAAATTACATGAGTTTCCATGTAACAAAACTGCATTTTACTAACTACAATGTATTTGGTAAATTAAGGTTATTTCTAAATGGTAACTTTTTGTAGGCTCAGGAAACAAAATATGTAATTGAAATATTTTGATAAAAATACCAAAGTAGAAAGAAATATTCCAGACTAACAATGCAGAATCACTAAGAGTCACACAAAATAAATTGGACCAAGATTATATTTATTATCCAGTGTTCCTGTTTGTTTACCCAAGAACACTTTGGGAAAGTAAGCAAGTAGATTTATGAGAAAAATCTGATTATATTTTGTAATTTAATAGATAATAAATATATATACATATATATATATATATATGTATGTATATATACATATAACATATATATATGCATATGTACATATACACATAATATGTATATATACATATATACATATATACATATACATATGTTATATAATGTATAATATATAATATACATTATATTTCTATAAAATAAATATTTTCTATGTTGAAACATATAATTTTATTCCTGCCGATATTCAAAGAAAATGGAATTCTGTCTTCCACAATTACTGCAGATAGACCTCCTTCATCATTTAGTTCATGTAATTTAATGAAATTTTAAACAAAGGCTCAAATTACTATCTATAGTAAAAAGCAAACAAAAAATCCAAACCAAACCAAACAAAAAAACCCACAAAACAAACAAAAAAAACCCTAAACCAAGACAATTCTAAAGCTTGAAATCAGAAATTTCAATTATTTTCAAGGGATTTTTTCCCTCCAAGTAAAGTTTCCAAGTGCAACACTCTGTGGATATAAAGACATTACTTTTTTATAAATACAGACAGAAAGAGAGGGAGAGAGACACAGAGAGACAGAGGAAAAAAATGTGTCTAATTAAGCAGTTTAATGATTTTTTCATAATTTCATATTTTATCTAATTATATATGTTATTGTCTTTATAATTTTTATACATAAAATGTATATACATATAATTTTATATATATATACTACTTTACATCATGTCTGTCTGTCTGTCTATCTATGTATGTATCTATGTATCTATGTATCTATCTATCTATCTATCTATCTATCTATCTATCTATCTATCTATCTATCTATCTACATGATGGCTGATCCAAATGCTTCTGCCTTTCAAAGCAGGACTGCTGTGTTCAGTTGAGCTGCATCTATGCCTTTACAGCCTTTCTACTCCATGCTTTATCCAGCTTGCCCAGACTGGGTACATTCCATAACCCTCTGGCATATTGTAAACCGGAAATTACAAGGTCCCAGTAAATCCAAAGTGGCCTGGCTGTTTTTGCTTTTTATCTGCTGTTGTCAAATCTCCTCTGGGACATCCACATTTTAATCTCTACCCTGTGCACTAGAAGATGCTCCTGTCTGACAGTTCAGCCTCCTTTCCACACATATCTCTTGCTGCCAAGGTGTTACGTCCCTTGAAGGACACTGTCAAGTATCACAAGGCATAGAGGTGGACTTTGGCCCTTGCAGGCTACTAAGGACTGTAAACTGTGGTGGTTAATGGCCAGGCAGAGTGTTTGACCAATTCTCACTGTGTCCTGAATTAGTGTTTTAAGGTCCCTTAAAGATCGCAGGGAATTGCCTGTAGAGGAGAGCTGAACGTGGAAGAGCAGCAACAGTTATTTATACTGACCCCAAAAATGCCAAGCATCAAGCCTTACCCTATTACTGGACGATAGAGGGACAGAGCTTCTTGTGCAGGTGTGATCCTTGTCCTGAAAAGCATTCAGACCTATTGCTTCCCCAAATTCCACAGCTAGAGTTTACTACATCTGGTCTTTTAACATAACGCTTGTGGCCCTCTGTCCCATGAAGTTACACAAAATGTCTTCATGGTGTGTGCTTCCAGGGATGCGGCAGAGATCAGCTTCTGTGGGATCCTTCTAAGTTTAAACACAGAAGAGGACTGAAGATCAGTGAAAGTTTTTTCCTAATGCCTTGACTTTGCTGCAATTTTATCATAAGGATCTCTGTGGAAATTTGATGGAACTGTAACAGGAAGAATAATTCAGCCCCTCATTTTAGAGTAGGCAATCTCCAAAATCTCATTCTGTCATTGGACAGTTAGACTGTGCAAATTTCTGCAAATGCTAACTTCATTTACAAGGGCTCAGTGGTAAGGTGCCTGTTCAGGCACCCATCATTCCTCCTTGTTGGCAAATTTCAAAGTGTTTTTATATCAAATCACCTTCCTCTCAATAATCATTGAGAACTGGTATAGCAATAAAAAGTATTGTCCTTAGACTGCATTAATTTTTGCACAGAACTGCAAAGACATGATGGCATAGTGCAATACAATGCAGAAGAATCTGATCACCCAGTGCAGAATGGGAGAAAACAGGCCAGTATTAACTACATCCGTAGTCCTAAAGGGAATTAGCTCAACCTTAAACCACTATTTCAGTCATATCCATGTTTCTTCAGGTGAAACAGACACAACCACAGTACAAGTGTGGATTTGCAGTGCATGCAGTTGGAGAACTGAAGTTTGGGTGCAGACTCATACTTAAGAAAACTGGATCAATTAGATTTACTTACTGCAACTGTAACTTGGTAACAGTTTAAAGCCAACTGCACCTTCATCAAAGAACTGTAGCTTCTGGATGCAAAGCACCTGTCTGCTACATTCAAATATGCTGCACTGTCTTTCTGGTTATCCAGCCTTCCTGCAGCCAGGACAAGTCCAATATGAAAACTTCACACTGTTATAAACTTTGACCTGGTTATGTATCATTGCTTAATGCAGATCAAACATGATACTATATGATCCATTACAGAATAGTCCCCATATTATTAGTCATCAGAATATGGCTTCCCCAAGATCCATATCTGCTCTTATGGCAACTCATTAATCTAGGCTCATATGCGAAGTAATTGCCTTTGCACAGCTGGATTAATTCAAGCAGGTCCTCTGGAAGCAAAATAAAATTCATGAGGAAAAAGGCTGACAGAACCTAAGCCTTCTGGCAACAAACTAAGACTCTGAAAATTGGTTATTATTGAATATTTTGCTTTCCAAACCAAGCTTCGACTGATAATTAAAAATACACACAGGCTTTCCCTTGTGCCTCTGGTTCACATATAATTTTTTTACACAAGATAGGGCCTTAGCTGTTTTTTTCCAAAGGATTTTTATTGTGGTTCTGAATTGGCACTCTTCAGTTTTCATTTGGCTTTTTTATCCCTGAAATAATAATTTTAAATGCAAATCAAGTGGGCTCTGCTCCTGCGTGATCCTGAGCAGATGCCAGCTGTTTACGAGCACTGGTTGTTTGTTGCAAACACATGTAGACCATTCTTCAGAGTACTTTTACTTTAGACCCGGATGAACAGCTTACAAGATGCTAATCCAAGTAGAACTAACTGTCCTTTTCTTTGTCAGCTGGTTCACTGAGGTTCTGCCATTGAAAATTCTTTCCTATGTTACTGGAAAATAAGTAGCAGTTATATCTTACTTGTTGGCCTTATTTCAGAGGATAAGTTCCTTTCTTTCAACTGAGGTGGACTTGAACATCTAAATACTACCTATCCAATAGTACTTAGACTGTGGTATAGTTGTCCTATGCACTTGAAGGTAATTCAAGTATTTATTACTTCTCTGCTTTCTTCTCTCTACTAGGCAGTGAACATGGACAAGAAGTATAATTTTATTCCCTCTGTGAGAGGAAAACTTACAATGAAATGTTAGATTGACAGGTAAAAATCCTTGGTCTTAAGAAATTCAGATTTTATTCTAAGGCCACATTTCTAGACAAAATATATTCAAATGAATAATCATCAAGCAGTCAAGCCCTTAAGACATGAAATATTGAAGAACAATTATGTGGTGTTATACAGACAAGTGGTTTTTTTCCTCTCTTTGTCCAGTCGTTGCTAATTTTTCTTCTTATACAAATCATATGCAATTAAACAAAAATACTGCAAGCCTACATCTAAGTGGCAGAATTTTTAGAAGTGCCAGAATTCTAGTTCATAGAATATGCTTTCAGCAACTATAAACTCATTTTCGAAATGCCATTTTAGTGATTTTTATTTCAGAACATATATGGATAAAAATTGCAACACTGAAGATTGTATGTGTGTGTGTGCGTGTGTGTATGAACAAATCTGTGAGTAAGGAAAGGGAAAGAGAGGAAAGTAAAGGAGAGAGTCATACCTTTAAGCATAAAGTCTGAGAAAATGAGGCAAAAATGTTTTTCAGGAACACAGGTATTTTCTTTAAAGTACCACAATAAGTTTGATCATCAATATTAGTCAATCAATTTTCACTTCCAGACATTTATCTACATAAGAGCTTTCTTTAACTAAATCTCTTCACATGGGACTCATGCCAGGAGATATGAGTGCTGGTTATCAGCATGTCTTTTGCCATGCTGAAGAGAAATGAGGCTCTCTTCCTCCACACCCAAGATTTCTGTCTTTGGTATCCTCGTATCTGAAGTGTGGGTGGAAGTTTCAAATATTGGTGCCAGAGGAACTACGTTAAGTTTAGAATAAGAAATACCAAGCCTTTGAACTTAATGTTGAAACCAAAATGAAGAAGAAATCATATGAATGTTTGGTTGCATTGCTTTCCAGGGGTAGTCAAGCATAAAACACATTTGTCTGAAGTAGCAAATTCTCTGTGTAGTCATTACTAGCTAATGTGCAATATCTGTAAGTTGTCTGTAGAACTGTCTCCATAATAGAGCAAAAAAGTTACAAAGTGTTCTTTCATGGAAGATCCTGTTTTTATCCAGATGTATTTTAATTTGAAAAACAAACTACAAAAACATTCAAAGTTATCAGCTAAGCAGTAATTTTCTCTATAAAATCTTCAAAAATATTTAATAATAAGAACCCTCATAAGAAAGATTTCAAAATCCCACTTTCAGCTTTATATCATCATGGGAAAGCAAATTTAGGTAGCAACACAACAAATTTTTAAGGCTGGAGAACAAATCTATGAACTAAGACTAAGTGAATAAATCTGTGTATTTGGAAGGGAATATCCTCTTCTAAAAAGGTGATGTCTGAAATACTAAAATGCTGCTGTCAGGTTTTAGAAGTAAATTATCTGTAATTGTTCTCTTAAGGGATGTTTTTTTTTTTAAAGGCAGCAGAGCATGTATGAACATGTTTACCTGTATTCTTGTGGTCAGTACCACTGAATTCATGATGAAATGGTTCACAGCACTGTTCTGTGCCTTACAGAAGTGTACTGTGTGAAGTCATTAAGTTAATATGCAGTCTCAAGTACCTTCAACAGGTTAGTGATAACTCATAGCACATATCTCTCTACAGTATCAGACATCACAAAAATCTCACTTAAACAACTTTGAGGAAAGCAGAGGTAAGCCTCACTGGTAATTAAGATACAAGACACTTGGATGTCATTAAAAGCACCAGAGGGTGAAGAGCTATTCATGGTACACATTCATCATCAGGAGTGTCGGAAGGTTACCATGACTTTGATAACTTAGAGTGGATAAACACCAAAGGGAATGAAAAGAATATATTCAGAAATAAAGATTAATTCCAAGTTTTTGCCAGTAAGGAACTCCAGCAGCAATTCTTTTTAACTTGAAAAAATCATCCACATCTTCATAATCTCCAGATGCAGTAAGACATGTATTCTTCAGTGATTGCAAAGATTATTTCATGTTTTTATGAAATAGCTTTAATACGATGTATATGTTAAGAACATACATTCTGACATTTGCAGAGGGAAAATAGTGTACTTCTATCTGAAGCACAGTATTTAACACATTTATACACTTTAATTTTATAAATTTTAATTTAAAAATATATAACGATCATATACTGTATGTATTTTACATATATATTTTTACATTCCAAGTTTAGTATACAAAATATATTATAAACAAGTGTAATCACACTTAATTTATTAACAAAAATTATTATCATTAGCATTATGCAAATCACCTATACATATAAATACATAAAGATAATGTATATATGTATAGTATTAATTGCTTATTAGACCTTCCACACACACCTCAATATCTTTGCACATACATACTATTTAAATATTGTTGATGTTTACAAATACTGGTGACATAACTGAACATGCAAAGCAGTTGTACTACAATTTTGGGGAGGGGTTGTTTCTTTATCTTGTATTTTCTTACAAATGGACCTCAGCTGCTCCCTTCCTCGATTTTACTCTGAGGCAATAAATAATTCAGTGTGCTAATTTGACAGATGACTCTCCAGGAGCCTCCTACCATTACTAGCACCATTAGGCCATAATATGCATGATGGGCATAGACCATTCAGCAAATGTCCTTCACTTGTTTACCCCTAAAGAGCTGTGCTCTGCGCAATTAACTAATGAAGCATTATGAGCCTTTTTTTCCTCTTCCCTGCTATTTCAATATATCAATGCAGATTGTCTAAAGGCAAAATATATTTTGTTTTCTTCTAGCAAATGAGTATTTATGTGGAAGCTGTAAACTTGCCTTAAGTTCCACCTCTGTAAATAAAGACGAAATAATAAGAGACTGAAAAAGAAAATATTTTTTAAATTATTTGCACAGCACATGTATGAGAAATGCATTATATAGAGATGATGAAAATATGAAGTTAGCTTGAGTATAATGTCAGCAGAGAAACAGTGAATATATAGTTCAGGATTTTTTGCCACCTTTTTACTGGTTGTAATCTGGTTAGTTGAAAGAATCAAAAGGGGATCATATTAAAATTGTGAAAAGCAATCATGAGTAAATAATGGCCATAAAGTATGCATATAAGATAAATACCAGTACTGTGAGGAATATTTTAATCCTATATATACATTACAGCAGCCAAATTGTGTTACATATATTTGCAGTAAGAGAAGAAAGAAGAAAATGTTTAATGATAATTTTAAAAAATTAAAGAGAAAGCTATGAGAGCAGCTATTTCTGCTGGTCATCTTAGGGCTTTGCAGTTTTTTGTTCCTTGACAGATATTATACCTGCTCTCAGTCCAACAGAAATGTGGGTATGCACAAATAAACCCACAAGAATATCTTGCAAACTGTTTTGTATTTTTCCATAACATATGTGGTAAAATGCATCATGAAAGATGTTTAAAACTGGATTTTTCCCTTAAAGAATTTTTTTCTCTCTCTTTAAGTTTCTTTTTACTTTAATGTCTCCAGTTCCTCACCTGTATACATCAATTTACTCTTCTCTTTTACTCTTCTTGCTCTTCTTTTTCATAGCACATGCCATCCTTCATTTCTACTCTTCGAAAGAGACTCTATTATCTATGGAGAGATAATTCTATTATATATTCTGAAGTTTTTGTGGGGTTCTACATTTTTTATAACAAAATGTTAATACTGGAATGTGACAATGTGACACCATTGGAAATGAAATGTGACAACTTTCCTCACATGTTCTGTAAAACAGTTTTCATTTTCTGTTCAAATCTGTTTGTTTATTCACTCATGTGCCACTAGCTCTCCTTAGCTTAGGTGAAAACATGTAACTTCTTGCTGTCATAAACAAACTTAGTTACTGGTTCCTATTCCCAAGCCCCTTTTTCCATTCCACACAAAGCTGTTATCGGATGAAAAATGTCCTGCCTTGGCTAGTATGCCATCAGGATGGAGAAGATGATATAATGAGGTATACCAGGAAACTGGAGTGCTGGACAGGAGGATCCAGCCTGGCTCACTTGTACAAATCCTTTCTGCTCAGAGTGCAGAGAAACAGGAGGTAAGTTCCATACCCTTGCCTGTACTCAGGCTTATCTGCCTGTCACTAGCATAAAAACAACAAAAAAACTATTACTCTACTAACAGTCTTTGTAGTATCCTGAGCAGATCTGCTCTTCATTTATGTTGTTCTGTCAGTCTGATCAGTGAGAAATAGCACCAGAAGAGAGCAGGTGAGCTGGACTCCAGAGTGAGGCATCCAGACCCCTGGAGCAGAAGAAAAAGTGGGCTCATTCTACTCCAGGGGATGACCTGGCAGACAAGTCCTAGGACTTTTCAAGGAGTGGTCATTAAGCAGGATTAGTAAATTAAGGTTTGTTATGCGTTCAGGTGCTCTAGTAATAAGAACGATGGAACAGGTTGAAATATATTCCAGTTTTTCCTTACATGCTCCAACTTTTGAATGCGTATCTGCACTGATCCTCCTTAATCCTCAAAAACTACTAATTTTCAATATATTTGTTCATTTATAGCATTCACAACTACAAACAAATCTTCTCCATGTCTGTTTAAGCAATGTAGCAACAGTCCACCCCGATATTTTTATTCTCAGAAACAACAGAGTTTACAGCTGATGCAAAGAGCTCTTATGAGTGATGTACACAAATGCTTGTAAGTGCTAAGTATTAATCACTTAAGTGATTAGAAAATATGCAAATAGGAATGTTCATATAAAATTTCCTATTTCCATACTAATTACTCTCAGTAACCTGTCGCCTTGGGTAACATTTTAAAAACCTTGATTAAGTTATTAAAATATAATTTTAGAAAAAGTTAGACATTATTCTAACTATTTTTATAAGGCAGTTTATCTGTAATGAAACTTTCCACTTAGATTAAACAAGGTTTATCCCTGAAATGCAGCATGCCATGGCAGTCAGATAGTAATATACATGGGACACAGGGGATGACAAAAAAAAAGCAAACAATCTGCGTTGAAAACAAGGGTTATATGCGTGCCCTATTGTGCCAAACAATGGTATTAGCACCCCTTAGTCCTCATAGCAAGCACTGGACATGTGGTTGTAGAAAAAAGAAACTTCTCATCCCACTTTCTCCCAGTGGTGCTTTGTTGGCTCACAGCAAGGGTCTGGCTTCGTGTCCTGATCCCACTTTAAGAGGAAGTCCAGCTCAATTCAATTTGCCTTTCCGCCTTTTAGTAATGAGACAACATACATGTGAGCAAACCCCATGATAATGCAGAACAGATGGGCAGATTTTTGTCTAATTAGATTCTGGACAGCTTGTTTGCTTGTAGTAAATGTGCATATATTTAGAGATTTCACACTTATTACAGGGACAACAGATTAGCCAAAGACAAGGACAGAACGCTTTCAGGGGGCATTTTCCTGCTTAGCATAGGTGTAGGTCTACTAAAGAGAGTTATTTGGTAAAATCTACAAGTGTAATTGAATTGCTTGTTGTTGTCACGCTCTTCTTAGACTGAATGGTCTGCATTCTGATCCTAGAACACAATGAACCATTATGCAAACTTTTCTTTGTGAACAGCCCCCTAGTAAAATAAAGGTTTCCAAAATCTGTCCCACATATATTACAAAACTTTGACAGTTCAATTCAATTACTGTACAAAAACAATGGTTCCAAGGAACATTTTGTTAGTCACTTACAGCTATTCTCTTAATACATATTTACTAGTGTCCATCTTTTGTTCCATTAGCATCCTCAAAACATTTTTAAAGTTTGTTAACAGAGCACTGAATTGCTTTTGGAGGCGAACCTTCTATAGCTGTGGTGCCGTATCGCCTTACGAACAGAAAGCACAAAGTTAAATTTATGCAAAACAATATTGCAAGACAGAAAATATACTTTATTCAAGGAAATATATGGTATGGCACTCCCATGAACCTAATAAGGTTTCTTATTAGGTATTTGTTATTCACCTAGAATTTATGTTGAAATTATGTTAAAATATATGTTAGAACAAAAAGAAAAAAAAGAAATTGCTACTTTTAAGCATGCCATGCTGCATAAGAGTCTAATTTCCATTCCTTATGCATCTAAAAATTACTTCTATCTTAAAGCTGAGACTAGAGCAAACATGTCAGATATTTCCAATATTAATAATACAGTTTAAATATAATTCAAAGAATAGTGGTGTATAGCTGCCCGTCATCCTCATGAATCATCTCTTAAGAGCATCACAAATGGGTTCATCCTGTTTTCCGTTCACTTCATGATCTAGATGTGGAGTGGTGATGAGATGAGACTAGCCCTCTTGACATGGATGTATTGATGCCATTCATCTGTGTGTCTTGTTTCTCACAGGTGTAACAGCTGGTATAACATCCACCACCTTACTTCTGTTTAGCTCAGGATTAAGCTGTGTGAAACTGAAGTAATGCTGGTCAGAAAGGAAGGGTTGCTTTGAAATACAAACTGTTTTAATTTACCATTATCTTACTTGTATGAATTACACCTCTGCAATCAGAGACTTGCACATCCTATATGCCAAGTATTTTCTGCATAGGTGTAAGTAAGAGTGTTCTGGTTGGTGCTTGGATTATGGCTCTATTCTTTTCTTGGTTCCCAGGGCTTCCTCAGTGAAGGACCTTGACAGGCCAGGTGGGTGGGCTGGAAATATTCCCAATCTCTTGAGGTCTGTGACAGACAGCTGAGGACTCTGCTGAACACCCTTGGAACCAGTCACAGGGGTCATGCATCATTTCCAAAGCACCATAGCATAGCTTTTTATCCCATTCCCTAATACCTTCTTTTAAAGAAGAATATTCCACACAATGGAAATATTACTTCTCTTATTATTATAATACTGTTTATCATTCCAAAGGAGCTAATTTTAGTACTGCACTGAAAGGAAAGACATTCATAGTCAAAATCCCATTTCAAGTGTAGCATAGATTAGATCTGGAAGTTATGCTGAGAGATGAAAGAGAGAGCAAAACATCATGAATTAGGAAGAAGTTAGAGAATAAAATAGCAAAAATATTGGCTACTGTGGTATTATCACTAACCAAAGCAGGGACCTTTAATAAATTGTAAAATTTTATTATCTTCCACATATGGGTTGCTCTGGATTAACTTGCAAAGCTGTATTTTACTCAGAACAGATCTGATTTATGTCCTTCTGTGAATTGTTCAGCTTGAACAAATTTACCCCTGACTTACGATTAAAGTGTATTTTTAATAATTTTTTTAAATAGGTCATCAAAATAAAATTTCTAAGCATTTTCTCCTTTTATTTATTTTATTTTAGCTAATATTTATTTTAGCTACCTCATTTTCTCGTGCATTTTGCATTTAATATTAGTTGATTGGGATAAATCTCCTGAGAAGACTCTTCTTGTACTTTGTGTACATGCTTATTTTCTGCTTTACCCACATGTGACAAAACAAGTTACACAAACTGGCTTTTCAGAACCTAGAGATTTAATTACATTTGAGCTTTTTTTTTCCTTTGGGATGGTGTTATCAATGCTCGAGTGACCTGAACATATTACTGCCTGGCTCTTAAATTTTACAGTATATTTTTGATTTGCTTAGTTTTTATATTATTAAACATACTTCCCTAAATCAGTTGCTGTTTCGAGTAGTCAGAACACATCCCCTTCTTCCCACTGTAACTGGTCTGGGTCTTTACTAGGCCAAGCAGGAACATTGTGCTGCTGTGATCATGATCACACTGCCTTTGTGGAAAAAAGGTGTAATTCAGCAACAAACACAGCCTAGCTCCGAGCTGGGAGAAAATACAGACTTCACCAAGACAAATCCATGAGCATGAGCTACAGGAGCTCAAAAATGTTGCAGAGGGAAAGGTGTAATCAGGAGTTGAATTAGAAAGTCCTTAATTGAGCAGTCTCAGTCAGCTAGTTTCATATAAGAGAAGGTGCTGAAATTTTGAATGCTTGGGAAAATGTGCAAACACCACAGGTCAGTTAACAAATAATAAACAAAACCAGGTCCTGAATGAATCCATGTTTTTCCATCACAGCAATAGCCTGGTTCAGATAGAAATGTTATCAGTTCTGGTCTTAGCATAAGAGAGCCTGATACAGAATAAACTCATTTACATTAGGAAGCTCTGGAGATTCTTTTTAAAATAACCACCCCAATTTTAACAAAAAACACAGTATTTTTCCTCTGGCTCCTATGACAACTGAAGCCTGTAGAAAGACTACAGCTTTAGAGGAACAGAGATGTGAAAACAAAAGTACAGTATATTTGTTGACTATACCACTAGTGAACATGTAGTCAAACACAGAGGGTTGTAACTTGCTTCTGGATGGTGCAGCTTTATATAATTGTATCTCACATTAATCTTATTTTATTTTACTGCTCACAATTAGGAAATTTTCAGCCTTAAACAAGTGAAATTAAAACCGTGGGTGATTTCTTAATTGTGCAACTCCTCAGTACTCAATTAGCATCGCTCTTCTTTCCCCTAACAACAATGTAATACTGTACTAATGAAAAACAGGACTTCTTTATTTGCTATGGCCTTGGGGTCAATTATCAATTTATCATTGTGTCCTGCAGGTTTAAAATAAAATAGTCTGTGCAGTGTAACCATTGTACAAAATTGACATTAAGTAGATTCTGCAAGTATGGACTTAATAAAAAATACAAAGAGTGCTGCCTAAAAGGGTTCTACTCCTATAAATTCTATTAGGTTGCCTTTAATATAGGACAGTAGGAAACTGCAAAACTAATTTGAAGGTTTTTTTTCTTCTTTTTACCATCCTTGTATATTCTGTATGACAATAATCGAGAGCTAAATTAAAAATAGCTTTGATTGTGTTTTGAAGATTTGTTATGATTGTAAACTCAGATTTGGTAATAAAAATGCTGCTAGTGCTCTTAACGAATGAAGAATTTAGAGTCTTTATCTTATAACTGTCAAATACTGCTATAAATAATTGAATTCATAAGTCAATGAAAAAATACTTAGAAGTATTAAAAACAATGTATTTAATTTAGACAACCAGAAAATAATTAATTAGAAATCAAGTGTATTATTTAAGCATACACCTGGTTAGACTGTTCATTTTTTGCACACTTACTGCAAAAGCTCCATCCCTCTAAGTTCCAGAATTATCTTTTCTTTGTTCAACTCTGTTCAAGAAAGGTGAATGGACTTATGAGGAACTTGGAAAAACCAAATGAAAAATTCAGTATATTCCTTGATCCCATCACTTTGGTTCCACTGTCACAAAGACTTTTTCTCAGAAATATGTTTCAGTCATTTTGGCCAATGCTGAACGTTTGTGGGAGTTCTCTCTTAACCATGACATCAATTCCGAGGTTCCATAATTCAGCAACTAGGTTACTGTTCTGCATTTTCATCCACAATTTTTCTCATGTTTGCTTACTCTGGGAAGAAGAATGTAATTTCTGTGTTCCTAAATCTTAGGACAACTCCTGTTTCCCCTTTTGTTTCCCAAAAAGCCCAGCAAAACTTGATCATCGCCTTGGAGAAGATAAGCACTATGATGTCTGGCTCAAGACCGAACTTTTAGACGTGACCCCACCAGAAATTTCCCTCTGCCCTTTTCCTTTGTTGGCAAACCACTGCCATACAATCCAGCTTTTCTTCACACACTTGCATTAAATACTTAGGTGGTCATGCACTGACAGCTGTTGTAGTATCACTCCAGCTTTGCCCTCAGTGTGGTTGTCACTGTGTCTCTCCCGTGCACACTGAGCCAAACACTGATGACAGTGTTTTTGTGTGAGAGTTGGGGCTGCTCTCCCAGCTCTGTCAGAGTTGAAAGACAGAAAGTAATATAACATTGTCATGCTTTTCTTTTCCCCTTCCCTATTTTTAATCTTGAAGCCAACTTTAATTAATCCTGCTTTCCTCCTGTTCTCCTGGGGCTCTTTTCCCCTGTTATGTTATGCCTAACTCTGAATAAGCTCAACAGCAGCACACATGTACAGGGAGCTGATGGAAGACAGACAATGCTGAGAAATAGTTTTTCACACCAGACAGGTTTTCCCACCATGCTCTCATAGATCTAGTTCAAGCCTCTTGTGGCAACAAGAGCTTGATGTGTATATCAATATTTTCATTCCTGAAACTAAACCAGCAAATATCACAAGAGAAGAGTAATTTTTCAACTGGCGCCTTCTTCTGTGGCAGCACACAGGGTGGCATGACTGAGATACAGCCTGTTTAATTGATTAGTGCACTTGAGAGAGGGCTGGGTATGGTCCAGTACAGATCATTCTAAACATTGATAAATTACCACCTTTGTGTGAAACAGTTGAGGTGGGACCACTGCCCTTTGACAAACCAGAAAATGAAATGATTACTATTGGATTCTATTGACTTGTCTGGTTAGAGCAGTTGTGCTTCTTCCCAAAGGTTAATTGGACTTGAACTCAAGAAATTAAGGGGTCAGCTAAGGTCACAGTGACAGCAGGCAAACTTTTAACTTAGCACTAATAATATTTGTCAGGGAAAGGACATGCTGGAGTTCTTTAGCCATGACTGCTCAGGGATTCACTATAAAAAAAAAATCTTTTCCTACATTATTATAGAAGCTGTAGATCTATGTGGTAATAATGCTCATTAGCATTCTAATTTTCAGCAGATACTGTTGCTCAAAGATCAGGACTATGACTCTAGGTTCAAGAAAATTGAGCTAATATTGCACAGTTATATCATTGGGGATCACAAAAAAAATCTTTTAGGAACGTTTAGAAATTCGATGCAAAATTGTCTGGAAAAGAATTCTGTGACTATAGTGCCTGTGGTAAAATTCTAAAACTCCTTACTTTGGGAATTCTTAACTTTGTTATTGTCTGGATTTTGTGTGTTTGATTCTTTCTGTTCGTATAAGTGCAGATTAAGAGTAATATAACATTCACTAATATTTGTTGGGTAAAAAGCCACAAAACCCAACAACCCCTCATTAGTTAGGACAGGATTGAGGAGGAATTATGTAAGGAGGAAAGAGCCCCAAAATACCTTTACTATCTTCTTCTAGCTGTTGTAAAGACCGGACTCACCACATGTTCTTTCACATTCTTGAAAGACCTCAAGAGGTTGGAGAAATGAGCAAATAACAATCTGATATTCAATAGAGGCACGTGCAGGGTCCTGCACATGGCGAGGAAGAACCCCAGGCACCAGCACAGGCTGGGTGCTGACCTGCTACGGAGAAGAACCTGGGGGTCCTGGTGGACAACAAGCTGTCCATGAGCCAGCAGTGTGTCACTGGGGCCAAAAATCCTTGGGATGCATCAAGAAGAGCACTGACAACAGGCTGAGGCAGCTTATGCTGCCTCTCTACTCAGCCCTGGTGAGACACATCTGGAGTGCTATGCCCAATTCAGGGCTCTCCAGTATGAGAGACATGGAACTCCTGGAGCAGGTCCATTGGGAGGTGACAAAGATGACCAAGGGACTGGAGCATCTCTTTTATGAGGAAAGTCTGAGGGAGCTGGGCCTGTTCAGCCTCGAGAAGAGACCACTGAAAAGGGACATCATCTATGTCTGTAAGTGTCTGAAGGAATGGAATAAATTCTGATAATCTGTGATATTTTCAAAGTTTTTAAATCATATGATTATCATATGATTCCACATTGATATCTCTCACTCTCTGTGTATATAAAAGGGATATAAGCATATATAGAGAGATACACTTCTTTTTCAGAAGACACTATGAATTTTTTTATATTCCAATGATTAAGCATTAATACTATTTAGTGAAAAATCAGAATTAAACTCGGATGTGATATGTATTAATTTTAGTTTACCGGATTAATGGCCCAGATAATTTACTTGATCAGATTTATCCTTAGTACAAACAGAAGAGATTATAACTCAGTTTTCTAGTCTTCCCATGCTGGAATATATTAACTGGAATATTTTTAAAACTTTTGTCTTGTATATGTGCTACACATAGCTCTAGAACATCATGATAGATACAGCTGATTTTTTTTCTCACTTACTGCAAAAGCTTCATCCCTCTAAGTTCCAGAATTACCCTTTCTTTGTTCAACTCTGTTCAAGAAAGGTGAATGGACTTATGAGGAACTTGGAAAAACCAAATGAAAAATCCAGTATGTTCCTTGATCCCATCACTTTGGTTCCACTGTCACAAAGACTTTTTCCCAGAAATATGTTTCAGTCATTTTGGCCAGTGCTGAACGTTTGTGGGAGTTGCGGAAGTGAAGGAAAGATTATGATTGCAACAACGAGCATGCTTACTCTCAGAAAAAAAACAAAAATTTTGATGATGTGCTTGAATGCAGATATTATTGCTTTCATGTATATGGATTTTGTAAGTGACAAGATGTGAAATTATATTCTATATCTTAGATTGAATTTGTACACTGGTGGTGGCTGTTTTGGTACTGATTGTGAACAACTTTTCTAGAAATGTGGATGCATGAGAAGAATTAGAGTATTAATACCTGTCCCTTACTAACTTACTGAAAACATCAGGAAATTTGTTTTCAATTAGTGCTTTTAAAGGCTTTTCAATAAATATTTTTCATATGTGAGAAATTAAGGACCTATAAAACATGGAGAGACAATCAAGTCCAAAGACTTTATATGAACTTTAGACTAAAGTGCAAAGTTTAGAGAGGCAGCTGCAGGCCCTCCTATACCTGAACTTTAATCAATCAAGTGCAGACCAAAGGATACCAACCGATTTGGTGAGAAGACTTCCATGTCAAAATTAAGTGTGTATCTACTTCCTTGAGTAGAAAGGCATGCTGCATGCAAGAAATACAGAAGCAGAGATGGACAGAACATGTGAAAGTTTTTACATGTTCTGAGACACATTCATTTAAGGGCAAAATTCCTAGGAAAAAAATTTTAATTAAACAAAAAATACCACTTTAGCTTCTGTGCTCATGGAGCACAATAAGATCAGCTTCAGCACAGACAAATGAGTCTACACAAATAATTTATATATAGAGAATTTTGATATACTTTTTTCTACATTGATACAAAGCTAAGAAACTATCAGAAAATAATCAACATACAAAAATATTTTCACTCAGTGGACTTTGATTAATCCTCTGGGTATTAACCTAAAATTTCATCTGCCATTATTTCTGAATTAGAAAACTTGATATAGGGAATTCAATCTAAAAAGTCTTTTTAACTGAGATATATATTGCAGTAGGGAGTAGCTTTTGTTACTCCCTACTATTGTTATTGTATTATATATAATATATCATCAGAAATCATAAAGGGCAATATACAATATCACTTCTGAAGAATTCTGTTGTATGACTAGAACCACAAATATATTATCTGTGTCTTGAATTTTGTTCTTCATAATTATGCACTTTTTTTTTAATAAATAAGGCCTTTTTGAGCATACGTAATAATGTAAAATTTTCAGTACCTACTATTTGCCTGTTCTGGATGTAACAAGGCAGAAACTAATTTTTTCAAATAAACATACAAAGCATCTAACCCAACAGTGATCTCTGCTGCCCTGAATGAAGCTTTAAAGGTATTGTCTCTACAATATTTATGATGAGATACCCTATACAGTTCAATTTAATTTCTAAAGTGGGAAATAGAAACATATCTCTTTTTTTCTTGCAATGAGATTATTCACATAAGAAGGTGCTAAACATCAAGAGAAAGAGTAGACCATATACAGCCTTTTGCTGTCTCTATATGACAATGTTAAATTTGACAAAAAAAGAAAAGATTCTTAGTACTTCAGTTCCTGAGTTATAACCTTGGTTTCTCTGTATTTAGAGGAAAATCAAGTTATGACTACCCAGCGGAAAAGTTACAAAAAGTATTCTTATTATATCACATTGCCTCTGGGTCAGCACTTAATGCAATTTACCTTTAGAAAGAAGTAGAGTTCTTTTAACCTAATTTTGTATTTGGGAAGCACAGTAAAACAACCCTTCTGGAACTGGTGCATTAAAGAGTGGAGAAAAGTAGAGGAGCAGCAAAGAGAACAAATAATATATTTCTTCCAGTAAGACAGATTTGGAAATTTTACTGTATTTGTTGGATCTTAGATTAGGAGAAACTTACTGTCTTCAATTAAAGTAATGACTGAACACGTTGCTTTTTTATTTTAGGCACTTTTTGAGTCCTGCTATTAACAGAATGCATTTTTGTCAAAGTTTCTAAGTCCTAAGACTAGAAAATTCCAAGATCTCTCTATAGAAATGTGTTCCATTTTCTTAAAATAAATCCAAAGTCTTACCCTCATATTTTTCTGAGTAATATTTTTTCTACACAAATTTGATTGTCTGTAACTTGTCAGTGTAAAACAGCATGTTACATCATATAAATGGCAGTTAGTGACCAAATTATGTCTCTTGATGACATTTTATGAGAAAAAATTAATTTGCACCCACATAGAAAAAAATCTGCTTATATGTAGTTTAAATAGGTTGGCAAATCTCCCACATGCAGCAACAAAAAAATCATTGGCCTTAAGCTATGTCTATATTAAACTATTTACAAATCTACTTGTAAAAGCATACTTGAATTAAAAAGGAAGATAAAACAATTATAGAAGACGGTGAGTATTCTGCTCACGTATACAATGTATTTTTCTGAGTGAAGCACCATTGGTAGTAATAAATAGTAAAGAACTCTGTGTGCATGTATTTATTTAATATGATTTCTGTAACTGTCATTATTTGATTAAAAAACCCAGGGGTTTTCACTGTAAAAGAATTTTTCTTCAATCTTTATGCGGAAGATTTTGAGATTTTTTTAAGAAGTAATTTTCTTATTTCCACCTTTTCACTACTACTTATCTTGTCTTGTAAACTCCTGTTACCTCAGACTTTTCTGATTGTTGCTCTTGTTTTCTGTCTCAGGTACAGGCACATGAAAACTGTGTTGTTCCATCTAGTTTCAGTTCATCCCTACAGATCCCTAAATTAAACTGCTTTATTGAGGATTAAGTCGGCAGAAATAAAAGCTAAATCAAGATTTTAACCCTATGGTTCTTCGCATCTCTTTGGACATCTTTAATTTTGACTTTGTAATCAAATTACCAAGTCTCAGCTTTAGGTTCGTTTTCATACAGAAATTCTATTAACATTTATAAGACACCAGAATGCAATATTGACACATGGGAAAGAAATTGTTAAAGTTGTTTGAAAAAATGTATGTCGGTATCTAGCTATAACCATGGACAATTTAAAACAAGTGCAGGTACATGTACCCATTGTATGCAACCTATCCATTCAAAATGCTTCATGAATTATATTTAAATCTATAAATCTATATAATAAACATGAAATTATATGTACTGTTGAGAGAATTAAAATGCAGTTGTGGTGCCGTATCAAAACCACAGGAAAGACAACCCCTGTGTGCCCTTGGAGAGACAGGTTGTCCCAGCATGATGTTCCCAGCCCAGTTACAAATTCAGTGGAGGATCTTGGGGTTTCTTTTCCACTGAGGAGCACAAGACTTGTTGAAGCACACACAAAGGTTGGGCCTGTGCTACATCCTGGCACACAGGAAACTGCAGCAACCTTTTGCCTTGATATGTATAGCAAACGCCACTTCACTGATATCATGAATATATGCCAGAAAAATAAGAAGAGAAATAACTGAGTCCATTCTGATAATATTGTAGGGTTATTCTTTCATGTTGCTGAAGAGATTTAATGTTTTTTGTTATAATCCCCAATTCAAAAAAGGACAAAAAGATGAAAACAATAAGGGACTGCTTCTCCCTATGCATATATAAAAATGTATTAGTTCCTATAGTTTACTCAAGCAAAGACAAAACTCTTGCTTGAATGATTTGCTGTAGTCAAGATATTAGTGACAATTTATGAGGTGACCTTAACAGGACTAAAAATATTCTTACAGGTGAATTTCAATCAGCCTGATAAAGCATATGTAGTTGTATAATTTGTCTTCTTCTTTCTAATTTCTTTGCTGGTTTAGTTGGATAGTTTCCCTCTCTACCTACAGCTAAAATTCAGTATTTGGAGCAGTTATTTTTATACAGCGCAGTAAATATTTTAGTGCCCTTGCATAACATCCATCTGAATGAGTTATTTCTAATCAGGTTTAAAATGTAAAAGCATTTCAGGCTGAATTTTTTAAAAGTCTCTAGATGCTAGATGTATGTGCCATGCATAATGTTGCTGAACTCCAGGCTGAAGTGGGGCTTCTTATGAGCCAGTGAAATTGAAGGAAAACCCACAAGCACAGCTACATGGATTCAGACCTTGTGTTTAGGAAGTCGAGAAGGCCCCAGTGCTAGATTGGTAAATCTTGTGTCTATGACAGTAGCTACCCCAGTAGCTGTATGAGAAGAAGGATGGATGAACTTTGGTGCTTTTCAGTGCTGCTCTGCCAGTGGTGCCTTAGAGTCTATTTGTCTGCTGGAACAGAATGTGACTGTCTGCTTCATACTTTCTTATTTATATCTAGACCTGGCTCTAGAACTCTTGAGGAGGTAGACGGACTAGCAGTATTTCTTGGTGCTGAATCCATCTTGTCACTCAGCTTGAAAATCTCTCAAAGATCATATTCCTCAGTATTTGTTTCTTTATCCCTGCTAGGAAGGAGAGACAAGGAACGTGATTCTGTGTGCATCTTCCCATGGGGTCAATTGAAATTGAGAAATCATTTTTACAAATTTTCCAACAATCTTTTATTTTCAGTTTCCCATTTTCCATAATCAGAACACTTTTTGTAAACTATGTAGAGTGAATATTTGGGTTTGAATTCCTTTATATACTTGAGTTGCTTGAATACTTCACTCAGGTAGGACCAAAGTTGATCAATTTTTTGAAGTATGGGTGATGGTACTCACATATAGATTCTTAACCATCTGAGCAAAATTCTGTAAAGATTGCTAAACTCAAAAGTTAGATTTTATCAATATTCAAAGTATTTTTCTGAATGGTTTAACATTTAGTAAACCCCATGAAAAAAATGGCTGTGTATAACTGGTCTCAAAACTTCTATGAATATCAGGTCACTTGTTAAAAAATCACTGTAAATTTTTGAAAACTTGTCTTAGAATAAAGGAAATACAAACCAAATTTGCTTACTCAGGGCTAAACCCTACTCCATTCTTTTCTTTTTGGCATAAAAAACTTCTATGGAGTTTAAATTTCCCTTCCCTGTTTCAACAAAACAAGTTATAGTACTTGTGGAATAGTTATGGACAATTCAATGGTGCTAAGCCCTGTTCTTGAGAAAGGACTTGCAAACTTGGATATCATGTATATTCCTGAGTCATATCTATAGCAAAATCTGTGTGTTTTAATCTATTTTCACCCTATCCATAGGTTTATTGCCTTTCCTGTTACCAGTAGAGTTATATTAAAACTTTAAAACTATATTAAATTTTTTTCTTTTTTTTTCAGTGTCATTTCAGCACCCCCTTGGCAGTGCACTTCTTGCAGTGCTGCCTGTTTCAGTGTCAGCCATATCATTCTTTTCTCAAGCAGGAAGAGGCAGACAGAGCTGGCAGGAGGGACAGGGGATGCTCCTTTTTTGCTCTGTCTTCCTCCAGTGCCATGTGCAATCAGATTTGTGGCATGTCACTTCAATCTGTCAGCATCCCCTTAGTGCTACTCAGTCACCCGTAAGGAAATACCTTGTGTGTTGGCAGAGGATGTTCTTTAACAACACCCAGTCGCTCAGTCAAGCAGGCTAAAAGGGGCAGCAGACATCACCTTCACACCAGTGTATGCTAACTGAGCTCTCTGTCGATGTGTCTTGACCTCATAAGAAGACACAGCAAAAAGACCTGGGTGGAGAGCAGGGAAAGGCTACTCTTGCCTTGTCTGCTAAAAATGGCAGCTTCCTTTACTCCACTCAGTCAGAAACAAACATATTTTATACGTGTGTGGGTGTTCACATAAGTTTTTTTTATATATAGATGTAGAGATATATATACATAAACAAAAGCACACACACTATTTCCTTTTTGCAGTATGGGATTGTAACCACTAGATGACACCAAGAGATAGTTCCTATAGACCTGGCTTTTCATTCTTTATTCATCTGTCTGTTCAAAAGGTGACATTCTTGCTGAGATTGTAATTAAGATTACAGAGGTACGCAAATTAAGTCATCTGGCAATTATTAATAGTTACCTTACTTTAATATTATCAATTACTGTCCTAGAGTGCAAAGAGCTTAGAATTTATGATCATTTGGACAGTGGATCTCAAACATTACCTCTCCTTCCCTACTGTGCATAACTTTAATTGTCTGCTACAGAAGCATCATTTGTATTTCCACAGCCAAGAGTCTGCTGGTGCTCCTGCAGCAAACTTTCCTGTTGCAGTGGTTTACAGCTCATGTCTGAGAATCCACAGAAGGTAAAAACTAATCAAATCTTGCTGCAAGATTATGTATTTATACCAGATGAGAATTAACTCATTGTTTTGCCCTACTCTGCTACTTTTATTATTCTTTTGAAATAAACCAAAACCATGGAGTTTGATAACAAAAACTAAGAAATGTTTTCCCTTTCTTGAAAGAATGTAAAAATTCATAATTTGATATGAATTTTTGAGATTTAGATTTTGGTCATGGAAAAGAAAAAGCAAGTTAAAATTGTCCTTTTAGGTTATTTTATTAATAAACAGTTACACTACCAGACAAACAACAACAACAAAAATGTATAAATATCCAAGGCCAACAGGTCTGGATGGATATTACAGTACACAAAATGGCTGAAATTTCTAGAGTGGTGGACAGAAATTTATTTCCATGTATCTAAGTTCCTAAAAGCAACATAGTATGAGTCACATCACCCACAAATACCAATTAGATATAGACCCTGCTTCAAAATAGAGAGAATTAGTCTGGCCATGAAAAAATATGCAAATCTTAAGGAAACAACAGTCTTCAAAGATTTTTAACCATTCCTACCTCCTACCCCCCATCTTCAGGTATTGACATAACTAAGCAATAACTTCTTTACTGAAAGAACTCATTTATAAATATTTGCTGGCTTACAACAACAGAAAAACTGGAAGACTGGAATAAAATAGTTTTTCTTCTATAAGTGTGTTACAAATATACCCATGTGTTTCATACACTTTTATATTACTGCTCTAATAACACTGCTGCAATTCTCCACTGTGTCTATTGTGGCCATCATCATAATGATAGTAAACAAAAGTATTTATGAGGAACTTACTGGTGAACTCTACACAAATAAGCGAAAAAGGGGAATACAACACAAAACTTCTATTGAGCCACATCCCCAGTCATTGGGTTTTTTAACAGTAATTGGTATTTTTAAGCATTTTCCTGATGAGGCAATAAATTTAAATGCCATGGATGAAACCTCTCAATCACAGCTTCCCTGAGTGGTTCAAAGTGATTGCTGTCATTCCTGCTCTGCGACACAGTGTGAGCTAGGAGGTGTCTCAGCATCCATCCTGTGCTTTGCCCCTGCTCCAGAGACAACTGCTGAAATTCCTGAGTGCTGGAGACAAACTCAACCACCTGGTCCAGATCAGGAGCTGCTGGGAGACACCGGCTCTGTAGGCTCATGGCGCTGCAGAAATCACAGAAATCACAGTGCCAACCACACTGTGCATGTAAATGCTGGTGTGAGGTGAGAAGCCTGCCAAGGCTGACTCCTGGCAAAGGGGAAATAATAATTCAGTAAGTGTATGAAAAGGAGTCATTGTGTAAAGAAATTGTAAAGGTTCTAAGGAAGGATCACATGCCTGTTGTATAGGACAGAAAAATGCAGTCTTATTGTAACCCAAGGAACTTGGGGATGTGATTTCTCAAAACACACAAACGCACCATTAACTTTGGTAATATAATTAAGAAAGATTTTCTTGTCCAATGACTTTATGGAAAGGTGGCTTGCACAATGCTTTAAGATCCCTCAAAATAAATTCTTGAATCTTCACAAATGCCTGTGAAATATAATTTCTATGTAATTGCTATGGTGATTAGTACAAGGGTTCTACAACTATTGGTTTGTAAGTACTTGAATAGAAAAAAATGACACTTTCATTCCCTTTTTATAGCTAAGCCAGACTTTACATAAACTTTGCTTTTTTGAGGGGTTTGGTTTATTTTTTGTTTTCAGAAACCACCTAGAAATATTTCCTGTGAAAAAGTCTTGGAGATCATGCTTTTCAAACAAATAGGATGCATATCATAATTGTTTGATGTTTGATTTTTATTTCACATCTGGAAAAACAGATCCCATTTTTATGTGGAACAATGACAATTGTCAGTGAAAGCACCACATAGTCTGTTTGACTCTCTGTTAAAAATCCAACTTGTTTTGCCCTATGCAGTTTTACAGGCAGTTCAAATTGCCTCATAAAACTCTAATGGTTTTCCTCATACACAATATGTATTGTGTGACAGGCACAGAAAACACATCTTATCACAGTTTATGCTAGGTAAAAATATGCATCCAACTGGATCACTGGTCCACCTTCAACAATTTTTAATTGTAAAATAGCTCTGAACAATATACTATCAAGTAATACACCTTTTTTTTTTAATTTTGAATTTAAGACTTTTAACAGTAAAGAAATGACATTAATTTGTATTAAAACTTTTGGTCTTCTGTTATAACATATATGGGAAAGTTTTAACAATCTAAAAAAAATATTTAGAAAGTGTTAACAAAATATATATCACAAAATATTTTTGGTAGTGGTCTTATTTTGGTAGAGAAATAAAAGCCTTTTTTGGGGGGGAGCTTTACACATAAGGATCAGCATTAACAGAATTATTTACTGTGTTCAGGAGGAATGCATAGGCTGTGACATTTTCTAACACCTTATAATTTATGTAGGAGAGATGTACAGATGAGAATTGTCCCAGATAATGCTTTCTAAATATGTTAAATAAGTACTGCTATCAATAATTTAAAGTGTGCAAAATCTGAAAGTTATTTCTCAGAAATCAAGATACCTGCTTAGAAGTAATGAAGTTTCTTGTAGTGTTATTATATTTTTCAGGTTCTCTTCATCCACTATCTATATTTTTCATTTCAAAGGAGACTGATTTCACAGTTTCAATATTTTTGCAGAACTGTGAGGTTTAAGCATCTAAATGCTTTTAAATCTTGAGTCTTTATTAAATCGTATCAGTTCAGCAGTTGCAACTATTAAATATATAATCTAAAATACCAAATCCTGACACAGGAGTTGGTGTATTGGAGTGAAAAGCATTTCTAGAAGTTTGTATGGGAGCTGCAACATCTAGGGTATAATTAATGATTCTTAGAAGATTAAGAGGATTTTAGTTTAGTTTTGTATTTTAATTCTGTTAAATTGCCTGGATGTCCTCTGGAATCACTCAGTCACATCAGCTCCACCCTGAGTGGGGTTGGCTGCTCCCTTTCACTGTCTAAGAAAAAAATTACAAATACAAATGTACGGTTGCTCATACAAGATATGTAGCTCCAAAATGGACACATTGTGGTTACCCTTAGACTCCAGTGTTTAATCAGATCTGACTTTCAAAAACCATGTGCCATATAATACTTGGCAAAATATTATTAGATATAGTTGTAGTATTAATGATGTTGACATTATCATTAATAATTATTATCATCATTATAGCTGTTGATAATCAAAGAATACAAGCAATGCAAGATTTATGGGGACAAATAATATTTTTTTTATGAGCCAGCTAACATAGTTTGAAAAAATAAACCAGGACACACAAGCCTTTGACAGACCTGAAATAGAAGCAACAAACTTCAAAGGTGACCCGGGTTTATCTTGACCATATTTTGTATTAGCACCTACAGACAGGCATAGTGGAGATCCATTGTTCAAAGCACTGTACAAATAGAAAATAAGAGACAGTTCCTGCTCCACTGAGTTCACAAGCCAAACACTGAGCTGGGGAAAAGCAGGAGGGCAAACAGGCATACAAAGGTTAAGCTTTAACAGCTCAGTAACAGAGCCAGAAAGGAACTTGCATCTCCTGGTCTGCAATCTAGGTCCAAATTGCCCAGAACACATTTGAAAGGCAAATGGCAATTTGTACCTCCTCCCTCATAACCCTTAACCATAGAAACTTACATGTTAGAAGGTCAAGACGGACCCTATGTGTGTCAGTGCCTGGGGCCTAGTTCTGCAAATCACTAGTCTGAGCTGCAAAATTACTACCCTGCAAACTCATGGAAATTCAGTAGTGGAAATCCACTGGTGGAAACACAGCGAGCCCCATGGCAAAGAAAGAATTGATGGGATGAAGCTATTTATCTGGAGTTTCTTATTTTTACTCCTTTTATAAACACATATCATAGTTCTGAAAGGGACACTTAGCCAGCATTTTTACTCATTGATTATTAACAACTAAATTAAAATTAGCGATTTATGACTTGATATATCAGAAAGTAGGTTAAAAATGACGTAATGATCTAATTTCCTTTTCCCCCATTTTTCTGATAGAAATATTTCTTTTTTTTTTCCCCATTTACAGGTGCAGAATTAAAGAACATGTTCACTCACTATACTATTGGTGCACTTAAGTGAAGTGTTCCAAAGCATATAATTACCGTGTAGGTTTATGGCCCTGAAGTAGATTGGGATAGTGGTGCTGCATATCCATGATTTGAAGGACATACAGTGATGATTATAGAGGCAGTACTCTACATCCATTCCAGCCCTTTTGTGTTTAGCTGGTTGCCATGGCAAATAATTGGATAGAATTTAAGCCACTTTCTTCCAAGTGGGAAATTCATAATTTTACCCTTCACATAATTTTGAACATACTTTTAAAGATTCTTAAAGTTTATGCAGGAATGGAATACAGACTTGGAAGAAAAAAATAGGTTTCTATACATTGGAACGACAGTTGGTTTGGAGGTTTCTTTATTTCATTTTTTTTTTAAATCCTGAGGATTCAGTTTTCTTAACAACATGATATTGCAAAATTTGAGCCTAATGAAAATGAAAAAAGATTTGAACCCAGAGGGATAGGAAATATGAAAGTGAATGACCAAATACAGCTTAGTTTAGTAATTAGTGTCAAATACAAACAGATGGGTAATCTTATGCACTCAATTTCCCAAATATATTTAGCTCAAACCTTTTTTAAGCTTTGAAAATGTTGGTCATGTTGTGTTTATGGTTCATGGTAAGCATCTTTCATATCCTTATTTTTAAATTTGTTTCTTTTTCTGAAGACATAGTTAAACTTTTGGAAAGATCAGCTGTGATTTCACATCCATGCCTGACATGTGCCACCCTGACTCAGTTTGGGTTTTATTGTCCTATAGATTGCACTATCAACTGTAAATCCTCATCAAGCATTTCATGACACATAGCAATGATGGCAAAGACAGAGCTCCTCTGCTCACAGTAATGTTCTGCAATGGGGTTTTCTGGAGATTCACAGAACACAAACAAGTGTTGTCCCCTTACATTAGTACTGAACCTGGAATTTTGAGATTGCTGCCTTCTGCCTTTAAAGCAAGCAGTACTCTAAGTGGGCAAGAAGGTACAACTGTTGCTATAACACGTACACATAGGGAAGGCCATGGCTGCATTCACACCATTTCCCTTAGAAAGACAATTTTTAGGAGAAACATCACTCCTAAAATAAACAACTTGGACATTAAAGAAGCAGGTGACCTTGATCCCCGTGGAGAGGGTCATGTCTGCCTGCATTTTCTGTGACTAAAATAGGTGGAAAGAGTAATTCCAGAGAACTTCAGAAGGACACCTATATTTTCATTGGTTAGATGGAAAATCTTAGCCCTTTTCTAGTTGTTTATGTTTAAACCTTAAACATAACCATTTCCCCTAGAGATACTGAGTGACCTGGATTGTGACTGTGCTTGTGATGTGGGGACCAGCACAGTATGCTTGACCTTCCTAATTTTTATCACCTTTCATAATAATAATTCTATGCCTTGCGATCATAAAAAATAGAACATTACTTTCATGCTTTGATTTGTACTTCTACATTCCAAACTTCCCAACAAACAAGATTGTGGGTTTGCTACTCCTTTGACAGAAGTGTCCAATTCAAGATTCAAAACTTTAATACTGACACTGAGTAAGCCTGGTTATTTTAGAAATTAAATTAATAGAAAGATTGGAGATTAAAAGCTCATTCTAATCAGCAGTGCTGTTTCTCTAATTTGCCTTTTTACAATCTTGATTCAGTGTTGAAACGGAGTTAACAGGGTTTTATTTTAGATTTGACAATACAGAACACATACAACAGGAGGTCTGTTTTCCAAATGCATCCACCAGCACTTTTTCAGTTGGTTTTGTTTGTTTGTTTGTTCAGGGGTTTCTGTTTATTTGTGGTTTTGGTTTTTATTTGTTTGTTTGTGCTTTTTAAAATATTTGTCTGAAAATGTTATCTTTTACTGAAAGATTCAGCATTCAATCACTGATTATTTTTAGTAGTGTTTTGCTATCTACAAGCTGGCATATTTTTTTCAGAGTGGAACTTAGTAGTAAATTAATTTTTAAAATTATGACCTGCCTAGAATCTGAAATAAGAAGAGCTTCTATCTGCCTTGTAAACTAACCAACTTTGGGGATCTTCTTTGAGTCTTTTTTGTATGGCAATGGCAATCCACATTTTCTTTTCTTCTACCTAGCTCCAAGTACCTGGCAACAAATTTGTTCTACTTGCATGCCTTTGATAAGAACCCTTGACTGCTACAAAATTTGTTTTATGGAGAAAACCAAAGTGAAAATCTGGAGTATCCTTTGGCCTTTCAGTAATTTTTTTTTTTTAATGAGTTTTGAATTTGTATGTTGCTACTTCTCTGAAGATGTATCACAGTTAAGTGCAGCATAGGCCACTGTAGCCTCTTTTTTGTTGAGCAGAACAACTATGGCTATTTCCTGTAAACAGATACTGTGGTATCTTTAAATACTAATTGAGCTAACTTAAAATTCAATTTATTAACAGCATTTTTATTACACAGAGACGGTGGTGACTAAAGGATATTACCTTGGATGAACAAGATCACTGATATTCTTCCTGAAGAAGTGTGGATGTGGCAAAAAGTGGGTTATCATAATTAAAAAAAATCTGTAAGTAAATCTGTAAAGTCTAGAAGGAAAGACATTCTTAAAATTTTGGTAGAAATTGAAGAATAACATACTGAAGAGTGAAAGCATACATAGGATGAGATGGAGAAAAGAAAATATAAATACTGCCACTAGTAACGTACTAAACCCCTGTGTGAATTATGGAGCAGAAGGCTTGGGATGGATAAGGCAGCTAGACTAGGAGTGCCTCAGCATATTATGGATCTGTCTCTTCTGAGCAGGTTAGGAAAGGTCCCTTCATTTCTTACCTGTTGCATCAAGTTCTGCCACAGATTAAGAGACGATGCTAAGGGAGGTCAGCTGTGTCCATGCCACATAAAACTAGTCTAAATGTTCCCAATGTTTTCAGTACTATCATAGCAAGCAAATAATTGCATTTAGATTTCACATCAAGGGGAAAATCTCGGAGTCAAGAGTAGGAGGCTCACCTGGGCAAATATATGAAAGATCATGGAAAAAAAAAAAAAAAAGGGACTGCTAAGTGGTACATAAATCTACATCGTGAACAACTTCTATATTGAACTAAAAGCTGGATGTACACTTTGAAAGGAATTGCCAAGGCAACTCACTGAATTTCCCATCAGCATAAAGCTGTAAGTACAAAACATGTTGGTGAGTCTCCTCTGTCAAAGTTTAGGAAAGATGACAAAATACAGTTATAGTAACATCTTAGGCCACTGAAATGTTTTATTCCATATGCCCAAGCAAACAGTGGGCATATTGATTGGGAAGAGCTCTATTTTCCCCAACCAGTTCAACAACAGCCAAATAATACCTCTTGCTCTGGATCTCTCTGTCTTACTGCGTTAAGCCTGACAGACCTCACCTACATCTTTTACTTTTTATTGTTGTTGTTGAGGAATTGAAGAATCAGTGTAATATGCTATGGGACCCTTCATGCCCACAGCTGATACCAATTTCCCCTCAGAAACTTCATGCTTAGGTTCTGTTCTACAAGGCTGCTGCATTGCAGATTTTGAGGCCCAGAAATATTGACCACTACATATCTATTTTGCAAGTATTACAAAAGACACCTATGTTTGGGTTTATTCAGGTTTAAATTATGAACCACATATGAAAGTCCAGTATGAAAGCCATTTACTCTCTTTCCATTAGAATTTCTTTAAATTGGAGGGTTTATTTAATTTTTGCAGAGTAAATTAAATCTCAAAAAAATCACAGGGAACTCTTATAAAATCTTCATTACCTTCATAATAGATTATGTTTGTTAGATGATATGGGAATCCTTAGTAGGATTACTACTATCTAATGTAGTTTTTTTCAGGGTAATAATTTTTAGAAAATCCTATTGTTTAATTGAGCCATCATTTAATATGTAATTTATTTTTATATAATAATTTACTATTTTATAATAAATTTCTAAAATTTGATTGGGATTACATTGAGTTTTCTGATAACAGTCAAAATATCTACAGGCTTCAACTTGTGGTTCAAAATATCTGAGCTACTACTGCGGAGTCTCTACCTGTTAGAACAAGCCTGAATAAATTCTCAGTATTGTCTTAAAGCACTGAAAAAACCCCTTTTCATCTCACAATATTTACAGCTTGCAGCAATATACCTCTATTTCTGTTGACTTCCTCAATACAGACGAAACACAACACAAAGCAAAACCAACTCAGTCCATAGTGGAACTAGTTTATTAAGCAACGCATAAGTTCCAGCGTAAAGCAGCAAAGTTGCATCTACTTTGTTGGCAAATGAACCAACCACATAACAAAGAAGTGGATCACACCTACGTGAATTGCATATTTTTGCTCACCTATGTTAGTTGGAGTCTGAGAGGTGGTGTAAAGACAGAGAAAGTTCTGGCTTCCCATTCTGGAGATTTCATCCAGGTTTTACAGTCACAAATTATTGATATGAAACTTTCTTTGGATAAAAATAATACATATGATCATAGTCAATAATTTGCCCTGAGTATAATTCAGACTTGTGAAAAAGCCCTGTCCTAGTCCTGCACAGTATGTCATATTCGTGCCAGACAACCTACGGTCTGAGGTGACTAGTCCTCAGACTGTCACCTCATATATCAAGGCTCAGTGTAGACGAGTGGGGAAATTGCTGGATTGATGGGTCAAAGCCAAAGGTGTGAAGTCCAACAAGGCCAAGTGCCAGATCCTACATTGTAGTCACAACAACCCCATGCTGCTCCAAAGACCTGGGGCTGGAAAGCTGCTCATTGGAAAAGCACCTTGGGCTGCTTGTCAACAGCAGTTGAACATGAGCCAGGGTATGCCCAGGGGGCCAAGAAGGCCAATGGCATCCTGGCCTGGATCAGCAATGGTGTGGCCAGCAGGGCCAGGGCAGGGATTGTCCCCCTGTGCTGGGCACTGCTGAGGCCACACCTCGAGTGCTGTGTCCAGTTCTGGGCCCTCAGTGCAAAAAAGACACTGAGGGGCTGGAGTGAGTCCAGAGAAGGGCAGTGGAGCTGGGGAAGGGTCTGGAGCACCAGTCCTGTGAGGAGCAGCTGAGGGAGCTGGGGATGTTTATCTTGGAGAAAAGAAAGCTCAGGGGAGACCTTATCACTCTCCACAACTTCCCGAAAGGAGGCTGTAGGCAGGTCTCTCGGTCTCTTCTCCCAGGAAACCAGAGACAGAATGAGAGGACAAGGCCTCAGGCTACACCGGGAGGGTTGAGTTTGGACATAAGCAGGAATTTCATCATGGAAATTGGTGTTAAACATTTGAATGACTGTCCAGGTAGGTGGTGGAGTCACTGTCCCTGGAGGTGTCCAACAAATGACTGACACTTATTGCTAGGGTTCAGTTGACAAGGTGGTGATTAGTCAATGGTTGGACTGGATGATCTTAAGGGTCTTTCCAACCTAAAAGATTCTGTGATTCTGTGAATTGATTGGCATGGCTTGGGCTGTATAGACAAAACCTGACCACCCTAACTGAAGTTACTAGCTTTGTTGAAAGACAGATTAAAAATGTTTGTGCAGCCTGTAAATGTAAATTAATCTGCATGTTGATCCAAGGAATATGTTTTCCTTAAGAAATGCCATGTTTCTATGGCTTCAGATATTTTTTTTGCCACAATTTTGTGTAGGTTGAAGACTCTAATATTTAAGACAGACATTTTCATTAGTTTCCAAAAGATGCTTTCAGACCCAGTCTCAAGAAGATAATCTTTTAAGCCTCCTCCTGGGATAGTGTAACTTGTCCATCATTCCTTCTTTCAGCCTTTGGTCACAAACAAATAATCTATAGCAGATTTGTGCTCTGCTGCCTGCAATTGAAAACTAGACAAAAGTTCCTTTCAAGGGAATTACATAGGTGTTGAGCTAGTTACACTTTTTTTCCTAGAATGAAATAACCAGACAGAATTTATTTTAATTAAATGTTCACCTTTTGTAAGTACTAACACACTGTTTAAGTTATTCTGTAACATTCTAGAAGACAGGTGTATAAAAAGGAACACTGACAAAACTGGTGTGCATTAAATAGCATTATTCCAGTAAGTATGACATATTTGTAGTCTTAAAGATGCATGAAGAAGGTTTCTTTGCCATGCCTCTTTTCATATGCAAAAACTGTTGTAGTGGTCTCAGTTTGCCAATTTTCGATTTCCCGGCCAACGAACCAAATAATGTGGTGGGTCTAATGTTGGCTAAATGCCAATGCACTCATAGAATTATTTATTCCTCTTCTGCTGCAAAATAGGATTAGGAGAAGAGCAAAGCAGGCTCAAAACTTTAAAAGGTATACAGAACACTTTATTAACAAAACTACAAGAGGAGGGAAAAAAAATAGTAAGAATCAGAATAAAGCCTTCAGAACACCTTCTCTTCCCACAACCCTCTTTTCTTTCCCACTGACAAGGTTCAGAGACAAAATCTTAGGACTTAGATCAGTTGAGCACTTCTAAAGTAGTTGCTCATCAGTTCTTTTAGGGAGAGCAGTCTCTTTTGCCACGTCATGGAGAGTTCTCCACAAGAAAAGAGTTCTCTCGTGGCTTCAATTCTCACGACTAGCAGCTGCTCAGAAATCTGCATTTGTGAAGTCCCTCCCATATCACATAGCCTTCCTACAGCTGTGTTTATAAGCCATGTCAAACTCATGGGGTACTACTTTAAGGATGAGTTGTTCAAAAGCAAAGGTTCTCTTCATCTGTCTCTGAGATCATTTTCATCTCTGGGAACAGAAGTCTTCTTTTCCTGGGGTAGAGGATCTTTATCACTCTCATCTTCTTCTCTGTTCAAGCTTCTCATGAGATCACAGCTACTTCAAATTTACTTGCTTCAGCACAAATGCTTTTGCTCGTGTCTGCAATGTGAACACTTTATTTCCCCATACTGTTTGAATGAATTAAAGGGATATTGTAGTGTATCAACAGTCCATCACCATGGCCTTGCAAAAGAATTTCAGTTTAAGACTAAGGCATCTGCTCAGTCTCCTCTCGTCTCGGACTTGACTCCTCCTTCACTGACCTTGGTGTCTTCATGTTGTTTCTCTACATGTCTTCACTCTGTCCTTTTCTCTCACTTGAGGGAGAATCAATGTCCTGCAAGTTTCATCTGTGCAATGGAAGAGTTAATATCTTGCCCAGGGCCTGTAGATGGTTGAGATGGTAGGCAGTGGCCGAAGCAGTCACGATGGTGGATTTCAGCCTGCACTGGGGGCTGTGCCAGGATCTCAGGGCTCAGCCTGGGCAGTGCTGCGGCAGAGGCAGGGCCTGGCCCTGCCAGGCCCAAGCTGGAGGGGTGGAACAGGCCCAGCAGCAAGATGTTAACAGATGCTGGGGCCTGGCCCAGCTGGGATGGGGCCCCTCAGCCTCCCCTTCCCCTGCCTGGCAGTCACTGGGGTCTGGCCTGGTTGGGATGGGGCTCCTCAGCCTCCCCTTCCCCTGCCTGGCAGACACCGGAGCCTGGCCTGGCTGGGACAGAGCCCCGCAGAGTCCCCGGGACGGGCCTGGCCCCTCGGCAGGGGCTGCCTGTCCCAGCTGCATGGAGGGGGCCAGGCCAGCCTGTTACCTGTTCCCAGGCTGGAAGAAGAAGAGAGCTTTCCTGGGGTTTGTTCAGTTTTTAATATGCGTGTTCACAGGGGTGTATTCAGCTTCCTAGTGGTTTAACAAGGTGTCAGTATTCAAAACTAGTCACTGATTGGTTTTGTCAGGCATGAAGGAAACTGTTAGCAGCTTCTCTTAGAAAAATCACTTCCGTGGATGGCTTCGTTCCTCCACACTAGATGTCAATCTATACAAAACCAGCACAACTGTAACCGACTAGAAAGAACTTGCCACCCATTTCCTCTGTCAAGAGGAAAATGCCACAAGTCTGTAGGAAGAGTGGGCATCTTTGCTGTTCCAGAGGAGAGCAACATCCCATCTACCCATACCTATCACTGCACTAGAGGGAAGCCATGAGGGGCAATACAGGCAAGGTCATGCTGTATTTGATTATCATCATCTTCCTGGAAGTTCAGACTGCAAACTGCTTCAAGAATAGCCTGGTGCCTGCAGAGGGGAAGAACAGGGAGTTGGATATTCATCCTTGGTTAAGTTATCTGTTACATTGTGACCAGGCACAAGGAAGTAGAGATGTGTCTCACTGCAGGGTCTTATTTCTGTTTTCTTTCTTTTGAATGCTAAAAAACATTATAAAAATATTTCAGGAATTCTAGGTGCCATCAGACATTCCTTTTTATATAAGTTTTGTTTAATTACGACATGTACTCCTGCAGGGAGCATTGTGGTGAACACGTATCCAATTTTGAAGCAATGTTCAGGGCAAAACTCTCACATAAACCTTGGATTCTTGCTTCAATCTCACTGCAAATCTATATACTCTGTGCCTGGACAGATAGCTGGCCAAGAAGCAACATCATAAGAAACAGGCAACAAACACATTTTCACATTCATACAATATCAAGTTGAAGAGGACCTCAAGGATCATTTGGCCAAATTTTCCTGGTAAAAGCACTGTCTAGGAGATGACTCAGCACCCTGTTGAGATGAATCTACAAAGTGTCCAGCAATGGGAAACCCACCACTTCTCTGGAGAGACTGTTCTTATTGTGAAAAATTTTCCTTGTGTCTAACCAGAATCTCCACAGGAGTGACTTGTACTCTTAAGCCTTCTTCTTCATGTGACTCCTTGAATAAAGGGACCCTCATCTCCTTTATAACCACTCTTCAAATATTGGATATAAATATATAATAAGGTCTCCTGTAAGCTTTCCTTTCTCAAGGCTGAACAAAGCCAGTTCTTTCAGCCTTTCCTCACATGTCATATTTCCCAGGCAATGATGATCTTTGTGGTCCTTTTGTGGATGGTCTCCAGGCAATTGATATCTTTATTGTATGGCAGGGGCTAAAACTGAACACAGATTTGAGGTTTGGCCTGATAAGAACTATAAGTGGGATAGTGCCTTCATTTCTGCTCATGATGACCTTGATGCAATCTAGCATCCTGCTGCCTTGCTTTGAAACAGAAGCATACAGACCTTATTTTCCTCCAGGAGAGGGGCCATACAGTGCTGGTAAAGACAGTCACCAACAGCACTGAAAAAGGAATTGCTCTTGGCACTTTCTTCAATTCTGAGTCACCTCCCCCGTTTAATAGCAGGCTAATTTTTTGTTTGTGTGTTTATTTTTGTTTTGTTTTGCTTGTTTACATACGTGAAGAAAGAACCCTTTCTTGTAGTTTTTGTTATAATTTGAGCTGAGGTTTTGCTTTTCAAACTGCATCTCTGCATGCCCTAGAAATGCCCTTATAGCTCTCCATGTGTATCTGCTCTCCATCTCTGAAATACTTCTCTTCTGGTTTTGAGCATACTCAGAAGCTCTCAATCAAGCCAAGGTGGTCCTTCGTTCTGCCTACTTGCCTTCCCTTTACCTTTCAGTTCTCCACATTGCTGCCAATGTCCTGAATATACTTGAGATGCCTGACACCATTTGGAGTGCTGTTGTACTGTCATTTCAGAGGGAGCAGCACCTTTAATCCAGAAGCACTGGTCCTTTCTGCAGTACTTTCTGTCTGTGCACACACTAAATGAAAAGTGCTCTTCTCAGCCTGGTTTGTTGGGTGGGGCTCTGTCTGTGGCAGGGCAGGCAGCTACTTGCAGACCCCGTCTGTTGCACAGAAACTGGGAGCTCTCCCTTAAATGACATTTAACAAGTGACAAGTGACCTTCACTCAGTGGGTCCTCCTCAGCAATGAGGGTTGGGGCAGGCTCCTTGGTAGCTTGAGGAGCTGAGCAGGCTGTCTGTACTCCTTCAGGCTGTATACATTTGGCCTTAGACCCTCCTCAAATGCCTGTTCCTGCCTTGTCCTGCTGTGTGGGATTGCAGAATGCTCCTGTTGTTCCCCCGACTCTGTACCCATTTTGCTCCCTCCTCACCATGGCAGATTTGGATAGATCGTGGAGCCCAGCACCGTTAGCACAGCCTCAGTATGCACTTCTTTCATCTCCAAAAACCAACCAAACAACAACCCCCTCTCAGAGACAATTCTTTTGTATCAGATGTCAGAGGTATGATGCAATAGTGAGGCAAATTGAGTAGAGGAAAAGGAGAATTCATATTTTTCCACAAGTAGCAACTCACCAGAGACTATTAGGGCTATCTTCTACATTTGAAACTGATAATTATCTTATCTACATTATCTTGTCTTAAGCTGTTTTTCCTAAATGTATGACTTAGAATGAAGTTTGTAGACCCAGCATTGATGCCATGGACATAATTTCAAAAGCTTTTTTCTGCAAATGCTCAAGTATTGAGAGACTTTATGCAGACTGAGAATGGAAAAATGGTATCAATAAAAATATGAGGATAATAGCAGAATAGCATTAGCTTCAGTAGGTTCTGGACTGAGTTCCTTCTCACCTGGCAGAGAAAATAAATTGCCTGTATATATTAATTGATGACTTTTGAACACATGTGTGCTGGCAGTGCTAGCTAGTTCAATCCCTTTTGCCAATACATCCAGCCCACTAAGGCCTGGGTTTCATCAAACTTCTGGAGAGGAATTACTGTTGTGAGTCTTTCTTTTGCTAGAAATAATGGCAATTTAATTTAAAATTGTAAGATCTTTCATTTCATATTGTTTCATTTATACCATGAACGAACACTGAGGAGAAACAGAGAATGATATTTTATGGCTTAAATATCCTTTCTGTTAGGCACTGCTGTGCTACAGTTGTTGATTAATACATATCTAATTGGCTAGGACATACTTCAAATATTTTAAGTTAGTTTTTGCGAGTATGAATAACTGTAAGAGATAATAAAACATGCTATGGAAATGTAATGTGCATAATCTGTGTCTGTCTCGTTTCCTGTCTAGAACAGTACAGCTCTTAAAGGTTCTCCACTACTTTTTTTAATCTTGCCTGCAAATATTTAATTTTCTTTTATGTTATTTCCTTTAGCACATCTAAGTAACAATTTAAATTGACACTATATAAAACTTCTCCTTTTCTGTGTTTTAATATATTACTCCAATGCATTTACCTACCTTAGTGTTTCTCTCCACATGGAAAAAGAGTACATGTCGCTCCAATTTTTTTTTTGTTGGCCTTACTACAATAAATATGAAAATTAGGCTTTATGCTAATTAGCATGTATAAATCCATTAAACGAACATAAGACCTGGTGAGAGGTTATAGTATCATTTGTATAAACCCCAAGTACAGTTGGGGTATAAGGCTGACAGTGTACACCCTAGAGTGTATTATTGCTTTTATAAAAATCACACTTTTCTCTGTGACTTTGGTAGTGGACTCCAACCTGTGCAGATGTGGTTGTGCAATTACACATCTGAGATGTGTAATCACTTCTCAGATGTGTAATTCCTTAACTGATTGGGATTGTCACTGACCAGCAAGTCATGCATGTTGGACAATTAATCCTGTCAGGAATAGCCCTCCTTAGGCAACAAACAGGATCTTTAAAAGAGTTATAGGTGATTATCAAAATTATTCTAAATATACAACCAAGAGAAGAAAAACAAGAAAAATAAAATCAACTCTAACATAAAAAGTATATGACATTTGTTGGTTTTGTACCTTCTTTCTTGTGTATTTCATTGTTTTGATCGTAAAAGATTCTCTCATTGAAATCATCATAGTGTTCAGGCTCAGCTGACAAATTAGCAACAGTCTCTCTGAATCTCGTAAAATAAGGACAGAAAAGCTTTGATTCAAATGAATTATAAAGACATTAATTTTTTTGCATCATATTCTGCCTATGTTTGTATTTCTGTTCCAAAGACAAGCTGTAGTAATATTTTCTTGTCATTTGTATTCCTGAACCAAAGTATTTTATGTTCTAACTGGTGATGGAAAATAATAATAAAACGTGTGGTTAAAGCAGGTGCTGTTTGTAGTGTTTATATAAACACATTAGCACTCTTTTGACACAGCATGACCTGAACAAGTAGTTCATCCTACTAGTAACAGGGAAACAATAGCTGAGCGTGCCAGAGCCGAGTTCATTCAAATACTGCAAAATTAACACCAGATTATGAATACGCTTGCCACTGGTAATTAATCGTGAAAATTGCTGGAGGAGTTCCCCTACTGTGAAGGATATTGGCAGAAGTATTTACTGCTAATAGGCCTTGTTTAAGCTTTTTTTTTTCCACCCCCTTAGAGATAAAACTTACAATAGATTGCGCAGGAACTGGTAGATTATTCCATATTCCTTTGGCCTTTTTTCTTGTTAACATTTCTGAATATCACCAGTGTTTTCCTTTCTGTTATTAGAAATGTGCATTATGTGTTTACAATCAGACCATTAAAATGTGCTTCACAAGGAGGATAATTTCACAATCTAGATACTGTTTTTCTATATTCCACAGTGATATAACATTACCACATATTTTGTAGCAGTAATTTAGGATCATCATAGGAAGAATTTTTGTATTTCAAATAACGTACAAGCTTTTATAACCTTGGGTAGTGGTTACATGGTCTACAAAATCTTTGATGTGCCTATAATTTTAAGCAATTTTCCTTACACATGCCTTTTATTATGTGCTTTTAAAGTGTAAAAAATGACCAAGAAGTTTTCAACCTACAGTGTTTTTAAATGCAATAAAGGTAAATGAACATAACTATCTTAACTAATTAAAAATAAAAAATTAAATAAATGAACTTTTGGCAGGTCACACACACTCCTCTACATTATTCTAAAATAGTTTATACAATATAATCATATTGTATATTTCCTCGTTTAGGAGAGAATGAAAAAAATATACCCATCATGACTGGTTTTTAACAAGTATGGTTTTGGATAGAAACAAAAAAACAGTTTCTTAGTGAAATTAATGAGGGATTTTTCCATTGAGATTAATGAAAGTAGGGTTGAGGCCCATATCTGTTAAAATTTTACTATTGTACAACATGGAGGTTGTGGAGGCATTTATTGCTGATTTTATGATGAACAGTAACAATTCTTGGCCCATATATGCCAATATTTGATTATGTGTCCATATAACACATTCTTTAGGCAATTTAGTTGATAATTACAATCATTTGACTTTTTATAAGACTTTTTTAGATTGATCGTTTTCCAAAAATGGTTAACTATTTCTTTTGAGAACTTGTTAAATGCTTTTCCATTGATTTCAATGAGAATGAAACTTTATATCTTCAATATTCAGCAGGCAAGCACTAGATCTAGTATTTCTTTATTAAAGACTAGTGCTTTTTTGTTTTCAAAGCTGTTCAGAATCTGGACTTTATTTCCTTAATCAGTCTTTTTCCTTCTAAAAGACATACTTGCTTATCATCCTTCCTTTCCTGAGTCCTGTCAATCTAAACAAAATCATAGCCCTATATTTTTCTGTGGGTTAGGTGTATATTTTATGGCCTATATTTAAGGCCAGTACAGATTATGGAGACAATGTAGATGATAGACACAACACCTTAGAATCAACCGTTCATACTGAAATTATAATTTTTTTGATTGAATTTTTAGGGTTTTTTGTGTCTTTGAATGTTTCAAGTAAATGGAGGTCCTCTCATTAACATTTGTTTTTTCTATTTTGTTCATCTAAACAGAGGGACTTATGTGTGACTGGCATATTTCAGTGGGAAAAATCACAGAGTCAAAAGTAGGCCACATTGCTCTAAACTACACATTATTTTGAAGATGCCTTGCAAATATTTGTTTATGATAACACACTGTATAACCTTCCCTCTGTCTTTCCCTGAAATCCTCTGAGGTATTTTTTTTTTCTGTAGCTGATCCCTCAGGCAGTGAGGAACAGTATCTAACAATTAGTAGCTATCACATTGTTCCAACAGAGAACAATAAAATATTGCATAGGGTAAGCTGTCTCAAGTTTATTTTCAGAGTAACAATTCTGGTCATTTATGCTTCTTGCATGAAAGTTTTATGTAATTGAAAATGTTTATATTAAATTAGTTGTATTACCAAACCATGTTGTGTTTCATTCATGTAAAAAGCACTAACCTTCATTCAACAAATTACTTCTAATTTGAATTAGATTGCAGTTGCAGTGTAAGGTATATGAAGGCTGGATTCAAAGAAAAAGGTCTTCAAATAAGAGCTCTTTTCCTAAGTATCACAACAGCTATCTAGTATTAGCCTGTTTTTCCTCTGAGAAAGGAGTATTCAAGGCTTTACGCACTGCTTTGACAAAGACAGTCATATTATTCATGGTGTCCTTTGTATCTTTCCAACTTCATTATCCATTTAATGTAGCATTTTTGTTTTAATGATTGTTTTCAAAATGTGTTCCATATTATTCAAGTAAAAATGAATTTTTAAAAAATTAGGCCTTGTGTTACAAAGGACATCTGAGGTCAGGTACCCTAATTCACAATGAATAATAATTATTCTATGTCATTTTTTGTTCTATATAGAATGAAAAAAACATGTCTGACTGCTGGTAGTATAAAAACATGTTTGCTGAGGTAATAGATGTTATTAATAATTTATATTCTTATGGGTCTTAACAGATTCCTTTCTCAAATATCTTTATAAACTGACATTACCAATAATTTTCTTTTGCTTTTTTAGCCCTAAAAAGTCTCTATTTATATGACAAAGAAGCTGGTTTTGATTGCACAAATAATGTTGTTGTAATTCAATTAAGTGATAATTTTAATTTTTCAAATCAAAATTTATACTTCAGCATATGTCAAAATTTGCTGATATATTGCGAAAATTAAACACTGTTATGATAACAATGCAAAAATAGATGTCTCCAGACACTTCTTGTAGGAATCAAAAATATATTTTATTCATACAGTCAGAAAATCCTTGATTTATAAAAAAAAAATGATAAATTATCAAGTGTGTTTCCACAGGGCTGTGGCCAAATTCACTGTAAGCAGATCCATGTCCTCAATGGCATTATAGCACTACAAAAGGAAATAAAATTAATGACCTTTGTTTAACAGAATTGTGTGCATCCAAACCCAAAACTTTTGCATACGTGTATGAACTGGACTGTATAGGGCTTTCTCTTCATCAAAAGGAATAATTTCTCTTTTCTGAAGCTCTCCTTTGAAGAGAAAAAACAAAGAGTAATTTAGTGTCATGTTCTGTATGGACTGCATTGGACCACGGAGACCTTGATAGGGATCTGCATCTCTCAACTGGACACATTCCATCTTCCTGTAAGACAGATAGTCCTGCACATGTAAAACGTTGGTGTATGCACCTACAAGTAAACTATCTGAGTTAATCATGCTGGGTTGGGTTCTCAGTGTTCTTTCAGCAGCACTCAGCCCTCGCCGTTCTGCTAACTGTACAAGGACTTATGCCACCCTTGCAGACGGTCAGATTTTAACAGACAGTTTGGAATTTCCTGACAATCATATCATACTTACTCCTAGCACTACTTACACACAGCGTTGCCTGTTATGACCTAATCTTTTTAAAATCCAAAGTGGACAAAACATTTCCTCCACCCCAACCAACAAATAAATAAAAGTGGCTGAAATGGATTGATTTATCTCAAAGTACTTTCTTTACGTGACTCTGGAGGAACTACTACGAACCATCTCGACAAAAAGCCATTTTTAAAAAGTGTGCCTTTCATGTATACAACGGACTGTGTAATTACAGCATATGGGGTAAATAGTATATTTTTTAAAAAATTAGTATGCATACCAAAACACATGTTTACCTTAAAGACTCTAGTAGCTTTGAGGCAGTTATTGTAGTCCATCAGGTAAATAGCACACATTTCCTAAATGCTGCACAAATGTATGTTATTATGCAGTATGTGTGTCATTATATAATAGGCTGCAGTGGCTTTGGAAAACAAACTATTCTGTTGTGTTAATACTTCTAAAAATTCATGACATCATATTTTTACTTGCCTAGGTAAGGAATAAAATAATAATAAGTAAAACAAAGCAATGTACAAAGGGAACACTGAAAAAATAATTAAATCCCTCACCCTTCCAACTCCATAAAAAATCAGTAGGGGTTTAATGTTTATCTTTCACCATTTCAGAGCCCTTCAGGTGGAACAGAAGAATCTACTCAATGTAGTAAGAAAGGGAGTAAAAGCTTTAATTTTGCATGTTACTAATGTCCTATTTCTTTTTGCGAGAGCAAAAGAGTAGAATTTTCTTAGCCTTGACATCAAGATTTCTTCAAGTATTCTCTGCTATGATACATATTCTGTCTTCTTACACTTACTTGTATGGTATGTGCTGGAAGTATCAGTGTTATTGTTCTGGCTATGGGCTGTTCAGAACTGAAATAGCACTTAAGCAGAAAATACTAAAACAAACCAGAAAGGTTTCAGAAAAAAAAAAGAAAAAGAAAAAAAAAAAGAAAAAGGCAATTAAAGGATTGAAAACAAACAGCTTATGAAGACAGATAAGAAAATAACAACCCCAAATTTAAGAATGGGTTTGACTGTGTCAGGGTATTCATTAGGTCATAATGGACCAAAAGAATGAGGGTCAAAGATCTTTTTCCCCTTTTTGCCAGTCGTATGCCTTCCAAATAAATCAAGTAGTCCCAGAATCTATGCTTACAAATCCTAGGGGAAAAAAATGATATAAATTCAAGGGTCTATATTAGTATGAGAGGGGAAAAGGAGACAAAAGCAAGGCCAAAAATGCAAAAGCAAAATCATCCAATCTTAGCATTTGTGGACTAAAACTGGAATTTGAGACACACTCCACACTTCTTTGTGGATTACCCATACCCATTCCTCCTCTTGCCCTGCTGAGAAGGCATCGATTGCCTTCCATAATTCCTGTCACTTGCCAAGCAGCCAGTTTAACCCTCTTCCCTTCCACGCGAATGCAGGACTCAGAGAACTCCTCCATCATCACCTTCTAATGCTCAGTAAAAAAGATTATAGCTGTAATCCTGTTGGGTTATCCCAGCTCAGATATGGGAATGAGATCATGTAGGTTGTGAGTTCGGCTTTATCTTTTCCCTTTGGAATAACTCCTAAAATCTTCTTGAATCTCCTTTAGCTCAGCCAAGCATCTGGGTGAGAAAAGAACTACAAATGCAATTCAATATTCATCAGGTGGGCAAGAGGTGAATTTATACAATTCAGATTATGTTAACACCTGAATAAGTGATACAACTACTCTAGTTGAAGGAGTATAGTTTAAAAGTCAAAAATGTCATTAGCTCTTGCGCTGTCCCTCTTAAGGGGAGTGCTGTAGTCATATTGAAGTGATACTAGACAGATTCTTGTTTTTGTATACATGATTTTTTTCTTTGCTTAAAGACTATCTCCATGATTGTAAAAGCATGGAAAAGAAATGTGATTGCAGAAGCTGTGACTGAGCTGTGTGTAAACTTGAGTCATAGGGATTTTTAGAGCCGATGAAGGAAAAGATGAAATAGTCCATCCAACCCTATTAATTCATTTAAGTCATTAGTGTGACTAATTTGTGATCATTGGTGACAATTTCAGCAGAAGTTCCAAGAGTGCCCAGAACACAAATTTTCTTTTATCCAAAGGATTAAACCCTTTGGATGGAGTCAGAATTTAATTTGCTGGATAACTTGATTTCTACTTTCTAACCTGGAGAAAAACAATACTTGGTCAATGAAAGATATCCTTATATTTCCATTTTGAGATGGAGAAAGTCAGTCATGAGCCCATATATTCAGTGTATTACTAAAGAGTGATATACATAAAAGTGTTTGCATTTAATTGACAAAAAATCCAGGAAAATGAAAACATTTTATGTAGGCAATCAATTAAAAAATTAATTACCTAATTTTTATTGTTCACAAATTTCACAATTTGTACTGTTTTACAATGTTAACCTTCTTATGCATGATCACACAAGAATGCCACAAATTACCAGAATGAGCCATATTAACATAATTAGCAGATGGTAGGAAGCTTAGGATAATTTTCACAATTTTTATATCTTGTACTGATTTCACAATAAAAAACTATAGTTGACCAGGAAAACTATTTTGCTGCATTCCTTAGAAAATCCTTTCAGTATACATTGCTGAATTACGCATACTGCTGCCTTCTACACAGTGGTTTTACAGTCAGGATTATGGCTAGATCCAAAGTTTTATTTACATCAAAGTGAATTTAAATTCAATCATTAAATTTGTTAGCAAATCTTTTCATGCTGGGGATAAAAATTCTGTGTTACCCTTTCGTGTGCCTGCAATGTTGAAATTTTTAGAGCAGTCACCAAAAGTGCTCTTCCTGGAGAAGCCCAGAGAAACTAATTCCCTGCAATTTACAATGGTGAGCAAAGAATTTACCTTCTGAACTGAAAAGCTTTTTTAGCTTTTCCAGCATAGTAGATCTGAAACGCAAAGCACATTTTTTTACACTTCCAAATATAAAATTATTTTTGTATACATTCACATTTATTCTTATTTAGACCTGCATTTATTTTTTCAACATGAACAAAAAGGTTACTCAATAAAAGCATGAACACAGCTGTGAAGACACCAATTCACCTGCTTGCAGGAATCCTTTGGTATTTTAGCCCCAGTGATCGTGGAAAAGCAGTTTATTATGAGTGCTGAATTGCTTTTTTCTTTTCACATGTAGTAGCACTTAAGTGTCATGTTAAGCCTGAGGCAGGAAGGACTTTAAATGACCTGTTCTGACTGGAGTTGTGTTTACCGTACTTTTTTTCAAAATGCAGTGCAAGATCCCTTTCCTTATCAGTGTCTGAAGTCTAACAGCTTGCAGACTCAAATTTCCCCTTCCAGGCAATGTTGGATTTGTCTGTTGTTTTTCACAGCAAAGAGTTTCATGAATTCTGCAGTTCAGATATCTGCCTTGTATTACCCACCCTCTAGGCTAGGAATCAACATTTTCCAGCTCCCAGAAATTGCCCGAAAGGCTGCTAGAAGCACTGCACATTGAGATGTGTAGGTACACATCCGTCTATCAGTACACATTGGGGATTCTGGCAGAGAAGTTGTAGAAGCACTCTCTGTTGGTCTACACCAGTGAACAATTAAGCAGTGTCTGTAGGGAGTGATTGCCCTTGGCGTTCATGACTGCAGGTGTGGCATAGAGGCTTTGCTCACTCAAACCTTCCTGGAATCCATATGGCAGAAGAGCCTTATAAACATAATGAATGTGGGAATATCTCTCCAGAGAGAGACTCTTGACATCACTGCTCCCCACAGTCACAGTTCTGCTCTGGATTTCCTCCATCCAGACTGCACCTTGTGTTTTTCCTAGCCTGCCTTACAACAATAAAAAATAGACAATGTTTTCCCATCCCCACTCCTTCACAAAATATGACTCCCAGAAATGAATTATTTCTTGAAGAAACTGTACCCTGCTCCTTTTGCTGTGTCCCAGAAACATTTTGTAGATTTGTGTTCGTATTGTCCCTTGACTGCCTGTAAGTTTTAAATTCCTGTCAAAAAAGGCTTTATTTTGCCTCATTTTGTGCTACCTTCAGTGCTAGGTACTCCAGGGTGTTACTGGCATCCTAACAGCAAAAAATGCAAGAATTAGAAGTTGCTGGGTGTTGTGGGGTTGTGCCTTGTTTGTTTGGTTTTGGTTTTTTTTTGCCTAATAGAAGGAACTATCTTGGACCAGCACACATATAATTCATGCATGCAGTTTCATTTCTTGTGCTGTATCAGCACTGGCCTCAGTGACAGCACTTCTTCATGACAAAAGGACAATAGCTCTATGACATCTTTTATCAGCAGTGGGTTGGTGATGCTACCAGGAACTCTCTGAAATATTTGTATTCCAAACTTTGTAGCTTCAGAGGAGCTCAAAATCAGCCATTCCTGAAGTCGACCACCTCCTTGTGGTTTTGCTTCCGTCTTTTACCTAGATGTTGTTCATTCTTGAGGAGAGACATGAGGGCTGAACTCCAAAGAGTGTGTGAACAAAAGAGGTATAATATAACAGAAGCTTCATGGATTGAAGCACACACTGGAGAAGAGCAGCCTAGCAGAAGGAGACTGTTTCTGAGGGGCTTTTGTTGATCAGAGCTAGTGTAAAACAATTGCATGCACAGACTGTTAACATCATATCTTACAATATGATGAGACCCAAATAGGATCAGGCAAAGTGAGAATCAGCATGTAACTTCAAGACTGGAAAAAAAAAGGTCTGCACTAAGTGGGATTTTCTAAGACTAAGTTTTGTTTCTTCTGGAATGTTGCTCTGGATGAATCAAATGTGAATATTTATAGTGCTAGAATAATGCAGAATATAATCTTGTCTGAACTTCAGGCTGGTTTCCATCATTAGGCAAAGGGCACCTATAATGAAAACAGGGGTTAGATAAATTAATTCTGATTTTTTTTTTTAATTTCAGTCCCGCTAAAATAATAATAAAAATATAGTTAGAAAATAAAGAAGTAAGCACTAAATATGTGAGTCTGGCTGGATCCCACTACATATGGCACTAGAATTGCTGCTCAGTTTCAATGCTGGTTGCTGAATATTTGTTTTCTTTTTGAGGAAAAAATAAGATTTTCACATTATTTTAGGAATCAAATAGTGTGGCTTTAAGACCAAAACTAAAATCCCCTAAAACCAGAACAAATGACAGTGAAAGGTTGAGAATATTGGATTTTTTTTCTAGTCTTAAAGAATATTTGAACACCATGTTGTCAATAATGAAAATTATTTTAATACTAATATATCAAATTATGAAACTGCAAATTTTTAAATCAGGGATCATGAGCGTAACTACTTAGAAATGTTGAGATCATTAAAAATAATTCATTGTGCAAGCCCTCTTAAAGAGGGCTAATCCATCTATATTACTTAACTGCAATTCAACATTATTTTTATTTTATACATCCTAAAATTAAATTAGGTCCACAAAAAATATTAGGATGAGCAGGTAATATTAAAATCATCTTTAATTCTTTTTCTTTTTTTCTCTCTGCTTTAATACAGGAAAGAAAACGCTTTCAAATAATTTTCATAGTTTTTAAATATAGTGTGTAGGAATCTTCCTTTAATTTGAATACTTGCATTCTTATCAATGAAAATGTCTCCAGAATACCAAAGTTATAGAATATAATAAATTAAGCTATTGCTCTATTGAAGGAATAAAGTTAACATACCATTTAACTGACTTGGGAAGTTATCAGAAGTGCACAAGAAAAGGCCTCCTAAAATACATTACTTCTTAGGTTCAAAAAAAATTTTGAAGATAGAATAGATATTTACATGCTAAAGTAAAATTAATCCATTACTCGTTTCGAACCTAATCTTGAAATATTTATCTCTATATTTAGTTTAAAATTTTGAAAATAATTCCAGACCTTTATATATAAAGGTGAGCAAACACATGTCTTTGAATGATTAGTTGCTCTGTTACAGAGGGAAAGATGAATAAGCCAAATATAAACTCCAGTTTTATCTCTTCATTTTAGTTGTTGCTAAATACAAAGGCTTTCTAAAAGTACTAAGTGTTTTTAAGAATATAGGCCACTTGTGGCAGATCAATGAGATAAAATTCTGAAAAAGATGAAAATATCACAGTTGTTCTGGTATCTTTTCTTCATTTCTTGCTTTCCTCAAAAAAAAAACTAGACATGTCTGAAGGAAATGAAGAAAATGGAAGAAAAAAGAAGGAACTAAAAAACTTCACTCACATGT
>JANPWX010021771.1:4038584-4181864 GCA_024734555.1 Trochalopteron elliotii
AAGGGAAGGGAAGGGAAGACTAACCTATTGTGGTTCCAGCTCATCTCAACACTAATATGTTTGTTACAATAACATTTTTCCATTGCTGTAAAAGTTACATTACTCTAAAGCTAATGGAGCATGATGATGAATTAATTTGTTTTTCTTTTATATATATATATTTAAAATCCCGGTATCTAAGTCATACTATTCTCCATCTCTTTTCTGCCCTAGCAAGTAGTTTAAGAAATGTGAATGGAATTGCAGAACATAAATGAGGTTTCCAATCTGAGATTTTTTCATCCTTTTTGTAGGAGATGGTTTTTGGGAGCTTTTGATCTTCACTATGAATATCAATGTTTGCTTCTTAGACTTAGGGTTTTTTCCTCTTCTATGTGGTTCCAATTCATTGCAGATCATGCTTTTTTTGCAAAAGACTTCTACTCAAACCTTGCTTTTATGAAGTGAAATAATTCTGTATCGTATCATTGGTCTTTTATTAACAGCACAATTGTAACCCCTCTGTAAGACTTTCAGTAGCAGAGAAATCCAACCAGAAGATGCTTGCTTCTATATATTGAGTATCCATATTCCCTTTAATACACATCATCTGAAATATGTTTTCTTTCAAGATCAAAAATATTGTCTCTATTCATTGAGTCCATTTATATTAATATCCTTCATTTTTAGCTAAGGTAGACTGTCACAATCAGGAAATGAGTTATTGATGAGAAGATGAGAAGAAAAGAAGATAAAAAATAAGAACTGCAGTATGATTTCTTTCATAGAGCCAATTTTTACAATCTTTTTTCAGTTTAAAAACCATAGTTCTAGTAGTTTAGGGGCACAATCCAGTGACAGATCAAGATACATTTAGTGTGTTAAAACTGAATTGCATGGCCTTACTGCTACCTTAATCACCTATAAGCTCATCATTTTTCCAGCACAAAATTTTTAACTTAAAATTATTCCAGTAAAGTCTGTTCATTAAAAAAGTAAATGAGTTCCCTAACATATATCAGAAATGAGGAAAAACAGAGCCCCAGATACCAAGGTATTTTCCACTTGCGAGTGCCTAAATGAGATTGTATTTTAACATTTTCAAATGCCTTTTTTATTCTCAATGAGCCAAAATCCCAGTCTCTCCCAGAATTTAAATGCTCGGGATTAAAATTAAATTTCTCTGTGTAACATTTTGTCATCAATGAAAACATTGCACCTGAAAGTCTTTTGCCAAAGTGCAATAAAAAGAGAACAACATCACTTTTTGTTCTTTCCTTGAGCAGCCTCCCCACAGCCCACCGTTTTGTTAAGTAAAAACCAGTTCTGCAGATACAGAACCTTAGTTCAATACAGCCCCACACAAGTTTTCCACTTCAAACAATAAAGGAAGCTACTAATTCCCTTAAAAAATTGCACTGAAATGCATTCACTGAAAAAAAGTTAGACACGTATTTGATGACTATTTTCTAAAAATGAGAGAATGTCAAAATCACAGAGGTTCAGGTTCTACCTAAATTTGTGTGGACTTCCCTACATGGAGAAAAGAAAAATCTGAAAGCCTGATTAGCTGTTATTGACCTATTTTTAGTACAATTTAAGTACAAACGTAATTCTTCAAGTGGATTTATGAATGATTTTACATTTGTTTTCTGGGACTTGACTGGCATGATTTATTCCATTTGTGATTCTTTTTTCTGCAATGTCATTGCATCCTATTCTTTATCTCTAATGGAAAATAAATGTCTTTCAATAGAGAACAAAATACACAATTGAACCAACCACATTGGATTGCCCTCCTTCTGGCTTTTTCAGGATGCTCCAATCTTACTTTTAGTGCTACTTTGGATTTAAACCAGTTGCTAATGGACCTCTGTATTACTTGCAGAACTGATCACAGGCACAATTCTACACAGATAAGTATTATATAAAAATATATTTTAAGAGTATCAACAGCTATCTCAAGTAGTCTGAGACTTCATGAACTTTTTGCAGAAAGATGATTTTTCAAATAATCTGAGAAAACTTCCAGTAACTCTAAAATTTAAACAAATGTTAAATGTGTTCTTTAAAAAAAAATGAGAAAAGAAAGGTATAAAAGTGTTCTTAGTGGCTCATATCGGGTAGAAGAATTCAGTAATGAGTACAAAATATGCCTTCCAAACCAAATTAGTGACCGTTTAATATGGGAAGAGTTTTTAAATATCACACTTTGAATGATTAAAAGCAGAATGTGAAGATAATATTTATTGGAGACATTTTCATTCCTAGACAGGTTATCTCTGGTCATGAAACAGTGCTGGAAAGTGAAGTTCTTTGTTTCATGAAGAGTAGTCTGTTTCAAAGCAAAATTAGTGCCTTTTCTGTCCTACTATTGACCTCGACTTTGACCTGGCTGGACCACCCTTACTAGAATGGGAGGTAATAAAGTCCCCAGGCTGGCTCAGCCCTGGGTCTCAGCTAAGCAGAGACTATCAATCATGTGAAATTAAGAGTAGTGGTTTTGTGATGTGGACATTTACTAGGAACTAAACTGAGATCACCAAAGACTATTCACTTACATTTCCAAGGAATACTTAAATGAATACCAAGACTTAAAGTAAGATTTCTGAATTTTTTAACAATTTCCAGGTGATACAACAATCTATTTTAAGAAAATATTGAAATTACATTATTTTGAAATGTAGTGTTTTAAAGTTAAATTAAGTGTTTTAATTTAAAGCAAGTTTTATTATCCTGTGTGCAATAAAGAAATATGTCAATTACAACACAAATTCAGTGATGATTTATATTTCTTATATTTTAATTGACATAAAAATGAAAAAAGTCTAAGCGTTACCCAAATTTAATCAGTTTAAAATTCAATTTTGCAAACTTTTAATGCTCTAAGATTTCAAGTATACTACAGCAAAATACAGCAGACTATTCACATGTCATCTAGCATTATCCTATTCAGTTTAAATTTTTGCTCATCAAAAACTTTCAAAGAGCTGACAAGATTTCTAGATGTCAAGACATCTAGCTGATGAATATTTGTTTATATTACTAACATAGTTCTTAGGTGTCCCCAGTGATGCAGATCCTGTTACTTTCAACACTACTTAAATTTTGAGAATTTTTCCATCTCAGAGAGTTTATCTTTCCGCATAGGAAAAAAAACTTTCCTGGGCTGGCAGGAGGAAATAAGGAAAGCAAAAAGAGGCTGCTCTGCAGAGCCAGCATCCAAAGGCAGCATGAGGCAGCACCCTTACTTTCAGATGGCATTGCCTCCTTTTAAAGACTTGTAAAATATTATATGCTTATGAAATATGCTTATGAAATGTTTTGCAATGAGACAGCACAGGTTAGCTTGTGTATAAAGGAGGCATGCTGGCATGCCTGGACACTGACTGCTTTTTGTACACTGGCAGGTGAACACAGGACTGAGAGAGCCTTTCCCCTTTTGAAGGGAAGCCCTGCTTATATGGAATATTTGCTTTTGCTGAAAGAGAACTTTTCACAGGTTTGATCTGCTGGACAGAGAGAGGAGAAATGCCATTTCTTCCACCCTGTCTCAGGATCTAGCCATAGTCTGTTTTTCTATATCCATTAGTCAGAGTAACTGTTCCTGGAGCTTATCTTTGCAGTCAGAAAGTCTATAAACAGATTTAAATAAACGCTGTTTCTGAAAGAAACTTTTGCAGTCTCCAGAAAATAGCCTCACTATCCACCATAGGGTCATGACCCCCAGGTTGGGAATCAGCAATGCCAAAGATATCCTGTGTCAGTCTCATGTGGTTCAGCACTGCTGAAGGCTTCTGTCTTATTATTCTCACACCTCCAGAAGAGAGATGGTTGAGTCCCCTAATGTTGATTGTCATGTCTCATTTCACTGCTAGGTTTCCTAAATTTTATTTCCAGAGGTTTTACACTGTTGAAGTGGAGATTTTGCTTCATGTAGAAATTCTTCTCAAGGGTGCCATCTGGGAGACATCTTTTTCATCATGCATAATTGAAAGAGTTTTATTAATGGTGGAGATCAACTCATTGTTGCTGTCCTAAAAACAATTGACTTGATGCCTTGCTGTTCTATGTGATCCTACATAAAATTGCTTTTATTCAAGCTTTGATTTATTTTCAAGTTTAATTAAAAAATAAAACAATCAATCAAAACTTCTCCAATACCTAAAATTTCCCATTTAACATTTTCTCAACTCAAGGCAAAAGAATAAAATTGCAAAATAGTTCCTTTCTTTTGAAAAAGCAGTATGAGGGGGGTTGCTATTGAATTTAACAAAGAAGTGTGTAATTTGGCAGCCGAAAGGTTGATGCCATCAGGAGCTCTTCAAACTTATTTGCTGAGAAATCAAGATGATTGATACCCGTTTGTCAGGCTACTTCCCTGACAGAGTGACTGCACAACTTTATTTCAGGGCTTGGTCAGCTTTGTTGGTCCAGAGCCTTTGTTCTGCATTTTACAATGCTTTGCCGACACTAAAAAAATAATTTTATAAATTCCTAATTTTTTTGAGAATATTAGTCGCTGATAACTCCATTGTCTGTCAATAGCCAATTATCCTGCTGGTTTTCCTTTTCGTTTGGCATTTTGGTTAGTGCTGCTGTGACCAAACTGATATTGAGTCAGTTAAGTGGTGCTATCAATGGTGAGCACTGAACTTTACTAATTTAATTTCCTTTTAATGTTTTCTGTGTGTAATTTCACTCTTGAAAAGCAATTCAAAAGGCTAAACAGATGGATTATAAAGCCTTACGCTTCCAGCTCTGTGTTTCATAAGGCTTGGAAACCCTCATCCACAGAGCCAATTATGGACTTAGTTTGACTGGATAACTCTTTCCTGGTGAAACCAGGTTTCAGGACTGTGGAATATTTGTGTCATTGATAGACAGTAGTGAGAAGAAGGAAAGGAGATTAAAACTCCTCCAATATCCACTCACCAAAAGTGTATCCTATCCACAGTATGGCCCTGATACAAAAATGTTAAATGCATTTACTAAAGATGGAACCTCTTGGTCCTCCAGACAGCAACTGGAATTCTAAAACTGAGTATTTTGGGGCAGCATATCAAGACTATTTATCTATTTATCACTGATAATTCCTACTTTTTCCCATGTGACAACCTAAGGAGTGTTGAAAGGACTGTATGATTTTAGAGATGAGAAGGAAGAGAAATCAGTGTTTGAAAGAGATAAATAATCAATATTTTGCCTTAGAAATTCTTTCTACACTTGATATTAAATTATAAGAAATAAAATTGTGTTCATAAAGTTACTAATGTACACTTCAGATTCAAATAGTTTATTCTAGATCTGAGTCATACTATTTCATTGTTCATGCTCTCGTATAAAAATTCCAATCAGATGTCTCAGAGAAAAGAAGCTACTAAGAAACAATAATAGATAGATCTGACTGATCTGGATATGCCTTTACAAGAACACACGTTTCATTCACATGACCTCACTACAACTGCAGAGAATCTTGTGGCTCTTTCTCTTCCCCGAGTATTTTAAAATTCTAGCTTATTCTACCCTGCATTCCCTCCTCACAATGCACTTATGTAGTCCTTATGCATGCATACAATAGAACTGAGAGACAGTGTAAACAAAGTGTAACTTTTCTTTATGATTTATATATGGGTATTCAGCATTTTGTAGGTCCAACTTCATAAAAGTCTTGACTTTCAGATAGGAAGATAGATTGTTCACCAGAACAGTGTGATTGATAGACTTGCAAGTTGTCAGGTACAATCATCAATCTTGGACAAACTCCAGGACATTAAACTTTAAAAAAAAAAATCAGGCAACCTACTTTTTCAAGCATTTTCTGCTTCACCACTGCTCTGTATATGGGAGTGAAAAGTGTCACCTATTGCACATGTCGTTTACTTTCAGTGTGCTCATCAGGTCTTTCTTCTTAAGGAACAATGGGAAAAATACCACAATAGGAAACCCTCTAAAGTAAAACTACGCTCAATAACATCAAGCTGAGATACAGCACTTTCACTGCTTTTATTTTCCTCCATGCTTAGTAATGTAATAACACTAGGCATTACAGAACTCACACATTATCGAGCATGATTGAAAAGCTCTGAGTATATGAGAATTAATCTTCTTTCATCATGACAGACTAGCATATTAAAAATGGTCCCACTTGTATAACTATTGAAAATTGCTTTTGGAATTCATTCAAGTAAAAGAGGTTCAAAAATTCTTTTTGAAAACTGCATGAGAACAGAAAATCTGAAAAGTATGCAAAATACCATAGGAAAGGTATTTCAAATGTATTTTGAGTGTCAGAGATAAATTCTGTGGCAAAGAAGATGTGGCAAAGAAATTGTGGTGCTGCACTGCATCTAAATGGGTGGTTACCAACTTATCTAGTAAAATAAATATATGTGGCAAATGACACATACCAATTTAATGACACTTTGAGTTCATGTGAAGTTTGGCAGAGTAATAAAAGTCTTATCTCTTGCCTCCACTGTTATTGCACAGATTTAAACTGCTGTCTCAGAGGCAGTTTTACTATCTTTTTCAATCTCTGCCATAAAAGTGAGACTTGATTTGCTCAGCATGAGAACAGATCAATAAAAGCTGAGTTACACAGTGGATTAGATCACTAACTCAGACATCAAAGATGTTAAATACAAGTTGTATAGGAACAATTAGATCAAAAGTTAAGTTCAAATGTACTGTACTCGTTTGTAAGTCTCAAAATAAATATCAACCTGATATGAAAAAGACATTGAAAAATTGTCAGTTTTGTTTCTTTTGTCTAGAAAAAAGAAAGAGCTTAGTTTCTGAACAGCCAAAGACACAATTACTACTGATAGAATAGTATTATTATAGGATTTGATTACTGTAGGTAATTTTTCTCATTCATTTATCAGAAATCTATCAGCATCTTGTCTTCTAGAAAGGGATTCATATTAAAAGGTAACTGTTCAACAAAGAAGAAAGGTCAATGATTCCTGAAGTGTTTTGAGGTAGTGGTAATATCCTGAAACATTTTTAAAATGATGAGTCAATTTAAAAAGAAATGGTAAATGTTTTCCTTAACAAGGAGGATTCAACAAGGAGATACTTTTTTAACTTATATGGGTAAGGTTCACAAAAACCTAATTATTCATTAAGATGCTGTTAGGAACTAGAAAACATACTAGTATCCACAGCTTGCCCATAGACATCTGTAATGGATTGTATTTTATGTTAATCCATAATATAAATTCATGTCAATGAATATTTTGGATTGAGCAGCTCTATCTATATCACAGAGGTATAAATGTTGTGAAAACCCTCATAGGACAAAGGTCATTTTAGTTTAAAACTCTGTCCCACTACTTTAGTATGGAAGTCCATTCTTTTCCTTTGAAACTTACATAATTTCAGTTCATGCTAATATAAGAGTCATTTAGGGCAAAACATCTCTTTTTATTTCCAGTACAGTGTAATGTCATTCCTTATTGCAAAATAATATTAAAAAAAAATTGAAAAAGACTACACCAGATTTCTTCGTTGGAAATTCTCTCTTGACTTAAAAAACTAAGCAGCTATGTCTGATAATTCTGTAAACATTCAGTGAGTATGCTTCAATTTTGGATTCTGACTACCACTATCACAAAGTGCAGGAAAACAATATTTTTTAAAAGTAATGCTAATCTATTGATTGAAAATGCAATGGTCACTAGCCAGCAGGGTCCTGGGACCTATACACAGTTTTTATTGAAACACATCTATATTGTAGATGTTTGAGAAGCAAAACTGGAGCATCATGATTTTTGAGTCTCTAAAATTCTTTTACATGGTGTAAAAAAACAATACTTTATTGGAACCAATAATTTATGTAAATAATTTTAAGAAAAGGAATTTATGTATTGGTTGTCTACAATTATTGGTAATCAGACAGCTGAATGGCTTATACAAACATATTTCAGTTTCTGAATTTAAACATCTAGAAAATTGTATTTTCTGAGGAGCAGCAAATTTTGTGGTTAGTATTAGTTATTTATTATCACACTAAATACAACGTGCACTATTCAGTTAGTTATTTAAATCATAAAAAAGACATTCTTTGGATTGCTTTGTTTGACTCTCGTGAATATCGTTTCCCTTTCCACATTTTTTAGATGTTGCCTACTGTTGTCCACTTTCAAGAATATGTAAAGATTGAGGTAATTTATGCATAGACTTCTAGACAGAATTTCCAGTTGTAAATGAAAAAAAATTATCACAGTCTTTCTGGTATACGTATCAGATGATGCATGCCTGGGCAAAATTGATACCAAAGTGATTTCTGAATGCCCTACATTTATCTGGGTTTTAGGAACTACATTTATTTAATTCCTGTGTGTTTCCAGTCTGGCGTGAAACAATTCCCACCAGTAACCCCTCTCTCCCTGGGATGATTAGTGGCAGATGTATTCCTTGAATTCTCTTGCATGGTATCTGTCTTTTCTACTGCATCTCACATGGCAAGCCAAGGTCACTAAGGAAATATTGAGTGCCTCATATGGGAAGACTGCAATCTCTCTCTTACAAGTGCTAAGCTGCCTATTATTTTTAGGGATCAAAGGGATCAGGATGGTGAAAAATTTTCAGACATTTACCATCTTTCACTCTTTTTGCATTTTCAGATAAAGCCTCTGGTGATAGCAATAACTTACTTACTTACTTTCTTTTTAGCACTATTTCTAGGTGCTAGCTATCCTCTCCCTCATTTTCTGCTTTGATCAGGATATGATGGACAGACATCAAGCTGACAAGTTTGTTTGACTTATTTTTGTTGATTTAAAAAGATCCAATGTCCATTCTGTAATTCATAGATATATCAATTTTTTTCAATACTGTAAATCAAACCTTGCTTTCAGTTGGATGTTCTAAAAGGATGAGACGATGTTTTTATTTCAATATCTGCACAAAACATAGTAAGACTGAGGTTGTGGTAGATTTTGAGGAAGTGCCTTGTGGCATGGTGGAAGTAATTCTGTAATGAAAGAGTATATTTACCATTCATCACAAAGAATGGCAGTATCTGAGTCAGTTTTCTATATTCTGTATTTGTCCCAAAGGTTGCTGAATATCCATCTGGAAACTGGTTTTCAAAGTGGACCTGACCAGGTTACTGAAGAAGAGTGAAAAAAGATATGTTTTTCCCTGGTAGAGGGAATAAGTCTGCCATTTGAGCACCTGGGATAGTGTTTATAATTCTTCTGAGGTTAAAAAAAAACTATACTTCCTTAATGGTAAATCATGATAATTCCTTCAACTCTATTATTAATTAAAATAGTTATATTTTAATTTAATTTTGTAAGATTTTACAAGGGGAAAAAGAGAAAAAAAAGATGCATGAATTGTTTCCAAATCATAGTAAATTGAAGATGAATATGCAGATGAGAGCAGAATGCAATGAGCATTCTAACAAAATGAGCAGAATGCAATGACTGAAGTCATGCTATTGCTCCTCCCTGCAGAAGACATTGTTTTCATGGCTTGTGTTTTCATGGTTTTTAACCTATGTAGAGTATAATCAAATTTCACTGTCTTACTGACCAGATGAAAGTGAAGGAAAGACAGTGGAAGGTATGGGGATAGTGAGAATATTAATTTAAGATTTAAGTAATGACAAATTACAAGGAGATTATTGTAACAAAGGAAACTGCTGGATGCACTCCTCTGGGTATCCCACCTTTCTCTTTCAGAATGCTGAATGCTTTTAATTGAACCCAGTGTGAAAGCAGTTGAAGAAAAAAAAACATTTATGCTAGAAAAAAAGTCATAGCATCAGTTTTATAGATGTCTTGTGCAAGAGAAATGTTAATGCAGACTCTCAGTTGCTTTGATAATTAATTGTATAACACATTCCATATGTTTTAATTGAATTGCTGAAAATATATCTAGCATTGATTAAAAAAAACTACAGCTGGTGCAGCTTTCATGGAAAAATGAGAAACAAAGTAACTGTTTACAAAACATAAATTAAATCACAAGTGTACACTGATAAGGTCATTGAATATTGAGTCAATTCTCATGAAATAAAAGTTAATACTAAATACATTTGCTAAATGTAAATAATGTAGTTACATAATTAGAACTAACAGAAAATGACTGAACTAATTGAAGTAGAACTCCATACGCAATTTACCTCATTAAATTTTTTACAGTTCTCCATCTGCATCAAAGTTATTATGTGTTTAGTTTAAATAATTATAAAGGAGGCAAAATAAAGGTTAATTGGCATTTTAATTATGAATATCTCAATTAAAATTATCTTACATATAGAAAAAACTTCCCATGTAAATAACTACAATATGGTTTCTTATTTATCCTGTAATTTGAAGAACAGGATGAAAGCAAATATAGATTTCTTCATTGTGAGTTCCATCATCGGTATTGATGGACATACACAATCCACATTTGTTATTAACCTCTTGTCACCTCAATAATTGTTATTATGGGGGAAGTCTGTTCTCACGCAATTATTTATAAGGACAGCTGTGTGGTTCTGGATGGATTTTTCACTGGATGGAAGAAAATCCACTATCTTTGCATGAGCACTAGATGAAAATAGCAAAGGGTTAGGCTACAGATGTGCACAATGACTTTCCTAACTGGCTTAGACCAATGGGTTGACTTTCTTGTGGCTTGCCATTACAATTCTCAAAGATGTTTTGGGTCACATGCAGAACATGCATTTTGGTATCTTTATGTCTTCTGTGAAAGACGATGCTTGCTGTCAAGTATCCTAAGGTTGTCATTGAATTACAGACAGTAATTCAGACAAAAACCAGATGATCTCCTTTAATATCAGATCAAGAAGAACCTGCTTCAGCAATTTGACAAGGGGATTTCCATAATTTCATATGGTTCACAGCAAATTGAAAAAAAAATCACAATTCAGAAAGACAAAATTAATACAGATTTGCATTTTTTAATATCTACTGGATGGCTTTTGTCACTGTAAATAGAGAGCAGTAAATTGTTCAATACACAAATACTAATGAAAAAATGTGATTCCCATCAATTGTCTGTCTTTCCAGTTTGCTGACAATTCCCCTCATATTTTGTTTAACTTGTGTTAAATTATTTTGCATTTTGAATCCTGGACTGCATATATACATATATATGCATTTTATAGATATATAAAGTATGCATATATGCATATAGGTGTGTATATGTAAGGTACAGACTACTGTTAGGTAATTAATGTAAAAAAATCTAAACATTGGTGACCAATCACATTTTTATGAATGCATTGGCTAAATGTTCAGTTTAATGGGGATCTTTATTTTTAGTGGTTGTTCATTCACATTTCTTTCCACATTAGAAAAAAAAGGATATGGAAATGAAAACCTATGGATTTCATTTTTTTCCAGAAGTAACAGGAAATGCAATGAACATTTATGAATTTCAGTTTCCTCATTTTACCTTGTTCTTCTATCATAGCTTGTGTCTTCTATCAAAGGCCAGTTTTCTGGCATTTTCTTAAAGCAAATTTCCCTTCTTTAAACAGAAAGCATAAATGTTTAATGTAACATATGTAAATATGTCTCACGCTCACTCTTATTGGAAGGATGTTTCTGTGTGTGAAACCAGAACATAGTCAAGCTTGTTAAAAATTGATATCATGAGATATCACCTGCAGCCACCCAGGTGGCTGGTAAGTAAACCAGGTAACCTGGGCTTACTTTCTGAGAAGGCTGCTAGATAGACCTGATCTGAATGAAGTAAAGGGAAGAATCTAATGTGCAGAAAATTGTTTGAAGGCTTTTCAAATATTTAAAGGCTTTCTTCAAGGTAAGAAACAGCAGAGCCATTCAGGGGAGCTTTTCTCTTTGTAGAAAAAGATGATAGTTTTCAAAACAAACTTTTATTATTTTTAAGTTTGACACAGCTACATATTGTTTTTATTTTTAAAAATCAGAACAAGAAAAATGCATTTCATTAAAAATAAGAAAATAACCAGGCATTCAACAATAGTTTTAATGCTGAGGCATTGCAATTTGCTTTTGTAGAAGAGACAAAGAGAAGCAGCATAAACACAGGTACTTTCAACAAGAAATTCAGACCAGATCTTTCTGAAATCTTGAAAACTTCCTGAGTAGTATTCCTACCTTTAAGTGTAGTGACTGCACCCTCAAGTTCAGGGTTATTCACAGATTTCCTGATGACACACTTTCACTCCTCCTCAAGGCCATTAAAAATATTCAAGTGGATATTTGCTGGAATAAACCTGATGCGCTACACTGAGGTTGGCCTCCAGGAAGAGCAGAACCTCCTAACCCATGCAATGGAACCTGATGAACCAGTCATTTGTTTATACATCAAGCAGTCCCCCTACCTGAATACAGTTTTTATTAGAAATCACACTAAACAAGATGCTTTCTGGAGCAACTAAATAGATATGCATATTAAACAGGCGAGCTAATACTTGGGTTGAAATGCAAAAAATTCCTTACCCTCATCTCCACTGAGAGACAGGTCCTGGCTTCTTCATTCTCACACTACAGAAACTTTAAGTTATATTCTGCATTGTAAGGGGATAGGTATACATGTGCATATACTAGCAATATTATACATATTTTTATATGTTTTATACATATATGTGTATATATATATACACATATATGCATATATACATATATACATTTATATGTAATTTGCACAAATATTCTCATTTTTCACTTTCACAGTGTGACTTTGACTTTGCTTCTATCAGAGATCCTCTTCCCCATATGCCTTTCCTTATGGTCTCAACTTCTGTCCTGGAAGTACCTTTTCCTTCCCCTAGGTGTACTGAGGGAGGAGTCATTAATTGCTTTACTATGAAGTAAATTGCTGCTTCACTGGTTTTCATAATACCTTGAGTCAAATAATAGCAAAATTCCTACTGTAAAGTACTGTGTTAAATTCCAGATGCCACATGCCTAAGTTTGGACGTGTGTTTGGAAGATGAAGGTAATATCAATGAAGAAAAGTTAACTGTTCTGTTTGGTAATTGAGCTTAAATTTTGAATTTAGAAAGATTGCATTAAGCCTAACTTTAGCCAGTATTTATCTTCTAGTATGAGTCAGAAAATAGATGAACATCCCTGAAGAATTTGGGGTGGTAACAGAAAAGATGCTGTGAAAACTCCACAGCAAGGTAGTGTTGCATTAGGCTGCAAGACTAAAGGAAATACAGTCCCTGGGCAGTTACCTGCTCTCCTGAGGATGAAATCTTGTCCAGAACTTGTAATTGTCTTTCTTACTCTTTCTCCATGCCCAACTACTTTGGGAGAACTACAGGGATGATCACTGTAGGCAGGCTGGTGGCAAAAGAAAGTCTCTATTTCTTAATGAAATTCCAATTACTTAATGAGTACTTGAAATGAAGGGAAATTTCTAATGATGCAGCATTTTTTCCACCTGTCTGCAAGAGATTAACATCCTTTCCTTCATCTGGGGAGGAAACCCAGCAGCAGCAATATTTTTGTACTCCACTATATGTTCCTGTAAGGGAGAAACAATTCTAAAAGCTGTGTTCTCAGGTTTCACTGAACAGCTCTCAAGCATAAGGTAAAATCTTACAGTATATCTGGTATAATATTTATTTATGCATCTGGAAGATAACAGGATTAATCTATTTCTGTGATTCTGATTCCTGATTACTATCTTATTAACGAGTAAACTGTTTCCTAGCACAATATACAGTCCTCCCCAGAAACAACACATGCAACTTGGTTCACATTTTACACTTCCTAACAATTATGGATACTCCTCTGGGATGCTCAGTGCAGTAGCCTGGCTTCTCTCATACCTTATGCCCCAGTTTGTGCAACACAGCTCTTTCCATGCTTAGCTGAGAAGGTGTCTTCAATATATGGGACTTGAGGCACAGAATAGGAGGAAGATGTTGGGCAGGACATGCAGTGCTCAAGAAGACTTCTCCATGTGGTCCCTGGCTTTCAGCCTGAGCTGCAACCACCAAAGCAAGTGCTGCATGAGCAAAGTGGTAACAAAGGGCTCAACCTTTTTGCTGTTTGATCTGCAGCATTGTCTTCAGCACTGGAGAAAAGCAAATTAAAGGGTTGTGCTAATTCATCACTTAAATAGACATGGTAAGTTCAATTTTGCAGTTTTTATTTTCCTGAGTCAGAACTTGACAGTACTGCTGATGATAGGCACAAGAAGGACTTCATAGTATATGATTCCTTTGAGAGAAACTGAGCCAGGATTTATGTCAGTAAATCAGGCTTGACAGTGCTAAGGGTAAACCACAAAAAAACCCATCTGATGAATATTTTTCAAAAATCTCTGTTCGTATGAGCTGCATTGGTCTTTTGGGAAATGTGAATTCCTTGTGGCAGAACCAGAGTCAGGGAGAAGTGTGTGTTTTTCTTTTTCCGCAGAAGATCATTACCATCCCTTGTTTATTTTAAGTAGGTATAATGAGGAGATTAAAAATGGTTTCAAAACTTGCATATCTCTAAGTGACTTTTTAGTATCAGTGCAATGTTATAACTAACCTACAAATGATAAGACAATAATTTTTTTTGTTTTTTCTTGCCTAATGACTGTTGATAAGCATCTGTGATAAGATTTTAAAATATGAATGTCAAGCACTGAGACATTTCTTTGGGTGGACAAAAGATCTGAAGAAATCTTGAAGAAAATGTTGCTTTTTTTCACCATCACTCACCAAGCACAGAATTGTTTCTTGTGAAAAGAAATCTATGTTTAAAGCAAAAACTGAGATTGTGTAGTTACTAATCACACAACTGCACACACATGGACACAGTATTGCATAAAAAACAGTAGAGGAGTGTGCTGGTTTTGGCTGGGGTAGAGTTAATTTTCTTACAGTGGCTGGTATGGTGCTGTGTTTTAGATTCATGCTAAAAACAGAGTGCATAATATAGACAATTTTTTTTATTGCTGAGCAGAGCTCACACAGAGCCAAGGCCTTTTCTGCTGCTTATACTGCCATGGTGGTGAGGGGACTGGGGGTACGTGGGAGGAGACACAGACGGAACAGGTGACCCAAACAGATTAAAGGGATATTCCAGACCATGTGACCATGCTCAGCATGTGAGGTGAAGGGAAAGAGAAGGAAGCAGGGAGGAGCACTTGGAGTGGTGGCATTTGTCTTCCCAAGTCAGTTTTACATATGACAGGTCCCTGCTCTCCTGAAGATGGCTGAACACCTGCCTGCCCATGGAAGCAGTGAATTCATTCCTTGTTTTTCTTTGCATGTACAGCTTTTGCTTTCCTTAATAAGCTCTCTGTATCTCACCTCGTGAGTTTTCTACCATTATACCCTTCTGATTCTGTCCCCAGTCCTCCTTGCGTGGGAGTGAGTGAGTGGCTGCGTGGACTTTGCTTATTAGCTGGGGTTAAACCACAAGAAAAATTATATTAATAATCACAGGAAATAAAATTGAATGATGAGTGACAAAACCAACACAATTTCCTTTTTTACACACATACACAAACAATACCATTGCTATCTATTAGCTTTCCTTTTCACTGTGGAAGGCTGAATTTGGTATGTAACTTTGACAGTTAGTGTAAGGTCAAATCAAAACAGACATAGCTAAGATTCCCTCTTTATTTCTTCAGTTTTCTTGCCTTATTTTGTGAGAAGAAATTTCATCTTCTAGGTTATTTATGATACCCAAAATTGTAATTGAGATAAATGATTATTATTCAACAAATTAAAACATATCACCTCAGCCTGTCTGCTTTGTTGGCTTCTGTTTAAGAGTGTGTGTATAGAGGAGAAAATTCTGGCATGTCAAGGCTTGGTGTTACTAAATTTAAATAAAGTGTGCTTTCAGTTGGCTTAAGGGGAAATAGGTTCTAGTTCTCAGCAGAGCATAACCTGTGTAAATAGGAAGTATTTGACATTTTCAAGTTTTTTAAAAATTGATTCCAGTCAGCTGGAGTTGTTTTCTGCTTCTAGCAGGTTTGTTTCTATGGTCTATGTGCAAACATGTGCTCTGTGGAGTTTAAAATGTTGGTATATATTCATATAAAAACATAGAAAATTTTCAGAAATCATACTTTGAAAAGTTAATTCCAAAGGTTTTTAATAGAAGTAAAAAAAAAGCTAAAAAGTCAATTTTATAAGAAAAATAAATTTACACTTCTATAGTAAAACCTACACCTGTCTGTATCTTGTGTTTAAGAATGAACATTTTCTTTTCATAGTATTTCCAATAAAACTGGAATAATTAGTAGCACATAACAAGAATAAATTTCTAGCAGCAAATTTTGTGGAGCTGGTGACATTTTCTCAGTTGGACCTTAAGACCATATCTTTACTGGTAAGATAAAGTGTCTGAGGGCATCCCAAGACCTGTAATGTGGACACATGTTTCCAAACTCTTAAAGAGGTTCCCAGTTCTCTCTTGGCCTTGTCAAGCTGGCACTCTCCCAAACAAGAGGGAGGTCAGACTACAACAAGAACCACTCGAAATATCTAAATATTGCCTTGTTTGTGCCTATCTTATTTTAGTGGACATAAAGTCTAGCAGGCGCAGACATGGGTGCTTCTGCTTCGGCTTCTGCTTCTGCTTCTGCTTCTGCAGTAAGTCTACACCGTTACTGCATAAATGCATAAATACAGCCCATGTTTTGCTACAATTGCAAATGAACTTCCCCTTGGACAAAAAAAAAAAACTTCTAAAAAAAAGCTGGTATCAAACTTTGTTAGTCTTCTCCTTACACTCTACGTCTACTGACTGCATTGGCATCATGTGCTACACTCATGGTGTGGTACTCCAGCAGAGAGAGCCATGTGCTGATGGTATGCTGTTAGGAAAGGATAAATTTTAAGCATGCAAATTTTCAGATTAAAAATACATTGCATGAAAGATGGTACAAGAAAGGAGGGACACATTAAATTGTTTTCCCTACATATAAATATGTGTAAAACATGCAAGTTAATAAACTGTTTGTTACACTGTGGGTTACCTCCTCACGTGTTCAAACTATGGTGTCTGCTGAACAATACATTAGTCATTGTGACGAGAAGAACCAAAAAACAAAACAAAAAAACCCCAACAAAACAAAAACAAACCCAAACCCACAAACAAAAAAAAAATAACAAAAACCAATCAAACAAACAGAAAACAAAACACACAAAACCCCCTTCTAAATTTGAATCCAGATTACAGTCTAACAGTTCATGCATTTCAGAATGAAGAGAAACTTGGTTCCAGACAGGTTCCCAACTCAGTTTATAATTTTAAATGAGACTGTACAAAAGACATAAGCAACATGGAGGTGCAACAGCATTAGTGTTCAACATACTTGCTGCAATTATGAGGTTAATCTACCTCTGTATCTCAGTGTTGTTCAAGAGCTATGTATCTTCTCCAGTACAAAAAACCTTGCACTGCTGACTTCCAGCCAACCTTGCTCTCATCTGCTGAGCTGTGACTTGCTACTACCAGAATTAATGTGTTAATATATATTATAAATTTGAAATTATGAACATGTACTTATACACAAATGTTATCTATTTGCTCTTGCTTCATTTTTTGATTTCTATCTCTAACCAAAATTCTGGTTTCTGTGTGTTTTTCCCATTGGCATATAAAATTGCAGTAACAAGGCTTTGCTCTGGTGAGATGATTTTGTATATTCTTACTACACAGTGATGAAACAAAATACAAAATTTATCATTACTACCTTTTGAACAGTACTAAGCTCAAAAAACTCTTTTAAAGAGTCTTCTTAAAGGCACATCCTACCTATGGATGTGTCTAATGTTTTTCATTGCCTTCATTATTTTCCTACATACAAGAGAGACACACAGGCCACCACTGAGCTTGTGCAACTGGTGAACTTCCATGAACTTTCATTTTGAAAAACAGCACATGTCTTTGTTTCCTAAGAGGGTCTAATTCATTAACTGACCAGATGACAAGCTGTGCTGCTAGACCCCTTTCTTTCCAGAGATGCTTTGTGTACTCTGTAGCAATATGGTCTCGAGAGGGGAGAAAAAAGTAAGCAGGAAATAAAGGAAACTTGATGTTGCATGGTTTCTGTGACTTTAGGTTAAGCTCATGTGTAGATTTTCTGATGTCTGTTAAGTGTATCATTTCTGCAGTGGGATTGTGCCTCTATGTGCCTCTGACAGACACTGTAAAATGTAAAACTCTAATATGTTGATCTATCTGTATTTAATATTCATTTTAGGCTGTCATCCAACATCCCAAATAAACACATCTTGATTGGTAAGGAAACCACTTAAAGGAATCAGATTAAAAATGCATTGTCAAGTGACAAATATTTAAATACTCACCTTTAAGCATTGTTTTTAAGAATATTTTTACAGATTATCTGCCATTATATCTGATACTGATAAGAATGTACCACTATTTAAAAAATACATGATCTTTCAGAAATTGCAAATACCTACAAGGAGAATGAGACTTGACTTAGTTCACAAAAGGGGGATAAAACACGAGACATACTGAGCTTGTTAAGGGTTTTCTGAAAGAAATATTAAAAATCCTTTTGCTTTTGTCCTTATCCCCTCTGTAGAATTGTGCACTGTTCATGTACACCACTGAGGAAAAATATCTTAACATAAAGAGGGCTGGTGAATCACAAAGGGGAATTCTTTATGTAGCTTGTTTCCATATGAAAGTAGCAACATTTGTGCATAAATGGCTTGCAGCATTTTTTTATGAATTGGGCCCTAAGAGCTCATGATTGTCCTTGCTATTCAGTTTTCAGTCATTGGGTAGCGTTGAAACAACAGGAGGAAAAAAGGAAACATTTTGTACCTGTGGTACTCACTTGGACAACAGAATCTTAGTAAAATAGCTACAGTCTTTTCCCTTTTTGTTACAAATTATACAGGGAGAAAATGATGTGTGAATCAATGAAAAGGAAAATAATATATTTCTGAAACATTAATAGTCAGTGCCATACTCCAGATAAGGGGGGGAAAATTGTTACACTGATTTTTCTATCTGATTTAAATTCACTTTCCAATCTTCGCTAACCTGGCTGCTGCCTTGACAGAATCAAATTTTGTATGGAAAGCGAGATGATGATTCTCTCATCTCCAGTTTAGTAGTGTTTGTCTTCTTTTCTTTTCTTTTCTTTTCTTTTCTTTTCTTTTCTTTTCTTTTCTTTTCTTTTCTTTTCTTTTCTTTTCTTTTCTTTTCTTTTCTTTTCTTTTCTTTTCTTTTCTTTTCTTTTCTTTTCTTTTCTTTTCTCTTCTCTTCTTTTCTTTTCTTTTCTTTTCTTTTCTTTTCTTTTCTTTTTTCTTCTCTTCTCTTCTCTTCTCTTCTCTTCTCTTCTCTTCTCTTCTCTTCTCTTCTCTTCTCTTCTCTTCTCTTCTCTTCTCTTCTCTTCTCTTCTCTTCTCTTCTCTCTTCTCTTTTTTCTTTCTTCTCTTCTGTCTTTTTTCTTCTCTTTTTCTTTCTTTTTTCTCTCTCCCCCTCTCTCTTTCTCTCTCTCTTTCTTTCTCCCCTCCTTTTCCTTCTTTCCTTCCTTTTTCATCTATTTATAGAATATTCTGAGTTGAAAGCTACCCGCAAGGATACTCTAGGTCCAACTCTTGGCCCAGGAGTCACACCATGCAACTGGAAGTGTTGTCCAAATACTTCCTGAGCTCTGTCAAGCTTGGTGTTGTGACCACTGCCCTAGGGAGCCCATTCCACTGCCCAGCTACCTTCAGGGTGAAGAAACTTTTACTGATGTTTAACCTTGCCATTAGGGAAGAAGACTGGTCTGGCTGATCAGGGAGCTTTTGCACAAAATTGGAGAATAAAAAAGGGTTTATTTGTGCCCTTTGGAAGAAGGGGCAGGCAACTCAGGTAGAGTACAAAGATGTCATTATGTCGTATAGGGAGAGCATTAGACAGGCTAAAGCTCAGTTACAACTCAGTCTGGCCACTGCTGTGAAAGATAATAAAAAATGTTTTTATAAATCCTTCAACAACAAAAAGACAGCCAAGAAAAAATTTCCATCCGCTATTAGACTTTGAGGGATCATCGTCACCAAGGATGAGGAACAGACTGAGTTACTTGATGCCTTCTTTGCCTCAATCTTTAATAGAAAGATTGGTGATCATCAGGGCAAGTGGCCCCCTAAACTCTTTGTCAGGGATGGGGAGCAGAGCAGACTCCTGCAATCCAGGAGGAAGCAGTCAGTGACCTGCTGTGCCACTCAGACACCCACAAGTGTACGGGACCAGATGGGATTCACCCATGGGTACTGAATGGCAGAAGAGAGATCAGTGCCTACCCCTCTGCTTCCCCCACTGAGGAAGCTTTATACTGCAATGAGGTCTCCCCCAACACCTCTTCTCCAGGCTGAACAGACCAAGTGACCTCAGAGACTTCTCAACTGTGTTCCCCTCCATCACTTTCCACATATTTAATGCTAACATATTCAGGAAGAGATAGGTAGTTTTATCTGGTTTTTATATCAGAATTTGTCTCTAAAGAAGATAGTGGCTCCTATTAAATTTTTAGTATTGCAATACATGGAGTTTCTTTGGGAGAAATGCATCCAAGTACTGACAATGACAATCTGATCTTAACTCATGTTAATGAGTTAATGATGAGACCAGAGAGAGCATCATTTACCTGTATATTAGTGCAATAGCCAGCTCTACTTGAGATTTGTGCATTCAATAAATAAACTGAGAGTTTAGCCCCCTCAAAAACTATGCTTTAAAAAAACGATTTATTTTTTTAAGTTGAAGTGAAAAAAATTGTGGTGGTAGCTTTCAGTAGCAGGTGTAAATTCTAAAATAATCTTAAACTTTAAACAGTTTTCTTCAGATTAATATTTTATTCTAGACTTAGAATAAAATATTACCTATGTAATGATCCTTTCCTCCAAACTTCTAAATTAATATCATAAGGAATTTATTTATGTATTTTTTCTAGTGACAGCAGTTAGAAATTGTTGTCTGTGTCCCTCACCCTACTGTCAGTCTGTCTGGTGGTGAGGAGAGTGAACCTGTCTCATAGGTAATATATCTGGCTTTACATGAACAAAAGAAAACCTATCTCTATATCCCCATGAGTTCATAAGCACAAGAATATTTCAAAGCTTTCTTTTTTCTTTTGCTTTCCTTTTTTCTCCCAGTCTAGACAACTTAGTAGCAGTCCATCAATAGGAGATTCTGCAGCAGGTTTGGAAGACAATTGCTTGTAAAATGAAACAATCAACCTGATCTCCTGTGCTTCCAGGCTGGATGTGACAGTAGGGCTTGGAGTGGGCATGTATTTCTGTGGTTATCTGGGGCATTTGTGCAGCACTGTGCCCTCCACCCTTCCACGTGGCATTACCAGTAGCCCCTGTTTGGAACTGGCCTGACTAAACTAGAATTATTTAGCCCAATCTCACTAACAAATATGATCATTAGTGTGTTCTAAAACTCAGTACCATGGGCTCCTGCTCTGAAATGGCTACATGGTGGAAGGGGAGGAGGACCTGGCAGCAAGCAAATGACAGACTCAATTGTAGATCAATGTGGTGATTGTATCAATTTCAGATTCTCTACTAACAATAGGTGTCTGATTGGACACCACTGACTTTATTGGGAAGTAGATGAGATATAATATACCTTCCAGTGCATTAGTTGTTTCTGCTGATTGGATGAAGGATAAATTTCACATAGAGGGCAGTTTGAGTCCCATCATTCTCACAATTACGTTGAACACCAGCTAAAAGTGTCCTGTTGCTGCTGCACTTTACAGCACCAAATTAGAAGGATTTTCCTAATGCATTTCCTCACCATAGTCTGTGCAGCATCATTCTTCTGTAAACTGAGATCTGGGTCAAAATGTCTCACTGTTCTTAATTTCAGTAATTCCATTTAAAGGGTAATCACTTTCTCTAGAAAAGGAAAAGGACAATAGAAAGAATAAACAGAACAGTTGGACTCATGGAAATAGCACAAATAAATTGAATGCTAAGAAGCTTTTATTACAGTAAATCTTGTTTTATTCCAGAAGACAGCAATGTAAACTATGCAGTGAAAATAGCCATTAAACAAATCAACACCCTCTTAATCTCATAACCCTACCTCACCCCCTCCCCCACCATGAATTTTAACAGTGCTACATTATCTGGACCACCTCTCTTTGTTTGAACCACGAGCTTTACTATGCAGAAATTAATGTGTGAGATTTTTCATTACTGTTTTGAAGATTCACTCTGTAAGATGTTGAAGTCTCTTCCAATGATCTAGTAAAAAGAAGGAGGCAGGGGGAAGGAGGGGGGAAATCCCATAGTTTGCTGAAGAGCATGTTATTTGTCTTCCACAGGCTTAAAGCTTTGCACGTTAGCTCTGCTGGCTCAAGGCCAGACTGCACAGTACCTTTTAGAGTCACACCCTGAGACCCCAGTTCACCAAGATACTTAAGCGTTTGTCTGATGTTCAGTATACGAAGGAATACCAGTTAAATTGGAGTTTAATTATGTGATTAACTCCATTTATTTAACATTTTAAGCAGAGCATATAAACAGACCGTGTAAATAAAGGGTAGAAGAGTTTCTTTCAAGAGTAATTCAATAGCTGTTAAATATTTTCTATATGGTTCATGAATTGTGTGGCCTCATGTATTTACCTTTTAACTGTTCAAGACTATTGGGATTCTAAAAACAAACAACTGAGAACTAATCTGATCTAAGGAGCTTTCCAAGGAACTTTTTTATCATTTATCAAACCCCCTTTGCTCTGTTAGACTTCACAGAATGACAAGGCTATTTTCAAGCCGTAAACCCCCATGCCCCATGCAGTTATGGCATGCAACCAAAGAAGTCTGGAGGAGAAAATGAAGTCATAATTAACAACAGCTGCTCACGCCTAGCATTTTCGAAATAACATCTAAAGATTTTTCTTTTCTTTCCTTTTCTTTTTTTTTTCCCCCTCCAAAATCCAGAATCAACCCAGACCCTATTGATTTATCTCCAGGTTAAAAAGAGGAAGCCTCACACCAGTCTCTGGGGGTCTCTTTGTTGTCCAAGCAGTGCAGGAAACTCTCATCACAAGTCATTTGAGAGACGTTTCACTGTTGTTTGCTTGTTACATTCAGTGAACAAAATCAAAGCAAAATGACAGTAATTTCCTTTACTCATGTATTGTTATTAGTGTGGTGCAAGGCTTTGTCATCAAAGCACATGGGAGTGTTCTGTCCTTTAGAGGCTAATATTAAAATATAGAATGGAATGGTCATGTTTTATTGGCTTAGCCTTTCCCTGCACTGCTTATAAAAACAGACAGTGCTTTAAAATGTCTCACTAATGCTCATTTTCCTGAGGGTGGAATTGACCTCAAGTAGTTTACAACTTGGCTGTTAGTTAAGACTAATTAACTTTGACTTTGTTGTTAGAATAGTCTAATCTGCAGTTTCATCTTAAAGAAGTCAAAAAATAGTACATTCAAGCAAAACAATGGAAATAGTGAGTGTTTATATGTTGGCTATATAAGGAGGTCTTTTCCTCCACAGTTTTCATCTTTATCTTCCTAAAATGTCTGTGGTTTCACACACTTTTACAATTCTTTCTAACCTGTACCAGAGCTCTTTAACAGTGAAAAACACCCTTTGTATCTTGAATGCCTTATCTGCTTTTTTCCAGGTCCTGTGAGTAAGCAATACAATTACATTTTTAAGCAGCCTGTGTCATCTGAAATAGCAATTTTTTCTTGAAATGGTACAGCTTAATGCTTCTAAACAAAGAGCATTGTGTTAATGACTATATTTGCAATGCTTAATTGCATCATTAATCCCTGACGTATTGTCTTTAGGCGGGGGTTCTTTATAGCATTATCACTGTAAGAGTAAGCTATACTTTACTTGTGGAAAACATTATTTTATTCAAGCAAGAAGAATGGAGAGGTTTGTGGTTTAATTATGTTTAAATTACAAAAATGACCTTATCATACCACTTTGGCAAAGAACTAATTTGCATTAGACAATAACTTTGGAGCAAATAATTTTTTCTAATAACAAAAGTAACATAGACTTAGTTTATATAATAGCCATGAAAGTGGCTTTAGTGTAATATTTGGTGTTAATATATCAATTTTATCATTCAATATTCCTTTAAGTTAAGTAAAAGCTCCACAATTCAGTTTTAGAGAAATTAAGGCAATAAAATTTAGAACTCTCTCTTCAAAAGTTTGGTTTTTTGAATCTTCATCCTCACAATTAACATAAAATTGAAAGCGATTTAGGAATTTATTGCTATGACGTCAGTATTTAAATTTTTTTTTCTCTTGTTGAGATCAAAGCCCCCAAAAAAGAAACTTCTAAAGTTTGCATTTGGGCCCCACAAAGTATTTTGGACTAATTGACTACCATTACAACATACAAACACTGCATTCATAGATACGAAGATTGACATTTATAATGTCATATTTTATTAAGATAGCATTAAACAGTACAAGAATATTATTAAACTACTTTTGTTAAAGATATTTTATGATGTCTTGAGCTGGACTAAAATATCAAACTGGACAGACTGTGAATAAAGCTTTACAAATGTGGTCTAGGAAACATCCCTCACTGCACTAACCACATTAGCAGTCTTTACTGCCTGATGGACACCACCACAGCACCAAAAAAAAATACAGGATGGGTCAGCTATCATTTCAGCTTTACAGTAGCCAGATCACTCTCCCAAATACATTGATTTGTGCATAAGCCCTTCATTAGGTGTTTTCCAATTGAGGATTCTGTAAGAAAGGAGACAGTACCCTTCCATTGCAATCAGGAGTTTTGGTGATTAATTCAAGCAGTTCAAGGAGTTAGAGTTGGATGTTAGTTGGAGCTTCAGCACCTTGTTACACAAGTGAAGGCCCAAAAGCTAGAACTCCTTCAGAAATGTGGCATCTTGATCCAATAAACTTTCATTTGCAGAAGTAGAGATGCCCAAAAAATCTTCCTTTTTTTGCTCAGCTCCTGCAGTTGGTCACTCTGGTGTCTCTATCTCTACTTGGCCGAGGTAAGGTGCATACTTTAGTGTCTTTGTGTGTATTTGTGGAGTAGGAACAATACATCCTGACTCTAAAGAAAGGGGAATTAAGGTGATGTGAGTAGTGGGATGAGAGGTACGTAGAATCAGGCAAATATGTTCAAGTCACAGCAGCTACTTGTCTGTTAATAACAAGGGGACAAAAGAGGAGGTTTGGGAAGGAGGGACTCACCATATCTCCCATCTTTCCTCACAGTTTGCTGTGGTATGCAGTGATGCAGTTCACAGGGGCACTGACATTCTCTGCTGCTCTGAGCTACCATGGCTGTCACCAGGACTGTAAGTGGTGGTATCTCTGAGGCAGGCAGAGCCCAGTGAACTTCTGTTTGTTGCGCAGACTGAGATGTGAAAATGCTCTGGTTTAGTCTTTCCTCTCAGGAAAAGTCACTCCAATTCACTCTGATTCACTTGATGAATAACTAGAAAATACTAAAATTTTAAGCTATGGCTTAAATGGCATTCTGGGGACAGGACAAGGTGCTTGCTAATGTTTTTGCATAGATCTGCCCTGAGTTTTTGCAGTAAGACATTCCATGCAAAGTTTTTGGTTAATATATCTTTTTCCTTAATATCTTTGGCTGCTTGATGTTTGAGATGTAGGTGCGTTTGCGTTTTTCTAATTTAACATTCTTGTGGTTTAATTTTTCACATTGTCTTATTCTCTGCCTTCATTTGCTCTTGACGGTGTGCCTTCAGGAAATATTTTCATTTTATATGCTTTTTAACATCTCCAGTGATCTAACTCCTGTTAGACTAACTAGTCAGCAGCTGGAACTTCCCACTTTTTTTTTGCCTTCACCCCTGTTCTTCAGGTAGCCTTTTCGGCTTGTAACGCTCTTCTTAGCAAGTATGATAAGGCAAGGAAAGTAAAAGAAAATGCAGTTTCTGCTCTCTAAAATCAGGTTAGATTGTTAAAATTATATGTAGTTTGTTGAATACTGTGGAGTTGTTTTTTTCTTTTAATGGGAATGAAGCACACCTTGCACTGCAGTAAATGCAATAAGAAAAGCTATTGCATGCAAAGGTCCCTTTAGCTCTTTCAGCCTCCCTTTTAAGCACTCCTAACTGTGTTCTACAGAAAGTCACTAAGTTTCTTAGTGAGGACATGCAGTCTTAACAAAGGGTAGATATTTTGGCTGTTCCAGTTGCTCAAAAAACTTTAGTGACAACATGTTTCTCATTCAAATGGACAGAGAGGGAGACTGAATGCCATCTTGGATGTCTCCAGTTCCCTTTTTGTGAGGTTTAAAAAAAAAGTATTGTGACATGGTTCAAAGAAAATTATTCAGGGAATGTGCCTTTGAGAGCTAAATGAGACGTTGCATTTGATATTCCCATTTTTCTTTTGAATAAGTACGGTTGTTAGATAACTGATGTATGTTCCTACTGGATTTTTAGTTGCTTTGCTCTAGATTACCACTGGAGAATGTTCTAGATTTTCATTGAAGAATGAGGCAAGTTTTTTTCTTATAAATGGACATTTCAGTCTGCCTAGACAACAAAGTAGTCTGTTTATAACCTCAGTTTTAGCTATTGAAGTTGCTTCAGCTATGATAGTTGTGCCAAGGGAAATAAATATAGGTTGGATATTGGGAAAAAGTTTTTTACAGAGAGGGTGATAAAGTACTGGAATGGTCTCCCCAGGGAGGTAGGGGATTCACCATCCTTGGATGTGGTTAAAAAAAGACTGGATGTGGTGCTTGGTGCCATGGTTTAGTTGAAGTGTTAGGGTTGGGTTGGACTCAATGATCATGATGGTCTCTTTCAACCTAGTGATTCTGTGATGGTGTGTGATATTATATTAAATAAAAAAAAAAGGGAGAAGGGATTGATTTTCTGAAGTAGTGTCTAGGCTAGAGCTGCATTGCAGAGACGAAACAAGAATAGTTTGAGGTTAATGTGCAGGTAGTACAGAGGAAGAATTATAGAATCCTATTCGCTAAATGTACCTTCAAGCTTGTTGAATAGGCTAAAGCTGTTTCTTCAACTACGCTAATTTTCTGCTGAATGTGTGAAAAGTGTACCTGCTCCTTAGCCCTGAATCAAAGTCGGAGAAGGGGTTTACTGTCTGCCAACAGCATAGAATAAAGCTTTTCAGATTACTACTTTAAAGTGGTCAAGTCAGTCAGTCAGCCACCAAATTTTACTGGCTACTTTAAAAATTAACATTATCTTAACAAAGCACTCAGAAATAATTATGACACTTGAAAGTGAAAAAAAATTTTGTGGCCATTTGCCAAAATAGTCATATGCAATAACAGATAAATCTCTTTCAAAAATTCTGTCTTTACTGTGGTTTTGATGCTTCACAGTGAAACTTGTAGAGTTTTACCCTGGTAGCCTCAAAGAAAAAATTAATTATCATGCATTATCTGCAATGCTTATGGGGAAAAATATATTTCAAAGTCTTGCTAATTTTCACTGTTTTGAAAAACACTGTTTGCTGACTGTGAAGTAAGCATTCCACTTCCATTCCTTTCTCATACCAGTTCTGAAAAATTATTATAAAATAAAGTTGCAAATATTATTTTCCTTTAACTCATTTAAACATAAAAAGCAGTTCCCACTTTGTACTTTGTAAGTGACCATTTACCCCTGTACTAGTAAGAAAAACTAGACTGTAAACCCACAATTAATTTCACATAAAATTACCATTAATTTAAACTAAACTTAGATAACCCTCAAATTGCAGTCATAGTACATGGAAGCTACTGATCATTGTTAGTAGAATAAAAATGAAATAATACCGTGTCTTTAACCATAAAAGTACTTTGATGACATATTTTCAGAAAGGATCTTGTGCTCATCTTATTAAAACCCAAAATGGTCTCACAAATTTTCTATTTGACAGGAAGACTCAATATTCTAACTGCTCTCTGCTTGCAATTTACCTTTTTTTCATTCAGGTACATGAATTACACTTGCAGATGATATAGGGGTTGCACAAAAAGAAACCACTTCTGTAGGACAGAGCTTTTCTTTAGTTATGAAAGAGAATCACAGCTCACAACTGTACATGAAGGTTATGTACTCGCACACAGTGGAGGCAGAAACATCAATATGCTCCTGAATATCACCTATTTAAAGTGTTTAGCTCCTTTCTAGTGCAAATTTAACTGAAAGTTGAAAATGGTCCTCAGTCACACAATGAACATCCTGCATGGTGTTATAGTCAAGTGCGCTGGGAATAGTTGTATGGGCTACTATCCTATGAGGTTTTTTTGGAGATAAGACATGTATCTCTTGAGTCTACCCTACAGAGAAAACTTTAAAAAGAAAAAGTATTTGGTTTGCCAAGAGTATTATGTGTAGGTAAGATCGTTGATCCATTTGCTGGAAAAAGTCACTCTGTGGGTAGATGAGAGGAATAAACATATAACTATCCTAGGAAAAAAAACAGTCCCAAGCCTGTCTTTTACTTTGTAAAATATCTAGAGATCAGTTAAAATTCTCAGTGAGTGCAGAACTGAGCTCTAGCTAAGAAATATTTGTAAAAAAACGTATTTTGTCTCAAGGCTACACAGTTGTCTCTGTGGCACTTCTACAGACAACCTCTCTCTTTTCTTGTGAAAAATGGTAAAATTTAACAGGTATAAAAAGCATATCACTAAGGTAGTAAAGGAGAAAATCTGAATGATTAAATCCTAATCATAGTTGACTTGGGTTTTAAAACCAATCTCAGTAACTTTTATTACTTTTCAGTGTCAAAGTCAACAAAGAAAGCATAAGGGCTCTGAGTCTGGTGGTTTTGTGCTGCTCTGTGGTTGCTTGTGGTACACAAACATCACAGGGCAGTAGTGAAACTACTAGACTTTAAAAGTACTAAAAAGTATCTATAACTTATATTTTCATAAACTGGTTTTACTGTTCAATTTCTCAAGCAAGATACTGTGCACACTAAATTCACTAGAAGATATGTAGTAAGGTCTCTATCTGGATGTAGTAGATCTTACTGGTACTCCTTCAAGAAGTGGGGACTTAACATTTAAATAAGTTTTAATAAGTTAACAGTTTATTTGTTTACTGTCCAGATGTACATAATCTTACAATCAAGGTTTTTCATGCAGACAAGGATGAGGATGTAAACAGACATATTATCACAAGTGGTGCTAAAGTTCTATATTATGCTGAGCCTCAAATAAGCTGGAAGCTGTATGAACTTCCTTGACTGGCACATCTGTAACCTTGTATCACTGCCTCTTGTCCCTAAGATGAACGCTGGCACTCATCACCATGATTTCACCTGTCAAAGGCAGAATTTCAGTTCTTTAAAATTTTAAATTTGAATTTAAAATTTTAGATAAGGATCTGTGCACCACAGCCCACTTATGTTGACTGTTTCTTTCTGTATCGACCAGAAAAATGCATGGTTTTTTTTTCCTTAGAAACTTTTGTCAGTGGTATGAACTAGTCAACAAATGAAAAAATAATAATTTAACATGAATTTTGGTCCACAGAATTATGAGACAAATGAAAAGTCAGTATAGAGTTTACTAGCAGTCTTTATGGTAAGATGCAAAGGTTCTTCATTTAGTTTAGCAAAATATGACCTCAGACCACATAATCAGTTTTTTTTCAGGTTCTCAGTTCCTTAAGTTTTAAGAAGTTACAGTGTCAAATCTATTCACCAAGAAAATACCACTCATGCCAAACTTCTGATTTTACAATGGCAGTGTATTGGAACTCCTTGCTTACAGATGTTATGGATGCTAAAAGTTTAATAGAAATGCAGGAGTAGTGATGAGCAATGGAAGACAAAGGTGTGGAAGGGTTGTAACACCTGAGCATATCCATAAGCCACTTACGTTTGGAAGATGCTTCGGCAAAATATAATGTGTATGTGGACACTTATATTTGTCCTAGGTAAACCTAGGCAAAAGTTACTGGCTTAGGTGATTCCTTGGGCTCAAAGTATACACTATATTCATGGTTTATAACACCTTCAGTATGATTAGAAAAACACAGATTTTACTTAGCATGCATGTGAAGGATAAACAATTAGACCTTTTAAAAGACTAACAAGCAAAGACCCTGTATCCATGACACTGCCAAAGATTCCCTCATCACAACCATCTTTGGTAGAAATTAAATCATGGGCATTTTTTATATATACTTCTTTCTTATGCCATATAATTTTCTAGAAGGAAAATAATATTGCCTAGCTTTAAGGCAAGTTTCTCCTTTCTTTATGGGAAAAAGGGCTAGGGTTTTGAAGTTTCCTTGAAAAGGTCCAATGCTACCTCCCTAATACCTGTTACTTCATAAATTGTGTAATTTTTCTCAAATGCATATGGAGTTGAAATACGTACAGGGAGTGGTCTAATCCACATTAAGTGTTCACCTAGTTCAGAAAAAAAAAAGTCAACAGGTACTATTAGATGCCAAAAGAAGAAGATTTCTTCTCTGGGTAAAGCAAATAACATGTCTGAGTTCAGAGAGAGTGCCCAGCAAAAAAGTCTGGAGGTCAGAATGAATGGTATGGTCTTGTTTACAGGTTTGACACTGTAACTTCTTAAAACTAAAGAAATTGAGACCTTGAAAAATGTTGTCATTCTTACATTTAAAGTAAGAAGTAAAGTTCTTGCTCATATAATGTGTTCATTATAATGAATGCATGTTTCCAGTGGGTTTGTCTCAGAATTCTAGATTTAAATGGTTAACCAGCAAAGAACAATACTGTTGATTTAAGAATAAATACCATGTAGATCTCTTTCATGACACCTTATTTCTGTAGAAGAATGAGCCTCAGCAGTAGTCTAATACATGTGATATATCTCAGAGAAAAGATGTGAGAGTTGCACGTTGTTCGAGAGCAGCTTCTTGTCCCCATCTCCCAGAAACCTGAGTCCCCTCCCACTTTGCTTGTGCAAACTATTGTGAACCTGTCTAACTGTTGAGCAGATTTGTCCTCCTGGCCAGTCCTGGGCTTTTTGTGGTCTTGCAAAACACTAGACCAATTTTCTGCACCTGATCTTCAGCAGGAGGCCATTGCTCTTAAAAGTAATTTATCTGGTTAATCCTTTCTTCATATAAAATGCTTTAACAGAAAGAATTACATGTTTTCTCTGTCTGGATATCTCTGGATACAAGAGAAAGAAACAGCAGAAACTAATGATGTTCGTGGATAAGAACAAATACACATGATACAGTTTTAAATACTCTTTATCCCAAAGAACTTGACCTTTGTGACACAACTTTCTACAGATGTTTCCATATGCTAATTGTAGTGGTAGAATTTTAGCGAAGTATCTAACAGCTAGTACTTAATTAAGTCCTTGAAATACACATCAAAACTTACAAGTGGAAAAACATCTCTTCTTCAAATAGATCAGTATATAAGCCGATACTCTATAAGAAACCCTTTCTTTGCCTTATTTCTAGATTGCATCACAAGTCATGCACTGTCTTCCAGTGTCTGATGTAGAAGATGATGCTCCTGATTTTTCTTGAGTAATTCAATCATTAGTTGATTACCATGTTAAAGGGCTCCTCATCTCTTGTCAGATGTGGTTGTGACAAAAATAGTTTGGGGATCAATGCCTCACAGCTAGGGAAAGATCAGCTGAATGACAGGATGGCAACTTCATACACAGAAATCTGGAAGGGACCCCTAAAGTCAGCCTTTAAAGAAAAAAGATTATTCCAGTCTCAGAAATGAAAAGTGAAGTTAGTGAAAGAAAGCTAGTGAAGTGCTCAAGAAACCAAAGTTCATCATAGCTTTCAGGACAGCAGTTTGCTACAGGGATGGCTGGTGTTTGAAAATTTAACTGGAGGCATTACAAACACCTGTTTCAGCAGCAGCAACTGTTTCATGCTGCTGAAAGATCAAGCAGAGGCAACTAAAGGCTGCTCTGCTGTAAAGAATTCATCAAAGAACCTTGCTCACTATAAAGAACTGTTAGTCTGAAGGGGTTAAACATAAGCTTTTGTAAGATGTAAACATAATGACTTCTCCCATGAGAACTTGAAAATTTGATGTTCTCTATTATTTTTCTCAGCTACTTTGTTTCTACATTTTGAGTTGTAGAAACAGAAAAACCAGTCTTGAGGCAATGGCACATCAAATATCAGCACCTTTCTTGTTCATGTTAATATGTCTTCCTGATGGCTCTTTTCATTATTTCTCAGAAGAGATTACTCTTGTTCTTTTCTCCTTTACATTCTTTGAAAATCACCTTGGCCAAATTTCATGTCTTTTCTCAAGACCCAGGGCCTTTCATTTTCTGTTTGTAATTATGTTAGTGAATTTCTCTTGTTTGGTTATACAGTACCAGTACACTACCACAGATCACTGCAGGAATGTCATGAGTGTGTCCCTAAATTCTGGCACAAATCTCTATTGCAAACAACAAAAACAACAAAATTAACTGTGAGGAACAGGAGTCACGAAGAATTTAAAGTACTAATGGTCTTCACTATGGCTTCCAGTAGAAAAATATTATTTTGCAGACTAATATAAATATTAGAAGACAGCTAAACCACTTTACACAGAAAATACACTAGAGTATATATGTGTTTTAGTACAGTACAAAATTTTAGGAAATTTTTACTTATTTATTCCTACCTAGATAATTTATATGTGCTGCAGTAGATAGCACCATAATATATTTCAATGCAATTTCCAGAGCTGTGAGCTTTAAAAAACAATTTTGGAAGGGGCTCCTTTCCGAAAACTTTTTAGTTCTTCAACAGTGAAGAAAAAAATATTAACTGAGAGCATGTTTTTAGAAATAGAAACCTCAGTTTATGGAAGTCATGTGCTTTAATTTCTTCTCATAAGAATGTGTTATTATTTTGGATGCATTATTTTGGAGCTTCTGCCTGAGATGTGTTGGGAGTATATGAATATCTTTCATGTAAAATAATGACGTATTATCAGTATTAAAGTGACAATTGTTCTGCTTCTGAAATATTTCTACTTTCTGCAGTATAACTCTATGGGTAGAGTTTTTGAGTTTGATATCTCATTTAGGAGGGGGGCAGGTTTTGCACTGGGACTAAATTTTATTATTTTTTCCAGAATAAGTGCAGGGAGTAGTGGTTAACAAGTCGTACTTTATGTGGAAACTGCTAACAAGTGGAGAACCATGACTCTGTCCTGAGATCTATCCCAATTAATAACATTTTCCACAGCCAAAGGGAGGTAAAGTAGCAATTTTTTCTTAGGCTCGCAGGTGGCACCAATTTAAGGGGACCAGCTGATGCTCTGGAGAGCAGGTTTGTCATCCAGAGAAACTAGGTCACGATGGAGGAATGGGACTTCTGCAGTTTGGAATGGAGAAATGCCAAGCCCAGCCCTGGGAAGTCAGGGGACAAGGAAACAGTGCAGGCTGCACACTGTCAGCAGCATCCAGCACTGTGGGAGTAGGAGCACAGCCAGGAGGTGAAGGGATGTGAGGACCCATCTTGACTTGGCGCATTTTGGACCTCACCTAGAAACTGCCTCCTCTTATTTAGGGTCCCCTAAATCAGGAGAAAATTTACCAGACTGGTGTGAGACCAGCAGAGACCCACCCGGATGCACCGGAGCACCTGCAAAATGAGGTGATCTCGAGGGACAGGGCTGCCACAGCCTGGAGCAGGGAAGGCTTCGAAGGCACCTTCAGAGTATTCTTCTGCCTATGACCTGCGTGTTGGGTAGACAGGTACAGGCTGTTGACAACCTGATGGTATCATGAGAAACAGTACATGTGCATTAAAACATGACAAGTTCCAATTGGAGATAAAAAGAGACCCTTTTGCTCATGAAGACATCCCAGAGTAGAGCAGGTTTCCCAAAGAGTCAGTGTGCTCTACTTCCTCAGACAGGAAGTTTTGAACACCAGGCTTGGGAAAGCCCTGAGCTGCATGGTTTAATCCTCTCAGTGATGGCTCTCAGGCAGAACCCCTGGTAGAAGCCTGGATAGCAGACCATTTAACATCTTTTCAACTGGAATTTATCTGTGTTGGAAGGACAATGGCAACAGAACCTTCCTCTTCCCAGGACAAGCAATGATGAAGGGATTGAAGAAGAAGCTGTTTCACACTGCAGCTTTCACGCTTTGATAACAGCCAAGACAGAGCTTTCACAGCAACACTTTTCTGTGTACGCCCAGATGAGACAGAAAGCTCCACAATTTTACTTGCTGGTTCAGCCTTGTTCCGTGATCAGTTTGAAAATTAAGTGCATTTTCAAAAGGAAAATTTTGCACATAAGAATATACTTTGATGCTTTTAGCTACACTGGCATTTCTAAGCATCATCTTTGTGGAATAGAGTTGGATGATGAGTTGAGGGTTGTTGGATGACTGATGTTTGTATTGAGTATATGCAAATAATGTAATACCAAAAAAGTAAATAGTTAGTGTTAGGATGTGTTTCATGCATAACAGACTAGTATGAAAGAAAAATACTAGGGGAAAAGCAAATATATAAAGTAGAATATTGATATTCCTTTATTTTTAGAAGTTAATTGAACTACGTGTAATAAACCACTTTTATTTTCAATGTAATAATGATACATATGAACTATTTATGTATATTAAATGATGATGATATAGCTCCTAATTAAGATACTCTTTGTATTGAAAGTATTGAAAGTATTGAAATAACAGAATGAAGTATTTTGTGATATATTATCTTCGAGAAATTCACTGTAGATTATTCACATAAACCATACTCTCCTGCATTTGATACAGTATCCTCAGTGCCCAAAATGTGCATGTATGTGTGTGTGTGTGTGTGTGTGTGTGTGCGTGTGTGTGTAGTAAAAGCAATGAACAGTTCTCTTGAGGTGCTGTGGGCCTACAGCTTCTGCCATTTCTTCAAGTTTTTTTCTTCAGGTCATCCTGAGGGGCATGTATATTTGAAATATTATTAAGTCTTAAACCTCATTTGCTGTGTTTTTTGAAGTGTTTGAATACAGTGTTATTTCTTGCAAAGACATGATTATGAAAAATACTAAGGAAAACGGGGGAAAAAAGAAAGCTGAAGGACTAGATGACTAGGAAAAAAAAGACAAGTATTTTTGTGTTTCTGTACTGCCCCATCAGAGAATGACAGTATAGTGCAAAGATATATTTGGCATCTGAGGCAAGGACAGAAAATCTCAAAGCACCTGATAAGGTGTTTATCATCTTAACACTTTTCTAGTTGACATTAAAAAGGGGGTTTTTTCTTCAAAAGACCAATATTTAAAGGGTGTTGATTTATGTAAATCAATAATTTATCAACTTGTTCTCTTTCTTTGCTGCCAACCAGATGCTTCAAGCTTTGCACTGCCAGACGATGTCAGCTGCAAAGCATAATGGCCTTGTGCTTCATGTAGAAATAAGAACATAAATATTTTAAAAATCTTACTACAGGAAGTGAGGGGGAGTTAGGTTGAGGGTGAGAGATTTTGCTGGTTTTCTGTGAGAGTACTGCAGGTCTACATATTTTATGGGCTGGTTTTATCAGAAGTGGAGGCAGGGACATTTCAGTCTGATTTTTATCTCCTAACAAGACTGACAGACCCAAGTCTTTTCATGGCAATTTGTTGAAGACATCTGGTGAAGCTTTCTAGGGGATGAACACACAGCAGAGTGTTTCTCTGGTGTCAGTTGGCATGGCAACTAGTAAAAGACTATTCAACATCCATAGGTTTCAAAAAGGTTGAAGCCTAGTTGAAAATCCATTTGGGCTCCTATCTGCAAAATTCTCCTTTTGAAAATGCACTAAACCTAATTTCAGGGAACCAGGCTGAACCAGTAAGTACAATTGTGGAGCCTTCTGCCTCAAATAATTTCCAAAGCGCAGTATTAATGATTCCAGGAAGCAGAGACCTGAGATGATAGACAGCATTACTGGCACTGTACAAAACAGAATATTACCAGAAGGCTAGTAAAGACTGCTGAAGCCTGGGGGTAGTGCAGGGAAAGACGAGATGAGACAGAAGGGAGGAAAAAATGCTATTATCAAAGTTTAATACAGTAATTATCATGAGTCACCACAGGCAAATGACTGATGCTTCATCTTCATATATTAAGTAACATAAAGTTTATTCTATACAAGGCACTCGACTCCCTACTTAGCAAGATCATATCCCTCAAACACACCCAATAGCTACACAATATAGACTGCTTATTTAAAAAGACTTGCATAGGAAAATAATATCTTGAAAAGTAGTATTCACATGTTTGGCACAAAAAAGACAAAAAAACCCCACCACCAAAAACTCACCAATTACATTGTCTTTGATGGATAACTTTGTGAATATTGAGAATTTGCCACCCTGGGTGTTGTAGCTATTAGCCTAATCATTAATATCTGCAATGCCAGTGTAAGATATGACTTTTGAGAAAAGTCATTTAGAGTTTGCTTTTTTCTGGAACCTATCCCTTCACAAATACAAGTGACTTGACAGCTGTTGCAACTCTGTAGAGTTACTTTCTAGATTTAAAATGGTTTATATAATGGATTACATGGGAACACACTATAGCTGCAGCTGTAACTGGAGAACCATGCCGAAGATAAGTGTGGATCATCTCAAGGTGCAAGCTCGGTTATGGAAACAAGATATTTTTTTCATGATGGTATATAAAAAAACAGGAACAATCAGTTAAAAGAGTCATTCCAGGATGGAAAACTTCTGTATGCTCTGTACAACTGATACAGCAGGACTGTAGGGATATCTTTTCAAAGACCAGAGGACTGTGGAATATATAGTGCCTATGGATTCTTCCTTCTTTTCAGGAAAATTAAGTATAGTGATACATCATAAAAATCCAGGATAACCACACTGCTGGAGGCTGCTGGTTTCAGTATGTTTGGGACCATACATTAAATCAGCAAAATAGTAATTGCTATAAGGAGAGCATCTGTGTGTATCTGTGCTTATATTTCCCTTTTATGCACCATCTTTTAATCTACTACTGTACTATCTAGGTTATTTTGGAATTTATCAGCGGGATATATTTTCTCCTTAAATAAAATTTAAAATGTAAAAGAAATTGATTACTAAGTCTGTGTTCAAAATGCTGTTGCATTACAATGTTTCCCCTTTACCTGGACCTCCTTAGGAAACCAGATGTAAGCCTTAACAAGGGTTATCCAGGTTAAATACTATTGCAGTAAACTGTACAGCAGTTGGTAATCTGGCTCTAATTAAAGTTAAAACTTTTTCCTCTTCCCTGCCCCCAAAACTTTGCCTGTGATCTTTTCAAATTTATAGCAGGGAATAAAAGAGAATTCCTGCCAAACCTATTGCTCCTCACCCCAAATTATGATTATATATTCTTCTTTACTGTGACAAAGTGACAAATATGCATGAATTTATGTATGAATTTTAAATTTGCAGTAGAACCACAAAGTTGATCTTTTTTTTACTAATGAAATTACATTTGCTATCCTAATATTGCTGTTCTAGGTTGATATGGATTGTTTCAGTGTAATCTCTCTTCAGTGTGATTAAACATTCAGTCCCCAGTGTTTCACTTCACAGTTTTGGATCTATGTAGGTGGTTCAGATGAGATAGATTCAGTCTATAACTATTTTATAGCTAGTAGTGAGTTCCCTCATTGAACATAAAGTTGGCAGAAATTGTTATTTTGATGCTTTCTTACTTGGGACACAAATACAAGATCATGTGTGTGAGGAGCGGAACATCTGAGAGTTTGTGCCACCCCCCACATCCTATTGACATATTTATAGAAGCAAAGGAACAATGACTAGGGATACTGCTTACATTAGGCTTTAGGACACTTAATTTCAGGAGAAAGTGAAGTTTGATACAGAAGTCACAGAATCACAGAACTGTTAAATTTGGAATGGACGTCTCAAACCTGTCTGAGACATCTTTTGGTCTGACAAGATCATCTCTTGTCCTTCCACTGAATAACAATGAAAAGAGTCCATCATCTTTCCAGCCACCTTTCAGATTTTTGTAAACTTTGATAAGATTACCCCTTTTACATACACTGCTCCTAGAGCTTGTGATCCAATTTGTTCCTCCAAGGAGCATGCATTTGCTTGCCTTTTAATTCAACGAAAAGAAGCCTGCTTGCATTTATATTATTTAGTCCTTTTTTAAGGGAAAATACTTAGCAAGCACTCTGTGTGCATACTGAAACCAGTATAGCTGAAGCTAACCCTGTCCTAGATAAAGGACAAAATAACGGCAAGGACTTCAAAATGTTTAGGGTCTGTTACAGGAATGACTGCAAATGTTGCTTGTTTGTTTGTCTCTATTTCTCTTTGTGTGGCAGTAGCATTTATTTTAGTCAGCAATGGTTTTGAGCCTCATGTGCCCCAGCATTTCCAGTAGACAGATGGTGACCTAAAGTCTATCAAATTAGATGTAATTTTATCCTTTTTGTTTTGTTTCTTGGGCATGTAGCAGCATAAATTCCATATCAAGGAGAAAATACCCTATTTTCCCAAAACATACCTATATTCTTTGTCACGTAAATCAAAGCATTTGTCTTTACAAGATGTTGTACTTTGAGGAATAAAGCACCTTGTTTCAAATTGAATCATCCACACTGAAGGCAGCCCATGGGCTTCAGCCTCCACAGATATGTGGACAACCCACCTACAGCAACTACTTTAGGGTAGGCCCGTGGGTAGAGAATTTGTTAAGTTCCTCTCTTGATCAGTTCTTATCCTCTGTATGAAAATAGCAGCATGCTGTTAGGAGTGCAGCTCTAATGAGTGTGTTATACCAGTCTAGATTCCTTGTTAGCTCCAAAATACTAAAACTTTTGAGAGACACTAATTAAAGAGGGAGGGGTGTGGGGGGTTAGGGAGAAAGAAAGATATTAAATCATGTAGTTCCATGCTTGAAATGGTGATTAAACTTCATTTGCCCTTTTTGTTGTTCTTTAATGTCAATGCAATTGATTTACTAGTCTTCAGAAAAGGGATCGTAGTTTTATTCTTTCTGCCTTTTACTTTGTGTACATCAAAGTATTAGATTCAATTTTGATGCAAGCTTTCTTTCAAGAAATCCATTAAATGGATCCACTAAGTGAAAAATTAAACTAAATACACATATACATATACATATATATATATATATTCTGGATATTTCTTGTGCCTGACTATATCAAACCCCCTCCCCTTTTTTTTCCCATTTGATATATAATTAAATAGAACCTTTAAACTCCTCATGCATGTTACTAGGAATCCTCACTACCAGTGTATAAAAGAGATTTAGTCTTTTGAATCTCTCTTTTTCTAAGACTATATGCCACAGATATCAAATTATTTGAGTGGTCTTCTATGGCATTATTGCAAAGCCTTAATAAATCACCTGTAGGAGGTTGCCTATCTTTATCTTTGTTTCTGCAGTTGTAAGCAATGTTGTTTTATCACTAAAGAAATAACAGAATGGTTATTATTTAACAGAATGGTTATTATTTAATTATTTAAACATTTCTAACTTGATAAATATTTTACAAATACATCAAAATTATACATTATCTTTAGACAACTTAATTTTGATTGGCTACTGATTAATACCTGAATAAGTAACTGGCCTTCAACATAAAATATACAGACTACTTAAAATAAATTCTGTTTTCAGAATATCCATTATCTAATCATGTGTGATTTAACAAAATGATTTAGAAGATCAACCAGACTTAAACAAAATTGACCCTCCTAAAAATTCTTCCACTACAGATGGTGATTTTTAACCAATCATGGCAGGGAGAAGCTATTACTTTATTCTACAAATAAAAGCATACTTTAAAGGTTAAATAAAAGTGAATGGTATAACTCACTCCAGTGAATTCTTCCCAGCTTACTCCCCCAGATGCAACTACTCTCCATTTTAAACCCAGACTTCATTTTTAATTAATACATATCAAGCTGTTCTTAACCTGTTTTCAACACAGTACTCCCAGTCACACTTTAAACTTCAGATATCCTTTAATAAAAATAAGCTGTGTTAAGATCTCAGACAGCTCAGGCAGTCACATACACTCATTGTTTTCTGTTCCAAATCAAAAAAGTGTGTTATATAGTAAATCTCTTTTCACTGTGACCCTTCGTAAAATGTTAACTGAAAAGCTTAGGCCTGATGGACTCCAAGTGCTGTGTGATCACCTGGGCTGGGCTGTGACGCTGAAGCTTACTGCCAGGCCCAGCATCAGATGCTGGATGGAGGAAAATTTTGCCTTGGAGTCTGACAGCTTCTGGGTGACTAGATCGTGCCAAAAACAGACAGAGCAAAAGCCATCGCTCCCTCTGTGGATTTAGCTTTAAAATTAGGTCAAGGGAAAGGTCAGAGCTCTGGAGCAGAACTTAAATATCCAAACCAAAAAAAAAAAAAAAAAGGAAAATTAAACAAAATTAAACAAAAATTAAACAAATATTTCAGTCTGTAGTCATAGAAATGGTCAAACTAATCATGTTTCTTATTTATAATTTTGGTTGGCGGTCTGTTCTTAACAACCACAAGGAACTCAATATTTCTATCCTGACTGGAATCCAGCATCCGGGTCTTCTTTAGCATAATTTTCAGGTAGAAGGATATATCTACCCAGCTGAAGCTCTCCAGAGAGATCATAAAATCAGTTAAAGTAATACTAAACAGTTATTCAGACCGACCCTAAGAATAGCCCTAGTATAGTATATTGGCCTGTCTCTCAGGGAATTGGAATTCAGGCAAGTTGGCATCTGAAGAACTTAAAAACCTGCAGCAGTGGAGGTGAAATTTTGCATCAATCTCAACTTCCTCAGTTTCACCAAATGTGCACAGAAGTCCTCCGCTGGATGTTTTAACAACTTCTTGACCTGGAAAAACAGGTCAAGAAAATAAGGATGTTATGAGGAGACCTTACTGTCATGAGGGAAACATTTATTGCTGTAATTGCTACTGCTATTAGTAATAGATTTTGCTTGGTCATGCAAATATGCTGTATTTTATACACAGTACAACTTGATTTGAAGCATCTGCTTTTAATTGCTGTAAATGTATGATACAATTTATCATCAGAATATATATTATTATAAAACTTTGTTGAAATTATGAATTTTCCCCAGTTTTTAGCATCAGTATAATTCGATTCATTTTAACACTCAATGTTTCAAGGTATCCCCAATGTACCTGAGTTTTGCAAAGCAACAGAAAAGGATAGCTGAATGCACACTAAGAATCCTTAGCTGTTGAAAGCTAAAACTATTTAACTGCAAACTAAATATAAAATCTATATTTTTAATATGTTTAGGCACTGTAACAGCCCACAGAGAATTGTGGCAAATTCATAATCACCTGAAGCCAAGGTGTTGACTTTGACTTGATCTATTTTCCTTCCACTTGGCCCTTTATGTGGCACAATGCTCATTAAATGATGTTTCTCTGTCTTGTATAAGGGACGAAGATGGATTAAGTATTGCTACCAGTCATTATTATAAAAATCCAAATTTATGATTAGAAAATATTGTTTAATTAATATACTGTCTAAATTTCTGTGTCTGTGGTATTATTTAAGACTTGTATTGTGGTTTGTAATTTGGACTTGGATCAATGTCAATGAAGTTCTGGAGTGATGTCTCTAACACAGTTCCTAGGGCTTCCAGAGAGCAAGGAACATACATGAGATTGTGATTAAGATTAAAGATGCTAATCCTAGATTATTTCTAGGATTTAATAAATATGTAAAATAAGTTTTCAGAGAAAGTAATAAGATATGGTCTGGGTAAAGAAATTGTTAAATCTCAAATGTCTTTTAATTTTACTTTACCTTCAGCTTCACCAGTCTCTATATCAGAATCCTGAAAAATCTGACATTGCATATTCAGCAAGCCAGTGTTCAGTAAGTGTACTAACTTCAAGATGATTTTTTTAATATAGAGAAGTAAGCATCATGTTTACAAAAAAAGTTTAAAAGTTAATCAAGTCACAGTAAGCTTAATAGACTGACATCAATAATATGAAAGCTTTCAAAGTTATGTATATATATAAAACTAAGAATAAATGTAGGGAGATAAATAGAAAACAGGATGAAATGCAAAACATCTTTGTCAAAGGTAGATCATGTCAGATTAACCCCACTATCCTGGGTTTTAGATGGTAGTTGACAGAGGAAATGTGTTCTGTGTAGTCAGTCTAGGTTTCACTAAAGCATTTGATAGGGGGCCACAAGGGAAATTACCAATTGAATTTGATAATATGGGGCTAGTACAAGAACTTTTAAAGTGGATAAGAAGAGCTTAGTGGGAGGTGATAATGGATTATGCTGTGAAGGGAATAACTAGCTTGGAAAAATATAATACCATGAATAACATGTGGACCAATTTTGAGACCAGTTTTATTAAATACATCTTCTAATGTCATGGGCAAATCCAGGTTGTTAACGGTGTTTTCTGACAGTAATTTTGCAGGGCATCATCAACATAGGGCTCTATTGAACTATCATGAGAAAAATATAGCATGATGAATAGTGTGATGGAGGTGGAATTATTTGCATTGTCACAGCAAACCTGAGGCCATAGACATTTTCAAAAGCTGATTGCACTGAGGAAGGCGTAGAGAAAAACAGATAGAAATATGTGTATTTTAAAGTACACTAAGGATTGGAATCGAGACCAGCAGGACTGATAGCGAGGACATGATGACCTTCAGTGTGATTTTGTTTGGCTATGACAAGCCTGGTCTCATGGGCTGAAAGTCTGCTATTGTTAAAATACATTAGATGTTCTCAGGAGCATATATTTGAGGTTGCTTTCAACCTAAATATCATCCAGTCTGCACACCCTACGTAAGACCCAAAGCACAAACCAGAGCACACTAAGAAGGCACAATCAGTTCTGTTTGGACATAAATCCCATGTCTAGGAAAATATCGAGTATTTGTCTTATTTGTATAGAGAAAATTACATTTATTTCCTTTAAATACATTAGAAATTGAATGCAGCAAGTTTTTTTTAAAAAAAAGATATTAATACAAATGAAAAGGGGGTACAAAACACACTAAAAGAGGAATCTTAAACTAGATGGAATTTTTTAATTACAAAAAGATAAGGTTAAAGTAAGTTCAGAAGATACAGATTTTGAGATCACATAATGGATCCTACTTTAAACTTTTGTGAAATGCATCAGTGTAATCTCTGGAAATAGAAACAGAATTTCCAAGGGCTTCATTGCAGCAGAAAGACACCAAAGCAACCTGCCACAGATATTAATTTTTATCTTCTTTCCCTAAAAGTTAATACAGAAGAATGTGAAGATGAGTGAAAGGTAATAAGTAATTTAACAGCTGTATTTTTTTCAAATTTTCTCCATCTGAAAATGTTCAGATTTGTGTTCAGGTCCAGTGTGACTTGGGCTCAAGATAGACCATACTGATCTATACTGAAAAATTCATTTCCAATAGAAATTTTTGAAGCAGTCAAGTCAGTCTGCTGTCCTCAAACTGCTGAATCATTTGGTCTGTAGAACTCTGTCTTTCTAATCATAAAAATGTTTCAGTTGTTACTTTGTTTATATTACATTGAAAAATCTAAGTTTGTTACCTTGGAGGAGCAAGAGCTGAAAGATATCAAAAAAAGGTATAGACCAAACTCATAGCACTGTTACTCAGGAGAGGAAAGATTCTTAGCCTGAGAGAAGAGTGACAAAATTCTGTTCAAAAGGCGTATTTATCTTAAAATATTTGGAGGTGAATTTACTGATAAGAGGGCATGCACAAACTTTATCTGTTCTATCTGAAATATAAGAGAAGGGTCCATGAGTAAGTCTACTCTCCTAATACATTATCAATATACACTACATGCACGTATATACATATTGAGCATAATAACTGTATATATATCTACTATGCATATTATTGCAATGCACTGCTCTTTGCTGTGGTCAATTTATATTTCATATCTTTTACTTAGGGATTTGTTCTTGGGAGAAAAGGACTACTCAGTCCATTAGCTGATCTGAATTTATGATGATTAATTCCTTGATGTTCAGCCATGACAGGAATTACTCTGCTCTAATGAGTAATAAATGTGGATAAGTCATGTGTCCCTATGGATTTCTTAGCCAGAAATTGCATTTAGAAGAAGGCTAATTGTCTAAAATTTATCCAAATTCAATACAAATTTTATTGCCACTAATTGCCTTTCCAGGTTTTTCAGCAATAAAGATATTTAAATGTATTTGTCATAGCACTTCTGTGAGTGTGTAATTCTCAATACTACTAGCAACTGCCATCATATTTAGGATTTTCAACAATTTCTGTAATTCAGTACTAAATCATTATGAGTAGGAACACAATTTTCCATTTTTAATACCACAGCAGATCATGCTTTAAAATTTTTGTTAATGTCTCTGTCATAAAATGTGGCTTTACTACTGTTGGTTTTTATTTCTGACATGCTTTAATTACCATGGCAGTGTTATAAGCAGGAGATACTGTAATCAAGTGACACCTGCTATTGCCACTAGAGTTGTGTCAGAATTACGAAGATAGGCTACAATTTTCAAGTGTTTGCATGCCAAATGGTATAAATCACTCTAAGTTTGAACTATAGTACAGAAAGCTTCACAGCTTTAGGCTCTGTGTAAGTATTATGCAGGGCAGAGAAGAGATTATTATTATAGCACTAACAATGCATTCAGGATTGACAGAACATATTGCTGTACCTGTGTCTCTGTTCCCAAGATGCAGCTCCCAAGGCCCTTACAAACACTGTATTTCACATAAGTGCTATTGTTTACGACCAACCTTTATTGTAAAAATAAAAGCTACAATGTGCTTAAGAAAGATGGTTCCATTTAGGACATAGGATCAACGTCTGTTTGACAAGTATATTCATTGCATGCTGGAGATAATGTGGAAAACCTATTGTAGGAAGTCTGTAACAATTAGGGTCACAAATGTTCTGGAATACACTGAACTTAAATTTTATGCTCTTAAAATTATGCTTTCACTCACTTCTACTTCATATTTCTGTGCACTCAAAAGAAAAAGAAGGATGAAAAAGAAAGATGACAACTTTCCACTTTGTGTTTTATGTTGCGTTAAACCAGCAATCCACAACATTCAATTAGCACAGATTACCATTTTTGCAAGTCTTTTACTATCCTGTTAAAATCAGGTGTTTTTTTGGTTTTCTTTTTGAGCTGGAAGTCTTTGACCTGGCTGTAAAAATGATTGTTGCTGGACAGAACTGACCAATTTGCTGACAATTTCTTGCAGAGGTCAAAAATGAGTCCAGTTTCTTGGTATTCTGACCTCCAAAACAGAGAGCAAGGGAGAGAACAGGGAATGAGTTTCTTGAAGGGACCCAACTTATTTTCACATGTTCAGGTTGTGTGTCAAGATCATCCTTCTCTCAGTCTAAATTATTATTAAAGTCCATGTGGTTAAGTAAAACTGGAAAAAATAGAGATTGATGACTTACTTACAAAGTCATGAATCCCATGGAGTTATGATTTACAAAGCAGAGAAGAATAGTTGTGTTGCAGCCCTCCCATTGCCATCCCTGTGAAAGAGCTGGACAGAGGCCGAGCCATTGGTAGAACCTTTCCTTCCCATCCCTAGGTGCTCACACTCTGATGAATGGGAACCCAAGATTCTCATTTTCAGTCTATGTCATTCTTTGGACTGTCCTCTACTGTTCACTTGTGGCCCTATTTGAGAGTGGTGCTACCTGTACATTTATCTATTTCTGAGAAGGCATCTTTGTCCTGTGCTCATAACTGCTGCTCAACTTCAGTCTTCACGTGTAAGTAGTCTCATCATGTTATTATTACCAAACTGGTTTTTTTCCTCTCAATGGCAGTGTGCTCAACGGGGCTTTGTTCCAACCAATGGCTAAAGTTTATTTTAAAGTAGGAGAGACTCCCTACCTGGTCCCGTTGAAGTAAAAAGTATTTTCTTGCATGCTTAAGAATTGGAACTGCTGAATCTGGAGAACAAAAGACAGAAGTCAAGCACAATAACTGTCTTCAAATATGCAAAGGCCACTGTGAAAAGACAGAGATAATCTGTTTGCCATGTTTATTAACATATAGCACGAAGAGTCATAGGTTTACATTTTGTCAAGATATAGTGTGGGATGTGAAGAGAAGCTTTGAAATATTAATAATGGGCATGAGAATAGATATTGGCATAGACAGTGAAGGTTGTGGGGTCATCATCATCTGAGAACACTGCCATAAAATGATTTTGTCTTAGGGGACATATTTTGGATAATCTCTCCAAGCTTCTTTTGCATTTTTTAATATTTTTTTTCTCTCTGCAGCTGGAAAAAATAACAGTTTAGAAATATCTATGCCAAAAATGATACTGAAAAGTTCTTGAAATCTGGGCATTTGAGCGAAATATACACAAAGTGTCAGGTTTTCCCAATATCTTTATTCCCGAAGACTTTTGATCTTTCCATTGATGAAAAATGAGGTTTTTCCAATTGGCTGATCACTGACAAGGTGCAGTGAGAACACTTAGTTAAAAGTCATTGTCAAAATATCTCAATCTCAGTGATGAAAAAGGCACAGGTGTGCTCTGTGTAACTGTGGGCTGAATAATAACTATCCTATTTATAGTCTATTTTTATATAGTTTAGAATTTTTCAGCCAAGGTTCTTTATCAGACCAGTTATTTCTAACAATAATGAACTTCTAGTATTTCTAATCCTTTGGCCTTCTGCTTGCAATCTGTTCAAAATTGTGCCTCTTTTTTAATTTATTACTGTTTTTGCTACTCTTATATTACCCTTTACTTAGGCAACTGCATTGACTACTTCTAAAGCTGAGAATCAACTTCAAAATTTTATTGTTAACATTAAAGGCTCTTCAAACCTTTTCCCCTTTCTATTTGTGAAATCTGGTTCATGTTTATGGCCCCTCTCATAATTTATGTTTGGCTTCTGACCTGTGTCTCCTCCATCCCTACCATTTGCTGTGTCAAAATATCAGGCTTCTCCTCAATTAACACTGCTATTTTGAAAGTTTTTCCCCTTTGTAGAGTTCTGTGGCTGAATCTTTTGGCCTGTTTATCTTAAAAGTAAACCATTTTCTATGGCTTTCTGTGAGAATACTATTGAGAGACATATTTTATGCCTTATTGTGTCATTCTTCCTTTGTTTTTTTGCTGTACTCTGATACTTAAGGGTTAGATGTTAGTGAAAAACAAAGCAGTTATGTATTTTAATACTCATCTTATGCTGTTGTAGTTTTTATTATCCCCAGATGTAACTGAATTCTCAGTCATGACACACATGGATAAAAAACATTGTAATCATGGAGTTGGAAATATCATAATACATATGATACTGACAATTCAAGGACCAACATAAACTAGAGAGGGGAAATGAAGAAAACTTAACATAGAATTATGGACAATTATCAACAGCAACTACCACCTGAGGAAAAAATATGAAAACAAAACACCACAAGCCTAATGTATCATCAATAAATGTAATGACACAGAGAAAGGAAAAAAAAATATATTTAGTATCTAAGTGATGAAGACATACCAAAGAAACATTGAAACAAAATGCTAAGAAACTTTATGATTTTTTTTTCATCAATCTCCTGTTTGTTTCATATTTAGGGGTAGTTTACATTCTACCCAGCTATCATTCAAGACTGAAAGTTTCAATTTACTGGGTATGAGTTCCAAGCTGGATGTAGCAATGGAGATTTTTGTGTTTTCTTGAAGAACATGAGCAAAAGATAATTGTTTACCATTAAAATGTGACAGCTACATGCCTCACTCATGCTTCTGCCTGCTTTGCCTGAGCTCATTCCCTGGAAATGGAACTGTCTGCTGACAGGTGTCATGGTGGCTTCTCCTGATCCTCCATTTTAACTCTTTTCTGGGATTTTTACTCTGGTTTTGTATGGCTTTTTGGTTTAGTAAAGTCTGGGTTTTTGTAATGTGTTATCTTGGGAAAGGTAAAATTCAGTTTACTAAAATGTTTTCAGATTGGGGCATCTTGTTCGACTTACATTTCTCTGCCTCTTCCCAAAAAGTAGGATTTTGAAGGGTGTTACTCTGTCCTATTTTCAAGTCATGGACAACTCTGTTTATCCTCTGCTATGGTGTACCTCCATTGGGACCTTTTCCCATATATTATCCTGAAGCCACTTCAGTTTCAGTATGTTAAAAATCCTTGGTACCTTACTGTTCCTTGCAGCCATTTTGCAGAGGGAAGAAGGATAACTAAGTCTGATGCAAAAAATATTGGCCACATGTAACCAACCTAGCAGGAGCAGTACATAGCCTAACTCCTGACCCACAAGTGGAAATTGTTTGGAAAAAGGACAGTTTCCCTGGGCCAAAAAGTCACTGTCTCTATTAGGGTGTCAGGTAGTGTATTAGGCAGAACCATGGGGTACAATTGGTCATTCTCAGTGTCCCATGTCCTCACTCCCTGCACACCTGCACATTGGTGCAGGCTCTTTCTGGACTGGTCCCATGTGTATGAGTGCTAGTCAGGGATGAGAAAGCACGAGGTTTGCTCTTGGGGGCTGCTTTTCTCACTTGTCATGCCCTCAGACAGCCCTGTGATGCAAAACAGGGCAAATTCAATGGGAACGGAAAAGTTACTTCAACATATTGCTTCCCATCCACACCTGAAACACTAACATGGGCAATCCCAAACTGGGGCATAGATTTAACAATTTAAATTGTAATAACCAAGTCTCAGCTCTCAAAATATTTCTTAACAAGCTTGATTTGCTAGCTTTCAGTGCAGTTTTATACATTTTCTTCTATTTTGAGAAGTCCCAAGGCATGCCATGAATGAATGTATCAGACTGCACATTAGAAACCCCCTGGCATCTGAACATTTCATGAAGTCCTTTGGTGGCACATCTGATTCTGCTAGACTGCATTGGAGCTTATGGATGCAGCAATATCTTTCTTATACAAGTCACAGTTCACAATTCAGACCACATAAGTATCGCAAAGTTCCTTTCTTGAAAGTGAGGCTATGATCATATGGATGTTCCCTGAAGGAAACATGAAGTTTATTTTATGTTTCTGAAATTGTTGATAAATCTTCAGAATAGACCAAGTATATACAAAAGGTAAGGCACGTATGAACAAAGTAATTTTTATCAGCTCTTGAATTACCTTGAACAGGCAACAGCAAAATAAATGTTTAATTTTTTTTTCCCACTACGTTTTTCAGTAATTTGTTCTTGTTGGAACAGTTTCAGAGCAGAACATTTTTTTTAGTATGAGGAAATTTTGGATTAATGGTATAGTTTAGTTGCTCAACATTATGAGTATTTCAGGTCTCTAGCTGGGATTATACATTACATGATACAGATATACTTTTCTGAGTCTTCAGATTTAAATTGAGATATTTTGAAAAGTATTCTACTTATGAATATGAATTCTACTTCTAGCATAAACCCCAGACTGACTGCACAAAATACAGTCTTAAAGAAACAACAGATAATCATGCAAGTATATCAAAACATATTTGCATAACTTTTGAAAACTTTGTTTCAAATCAGGACATTTATTCATCAAAAGTCTTCCTAATTTGAAAATAAATTTTTTGCTCCTATTAATACCATATAAAATAATATAAACAGGTTAAAATTAAAATAGCAAATTAAAATTAAATAGCAAAATGAGAATTCTGATCTCATTTAACATAATTTTTCTTTATATTCTGCAGTGTAAGTAATCTAAGAAGTTGAAACTTGCAAAGAATTTCTTAAAAAATAATTTAAATATTCTATAGTAACGTGAGGCCTGATCAAGACTTCCACAAGACATCTGGTCTATTATATTGAAACACACTGTTCCAGTATGTTTGGTCACATATAGAAATCTGGCTGTCAGGATTGTGACGACGGGGTTGAAAACCTGTCTGTACAGTCAGGAGCTGTTTTGCCTGTCTGGGGTAGGTGCATGGATACAGAAGGTTGTGCAGACACAATGATTTAAATGATTTAAGTAAGAATTTTTTAGCTTTATAGTGCTGCCGGTGGTGCCATAAACAAGTTTCTCTCACAGAAATTTTGTAAGAAAATGCGGTGATTGGCAAAGAAAATACCTCTGTTATTACCAGATTTAGCATGAATGGGTGGCTTTGAGTAGAAAATAGTCTCCAGTGCAACAGTTAAGTAAAAACAAATACACAGTCAAGTTGCTTGAAATGTATTCTGGTTACCTGTCATTTTCCACTTTAATCAAAAGGTGAACTAAATAAGTACTTCACTTGAGTCTGAGGCTGCAGATAAGCCCTTGTTTTTGATAAAATCTGAGCACAATATTGAATTTGAAGCCATATTATTTAGTATATTTGACTGAAGCTTGGCCATTGACATCATATGTGCTTATCTCTGTCCCGATTTTCTAATCTGTTTACTGAGCTATTTACCTGTTTTACAAAACATTAAGTCAGAATTAAATGAGGCAGGACTTTGGCCTTTCCTCATATGGCTTATGAGATGAGAAAGACAAAGCAATGTTTTCTCCTGATACCCACCCCATCATCTGACACTGAAGAAAATTTTCCTCCATGTTAGATCCACATTCCCAGAGGAAGGATGATGCTAAAGGCTGTCAGGGAAAATGTCAGACCACCACTGCTTATTCCTGAGCACCCCAGGGAGCTGTGGAAGTGTAGGGACTCTGGGGAAGCAGTTAATATCTGCCAAATCCTTGGTGATCTTCAATTAAAGACTCGATATACATTAAATCTTCTGCAGTTACCCATGTGACCATCTCTGCAGCCACTGAGAGTTTAATCTTGATAAAGATTCAGAGAAGATAGATGTTGGATGCACAGTGATACTTGGGGTCCTTGCTGACACACAGCAGACAGCAGGTTGGCATGCTTCCCAGTGAACCCCAGTTACAGCCCCATGTTATCACTTCCTTATTGTACTTCAGTGGTTTCATTTCTGATTCTGGAAGGAGATTTGTGTAACTACTGGAGCAATGATTCCTACAAGTGAACAATAATATAGATAATACAATGCCTTCTTTCTACAATAGATTTTCCAGAGGTGCTAAAGGAGTGTTGTGACCGTGAGTTCTACACTCTACAGGATCTATTAGTCTCTATAGAGTCTTTCCTCCTGGCCATGCCATTATAGCAACCTTCTCATACTGAACTGTTTAGTACTGAAATGGTCAACTTTCTTGCTTAAAATAGAGCATTTTTTTCCCCATATGTACAAGAATTTCTAGTAGTTTAGAAAATGTTATTGTCATTTGAGATTAGAAAGATGACTGTCCAGAAATGTGTGGATGCTTTTTAAATATTTTTTTTATTTTATGGAATGCTCATCTGTGTTTAAAAAATACATATATATTCTGATATGCTGTATGTTCATTTGTTGTCTTTGATCTGAGGCCTTTGAACAGCAGACCACAGAGTGCAGTAATTCTGGCTTGGGATGAGAGCCCTTGTTGCACGGGAAGATAATAATGAACCTTGTTACACCCACAATTACTATCGCCAATGGAAAGGAGCTTGGCTGGGGAGCTGAATCATGGTCGATGTGTCCCCGAGATGTCTGATTGCAATAATGGCAATGGCTCCAGGTGACTGTTAGCAGCTGGCACAAATTAAAGAAACATTTCAGCTTCTGAATCAACTGCTTGCAGCAAAGTGGTGTAGAAGAGCATGTGCTTTCAACTGCGTTGGACCCTATCATTGATAATTAAATCTTTCTCACTTCAACCAGATAACGAGCTGTTATCTTCCTGAGTCTGCAGGCAGTTTCATTTGGTAACCCAGAAGGATGAACAGTTGCATTAAAAATAGAAGAAAAATAATTAAAATTCTGATGATTTGGAAATGACTATTCGCTGTTCCAGAATTGGTCTACCTGAAACAAGCAAGTGGATGTCCTCAATTTGCAGTTCCAAATTTCTGCTAACAAATAGGATGGATTAAAAATACTTATATGTCAGACCCTCCATTTTCTCTTTCAGTTTGTTATATAGTCATGATGTATGTAAGAAAATCCACTATCTCCAATCCTATTTATCATAGCATATACTGTATCATATCCATTGAGCATTTTTACAACATTAAAAACCTGTTAAAAAAAAAATGTGCATCTTATATGGACTCCAGTTGAAAGACTACCTTGGGCAGCTTGGGGCAAAAGGCAGAGAGGGGGGTGCAGAAGGTGAAACAGGTTAGGTCTTTGGTCCAGGCACTTTGTGACTGAGTCAGAAATGAGGCTTTGCACCCTTCACATCCTTCACACACAGGAGTCTGTTTCCACAGAAAACAGATGGAAAGAGATTGAGTGTGTCACCTACTGCACACCCAGCAAGAAACAGAACCTTGTGTCTGAAAGAGGCTGTTCTGCTCCTCTGTGAAGCCTCTTTGAATCATGATGCGCAGAAAGGAATAGATTTTCTGGAAAAACAGTGTTTTCCAGCTAACTCCATAGAAGTCCTTCACCTGAGTGTTATCTCCATACATTAAAATGAAATTTAAGGAAATGGTGTGGTTTGGAGGAAGCAGAAGAAAGTTTTCAATCATAAATAAATTAGTATCCTCAGGAATCCATCTGAGTTAGTCCATACCCCCTAAGAAAACAAATAATATGATTCTATTTTTCATCCATTTGTAGTTTCTGAGTAGTTTAATGGCTGTTAGTGAAGTGACAACTTGCTTTGACCAGTACCTTTTAATAGCAATGCTTGCAAAAAATTCACAAATGTCACAACTGCATTAGTTAAAAAACACTGAATCCCTGTGAACATTTTTGTTGAGAATTATATGCCAGAGACACACACATAATTTATTGATGATCCACAGTAACTTTTTATGTGGTTAATTTAGCCTGTGGTTCTTACCTAAGCCCTGAGATGACCTTATATTTGCCATGTGTATCTACAGACTGCTGACATATGGTGACTGAACCTATCATGGCTTCAGTTTGATTTAGTTTACTTCCCTTTGGGGGTGAAGTAACCTAACTGAACTACTACCACCTTAGGTGCATGCTCACATATTATCTCAGTTCAACTAATATATTTTAATGTGATTTTACTTATTTTATTAATTCAGACTAATACTTTCCAGATGTTTCCATATAGACAACCCTTAAATAAAACTGAGTCTTATATTCCATATAGTTCTGGGTTTTTTGCCTGTGTTGTTGGGCTTTTTTTGAAATTCTGTCTTTGTATTTCTTCTTTCCAAATGTGGACAGCTTCTTTGTCACTGTCTAAGGTTTTACTCGTTGCATAAATTACCCAGGTGTCCATATTTTTCTTTTATCTTGAATAAGCATGGCATACTGTTTCTTCTAGTCTTGAATTAGTGTAAAAACAAAGGTTATACAGTTAAATTGGAATGTTTTTGTAAATGTTCTAGATAAGGCTGTGCCAGGCTCGTCTCTAACTACTCTGCAGCATATATAATACTCAATTTAGTTATCCAGGGAAAATGTATTTTATTTTAAAACCATGTTCTCCTGTAACATTTGCTAGCTTTTGATATTTGTGCCTGTGATCAGTAAACACATTATCTTGTACATCACAGATCTCTCACATGCTTTAATACATATAAGTTTGTATGTTACAGATCATAGAAATTAATTCAGCTTTTAGGTAGAATTTATTAGTGTATACTAGCAGATGCTCTATCACATTAAATTTCTTTTCCTACACTTATGCACTTCTTCAATACATCATGAAACTTTCTTTTTCTTGTAATGCTGTTATTAACCTCCCTTTTAAAAACATCCAATTTTTTTTTTATCTCTAAGGACTGCAGCTGAAGAAATACAGACTGCTGCTTGATGAAATCTAAGGTTGCTCAAAAAAAAGAAGAAAGAAAAATATTTTATCAAGAATGAGCAAAATAAATTATGAATGCTAGCCACAATTCTGCAATTTTTCATATTTTTCCTCATACTCCAGATGCAAGCTCATAACTTTTTGGTAAAGTCTCATAATAGCCACATACATGCATACATACATATATATATATATAAATAAAACACTGCTCTTCAGAATCAAATGGTCCCAGTGAGTTTGAGGTCCTAACACATTTCACAAACTTCTCCACCTCTAGTATCCACCAGCACAAAGCTGCCTGTGCATGAAATGTTGGAGAAACAGGTCTGCTCGACAGGCTCACAGGGAGCAAGCTCCTGCACTGACACCCTGCATGCTCCTGTGTGCTCTCAAGGGCACTCTAGCACTGATGAGTCTCCCAGGGGTCTTCAAGCACTGGTAATTTGCCCAGTCACTCGAGGCTGACGCAGAGCTACCTGCTTGACATGTCTGTGGGGCAAATGCACTTCAGAGACTGAACAAAATAGCAAGAAACACATTTATTAGCCATGCCCTAGCCTGTATGTATAGCACTGGAGAGGTATATATGCCAGCTTAAAGATGAAATAAGAAAAAAAATTATTTTGTCACTTAATTGCAAGAATAGTGTCAAAAGATTCTAGAAATAAACTAGGTGTGAAAGGAAAGTCCCAAATTGCAAGCGGAGAAATGACAAGGACCTCCATTTTCCTGACAACTTCCTTGGGGAAAGGGAATTGTTCTAAGGATGGGTTAGGCAGTGCTGACAGCTTGTCTGTCTGATTTGTGCAAAGCACAGTGCCTCATTCATCTTGATTTTCTCTATAATTTTTTTTTTCTCAGTGAAGTAATTAGCAAAAGTGGTTATTTCCATATAGTAGTGGTCAGATGATTTAAAAGAAAAGGGGGGAAGAAATTCTCATTTTAAAAGCAAGTGATCAAGTACAGCTAGCAGAATATGGAGTAAATTCATCCCTAAAAAATACAATTTTGCAGTTAATGTTAGCCCAAAAACTAGTTTGTTTATTCAAATCTATTATCTTGTCATATTTGTTTTCTTCCCTGAACACTTAGCAAAGCTTACCAGAATTGAACTCTGGGATCTCAATGTGCATTTTAATCAAGTAATTAACTGAAAATAAAACAAGGAAATTCAAGGTTTGTTTATTTTTCTGTTAAAAAACCCAGTTTACTTTGAAGTTAATTTGTCGTATATAGTGATTTATAGCAAGGTTTGAGACTGTAGACATAACACAGTAACTGCTTGTAACATCCTGACAGCCACTTTTGATTGTAACATATGGGTATGGGTATTGGACTGTGATAGTTTCTGAATCTGGAATATTTGTAGGACTGTATGTAAAAATATCTCATTAAGTTTGTCCAGCAAATGAGTACATTTGAATTCATTTCTGATCTTCTTGAAAACTCAAATTCAGGGTGGTATTTTCCCTGAGTCCTTGACTTTGGAACTTGATTCTTCCATTGATCCCAGAAGTTAGCTGGCCCTAGGTCACTCTCCAAGACAAATTTACTGCCTCCTTCTGTCTGAAGAAATCTCTTAGGAAAGAGTTGGAGTCTGTACTTCCATTGTGAAGGATTACTGGGTTAACATAAGATTTCACAGATTTTTGCAGTTTAAATACATAAATCTAAGAGCTCAGTAGCTCATTTTACAAATCAATCAATAAAATATCATTTTTTAAAAATTATTTTTTAGTGAGCCTTGACTTATTGTCTTGATTGGATTGATCTGACAAGTGGTTGTAGTTTATTTTCTCTTTAGTTACTCTCACTGAAAATCTTCTAAGTCCTCTCTTATTAGCAGGATACAACTCTTCTTTTTAATGGTTCATTCTAATAGCATTTTGTTTGCTTGTGCTGTAGGCTGTGTTCTTTGATGAAAACAGGTTTGTAAGTTCTATACAGAGCTAATTGAATTTCTTGATTATCTCATTGTAGTTAACCAAAATGACCTTCCCATGATGTGGAAGTCTGAAAGATTTTCTTGCAGAAATAATAGTCTTTTCTTCCTGATAAATATTTATTATTTCAGCTTGGCTAAATATTTATAAATTTTTTTCTCTTTCTTTTTTCTGTTTTGTCCCTGAAGGGTATTTGCCTTCTATTCAGTGTTACATCTCTACAGTCACACTTCCAAAAAACACAAGTATTTCTGGACTGTAAGTCATTTGCAACAAAAGGTAAGATCTTGAGTATATGAAGCAAACATTTTAAGGGGATTTTATCCCAGAAGGCTTGTTTCGAAAAGCTGGTTAAACAAGTCTCACATAACATTTATAAACAAGAAAGTATTACCAGTTAATGTAGTAGATGACATGAGACACAGGAAAAAGCAGAGAAGGGGATTTTTGAAAATATTTGCATTGGTAAGTTTACATAGAAATTAATTATTGAGTTAATTATATGTATTGCTAGATCATTTTGGTAGTCCCATCATACATGACTGCAGCAGAATTATAACTCAGGAAAAATATATTCCATTAGGTTGCTTAAACTTGAACCATTAAACAAATGATCAGAAACCCTCCCATCCACCTCTGTAGTACTGATGATAATGTTTTACTTAATTTTTCATGAAACTTTTCCTGTGGCGCTTTTATGTTACTTGTTTAATGCAGCTTTTTCAAGTTCCACAACGAAAGAGTCCTTCAAATTTATTGTCAAATGTACTCATCCACATGAATATGTTCAACAGAACAGGTTGACCTTTATTGCTTTCAAGACTGTCAGGGATGGTCTGAAAAACAACTTAAATGAACGCGTAATTTTAGCAGTCTGTTCACATGCTTGGATTGTGTGGCTCTGTGAATAGCTGACAAATACAGAGATCACCAGCTGAGCTAGACTGACATATCCCAGGAAGGAGGTCACTCGGTGGCAGAGCAGGCCTGAGTTGTTATGTTGGAGCTGTTGGAAGTTGCTTCCAGACTGGTCTCCTCTGGGCTCAGGGTGCCCCTGCCCTCAGTGGTGTTCAGAGCACACTCTAGATCCCTGCCCACAGGACCCAAGCACTTCCTGGGGCTTTTTCTTTGCAGAGAAGCTAAACCTTTGCATCCATGGACAATTTGAAAATGGGAGAACAATGGGGAGAGTGAGCGCATCTAGCCTATTATATATTTGTTGTTTTTTGCAAGAAGACCCCTAGATATTTACAGGAAATTCCAATTACCAACCCTGCTTTGAACGTTTCTGCATGCATAGATCAGCAATATGTGTTCTGTATACTGGAAAACTTCATTTCTTGTATTTTTTCCTTCTGCAACCTGGGCTGAAAAAACCTACTTAGTGACAGGTTTTTTTGTTTGTTTTTTTTTAACACAAAATGTTATTTAACACTATACTTACATGTATTTTATGCGTATTCACCATCTGCATAAGATAGAGGTGAAAAAGCAAAATGAAAACATAGGAAGTGTCCAGCACCCTTCTTATAAAACAATCTGAATATTTTATGCTTCTTCTGATACAAGTGTCACGTTATTTTAAGGTATGGGGGAAGGAATTAATTTTGCTTTTAACCACCTGTATTTGCACTTTCTTTGCCATAGATATGCTTATGAATTTGTAATGACATGATTGTACAATTCCTTGAGACCCTTAAAGTCATTCTGTTTTTCTATCCCATTTTGTAATTTAGTGAACTGTTATTGATTACAGAAAGATTTTCTTGGCATTACCTTTCTTTAAGGCATCCAAATATCAACTAAACTGGCACCTCCATGTGGAAATGTGCCCTTCTTTCAAATATACTGGAGTGGAAAAGAAACAGTCTTTTATTATTAAACTAATTATACACATTCTAAAATACTTGTTTACAAATATTGGTTTTGTTTCTATTGCTATTTTGCATTCTGAATCTCTCCTTTTCCAGGTTTCCATAGCAACTGTTGTACAGCTTGATCATTAGAAAGAAATTCTCTTTAATTGATCTCCTAATGTATAGCTTAATAGTAACTGTTAAGCAGTCTTTTGTTTCCAGGTCATATTTAAGGTTCATATATTTGCATAAAAACATCTCATTAGCTCAAACCAATCATTATTAGTAATTGTCTTCCTTTAGTTTTTAATAACTAAATCCTTCATTGAGGTTTTACAAATAGCAAATATTTATAGGTTGTAGAAAAGGCTTTCTCAGTGAGCCTGGATGCTTTGTTTCTGTGAGCAGCAAGAAAATTACAGAGCTTCAAAATTTTGATCACATAATACAAAAGGAAGGTGTCTTTTTCTCCAACTGAAATTTAAATAGACCATGCTAACTACAGGCCAGAGGTAATATTTAACAGCAAATTTTCAATATAGTACCAGCTTGTACAAATATGAAAAATTACACAAAAAATGCCCAAGAATAACAGCGAATTTCTCCACCACCACTGGCACCATCAAAGACATGAAATTCTTGCACTGAGTTGTGCTGCCCATGGCATTCTTTCCTGAAACAAAGTGAAGATATGTGAAAGTAGGTGCAAATTGCATGTAGGCATTAATTTTTAATTGACAATAAGGCAACCAATTTGATGTCTATGGTTGCTACATGCATACAACTCTGTGGTCGTCAGCACATGCAATTGCAGATCTATATGGGTATGAAATGAGTTTTACAGAAGATCCACTGTGTTTATTGTACCTCTACAAATATATAGCTTACTTCATCTTCTTGTGTATGGAAGAACCAAAGCATAAACTTGGATAAACTGAAAATAAAAGATTTTCCAGTGAAAAGAACTGGGGGGAATCAGATTTCAGCAGTGCTAGGATACTTTTTTTTTACCTGTTCTTCTATAACAGATTTCTTATCCCTCTCTAAAAGCAGTTAATATTGAAAGAATAGTTTAAAATAATATCATCAGGCCAAAATGCATAAATATAGGTCACACCACCATGCTAAGCTCCAGAAAATGTAATTAGCATGTGTAACCTTTTCTTCTTTTCCCCTTTTCTTTTTTTTCCCTCTGGCATCCTTGACCCCTGTGTGTCTTTATAGAAACTCTAATAGCATTAACATTATGGCACGATTAAAAAGTTAGACAGCACAACAATGCTGATTGACAAGACATTTTTACAATCCTTTTTGATGTCATTCTGTTGGGATTGAATGTCCTTTGAACTCTTGCAAATTAAGTGGATGTTCAGTGGATGTATTCTCATATGGTATCTCTTTGTGTTATCTGTTAGGTCTCTTCTGCTTTTTGCAATGAAGTATTGGTTTGCATTTATCCTAGCATCTATAATTTTGTTAAACAGTAATTATTCATGCATAGCATGGATTTCAGAATTAGGTTTAAAACCTGGATTTGCTATCACTTTTCAATATATTGAATGTATGTTTTAAACAAATTGTATGAGGTCTATGCAAGCTGAGCTGATAAAAATGCATGAGCTTCTCTTCCCTCAACTATTTTCATCAATTAACATCAGAGTTTAACCATAAACAGGAACCCAGCCCCCAGCATACTGGCGGTGTAATGTCATTACTGGTTGTATCATATTTTGTGTGACCTAGTCACATTATGCAGGCATAATAATAAAAAAGAGACTGAAAAGTTGTGTGTAAATTAAAAACATGTTATCTAGAAGAAGAACCAAAACTTTTAATATGGAAAAAAGGGCATTTTCATAGCATTTTCCTGCTAAATTCCAAAGAATTTTCTTTTTCATATCAAGGCACCATATTAAGTGCGCCATTTAGTAGTATATTATCAATTAAAAAGATAAACCATTAAATTTTTCCTTAAATGTCTCTGCCTTTTTAAGTATAGTTAGACGAATAAGAATAATCAATAGTGCAAACCCCATTTCTTCTAAAAGGAAAAAAGAAAAAACCCAAAGCACCAAGAAATAGCAACAACAAAGAAAAAAAAAAAACAAATGGAATTTCTGAAGAATGTCACAGGGACAGATGCCATGGAGTGCTTGACACTAACAGGTTCCAACAAGTCAAGAAGTATCAACCAGGATTAAAGTAGACAATACAAGAACCAAGCATCCCAGTGACATTTAGATTTATGAATCCAGAACAGGAACGCTGCAGTTCCTGTTCTCCACAAGCAGATTTTCGTTTTTAAGAAAAAGATGCAAGGATTGAAACAGAAGCTGAAATTTCTGGTAGAAAGTAGTAAACCCGAGTTAGGTTGTGATGACTGTACCATTTCACTTTGACATGCCATTAGAGGATGGAAAAGTCCAGATAATTGAGAGTACAGTCCTGCAAAAGGCTGAAAAAATGGGAGAATGTGGAAATTCCAGAGTAGCATAGCAAACTGAAGGGAGACAGAGGGGAAGATATTTCATTTATATAGTTGCAAAGGCGATTTTGCTGTTAAGGGGGTAAGAAATGGATTTAGTTATCGATTAACTTATGCATAATACTTGAGAGCAGTAACTGTCAGAAAAATACACTTGTTCTTTGATGAAAAATTTTTACTATGTTCAAAAAGTATCTTGTTAATGGAATGTTATTAACCATTCAGAAAACAAGATTGATGTTGTCCTCCCTTGGGTTAGGGTTTGTGCATCAGGACACCATTCACAACTTGTGAGCTCAGACTGTGGGGGTTTTATCTTCCCTGAATCAGTTGCCTATTGGTACAAAATATGGAAATTCTTATCTCTTGTCTCTGTTGTTTGTGATATCTTGTGCTTTTCTACTGCACAATTCATCATCTGCACTGTAGACAGACCTAACTCAAACTTTTTTCAACACTCATCAGTTTAAGTGCCTCACAAACTTTAGTAGCTTAATTTGTCAGGAGAAAGGCTATTACTTCCATTGTACAAATGCTAAGCTAAGGACTGAAGAATTATTTTCTCTGAGAGATTTCTATTTCTTGGAAGCTGAATACAGATTAGAGTGAAGAATGTTGATTTCAAGATCTGAAAGAGCAATCCGTAGTGGGCACAGATTTTTCTTTTCTCTCTGTCAATTTCCTTCTGCATTGTACCTTCTGTTTTACCTGCTCCAAGCAATTCCTCCTGCACTTTTTCCTCTTTATTTTAATACTGCCTCTTCCCGGTACTCTCATTTGCTTTTATAATCTTTCCTGTTCAGCATTTCTCAGTCTTTACATTTCACTTAAAACCTCTTTGCTCACTGAGGTTTCCCTTAGCCTAGTTTCACCATTGAAATGCCCTGTATTGGGTCTGACTGGGGTGGAGCTCATTTTCCATAGCAGCCCTCACAGAGCTGTGCTTTCCATTGGTAGCTGGAAGGGTGCTGATGACACACCAGTGTTTTGACTACTGCTGAGCAGTGCTGTCCCTTTGACTTCCCCTCTCAGCTATATCAAGGGGCTGGGAGTGGGCAAGATCCTGGGAGGGGACACAGCCAGGCAAGCTGACCAAAGGGATATTTCACACTGTGTGAGGTCAGCTCAGACACAACAGCTAAGGGGGAGAGGAGGAACAAGGGGGGCATTTGTTATCCAACAGTGTTTGCCTTCCAGAGCATCCACTCTGCATGCTGAGGCCCAGCTTCCAGGGAAGTGTCTGAATATCACTTGCTAATGGGAATTACAAATTAACTTTTCCCATTTCTTATTGCTCATTTTTCTTTTTTTTTTCTTTTTTTTTCTTCCTTTCTTTTCTTTAATATACTGCCTTATCTCAACCTATGGGTTGTTTTCCATCTTAATCTCTCCCCCCTGTCCCACTGGGAAAGGGAGTGATAGAGTGGTTTGGTGAGCACCTGGCATCCAGCCAAGGTCAAACCACTACAGGTCCCTGAGGACAAAGAGGAAGACATGAGTGACACAGAGCAGGAATTTTCGAGGAGTATGCTACCTCTGGCAGTGACAGCAAGGCTCCCTCTTCCGTGCACACCCAGCCACCCATAAAACATTTGAAGATCTATGGTAGGGAGAAGGGCAAATATGTTCTCCTGGGGGAAAATCCAGGTAGACACATTGTGGACTCTGTTGGGATCACAGATGAAAAGAGGCAACAAACAGTCTTTGTTTTTGGTGACTCATGTGGGGAGAGGCATTGATTTGCCAGTCTGAATTATCCTCCAGAAGGGTGTTAACCAAAATTTTTGGGATTAATAAATCTTGGATCTCCTTTTAAGAATAAACCATGCAGGAACAACTAAGAAATTATAAATTTATTTTCATAATATTTGCTTAGAATTATAGTTAGATGAAAGTTACTCTCAATAACTTTATAATTAGATAAAGTAATTCTCAATAATATTACAAATATTGAGATTTATACTGAGTGACCTATGAAACATATGGGAATGGATATAGCTAGCAAGTTTTACCAAAGCTCCTCCCAATAAATTGTGGCACAGCAAGAATGATCTAGTAATTATATAGAGCCAGAACAGTCTTGTGTGTCTTTCTTGCCAATTTTTTCTCAATCCAGTGAGAGAACGGTGTTTTAGGGGAAAGCTGGTATTCCTGAATAGCCCTAATACCCATTTTGCTTTCTTAACAATATACACTCTAAAGTCCCAACCTCTGGAATGGAAGTTGCAAACCATGTAGCCTGTTAATACACACTTTAAAAACTGTCACAATGAAAGGGAGAAGGCAATCTCAGTGGAGGGTGTTTTCAACTTCTACTTCCCTTAATATGTTTATTTCCAGAATCTTCTTATCACTAATCCTTCCTGGGAAAAGTCTTTGGGCATCCTACCCCCAAACAACTCAGTTGCATGACAACTTGTTTTTTTAGTCTCCCTGCTCTCCAGTGTTTCGTAACATCTATTACTACACGAATAAATTAAAGGGAATTACTATCTTCCACATATGGATGTGATCACTGCCATACCATTCAGACTGAGGCTGAAGAATGGATCTGCTTTATTTATTGATATGGAGGTAGCTGAGTAGAATGAGTAACATGAGTCAGTTACAAAACTGCCATACCTTCATGGGGTGAGTATTTGTGGGGATGCAGTACAGCTGTCGGAGTGTGACACTCAGTCAGGTAGGTTGCTCCTGACTCCATCATCCTGCAGAAATTCAGGATTTCTTAAGTTTCCTTAAAGCATAAGAATGAGAAAATGGAGTAACAGAAGTACATGGGAGAGCTATTTCTGCAAAAATTTGAAGGACAATCTTTAGGAAGAGTGTTACTTGATGAATTAATATCTAGAAAAAAGAGTGATAACAATACTATCAAATAGCTAAAAATTTCCATGGAACACAACTGCATGGACAATGGGAGAGAATGGGAGAATGTGTACAACGCTATAATAATCTAAATAAATCAATATATTATTCCAAGAAGTGCTGACCTGACATAGTGACTTCCTCAGCTTTCTACAGAACCTAGATCTTCCCATCTCCTGTTTCTCACAATAAAGTTTTAATAATTGTAGTTTGATTTTAAGATAGACTGGAATTATATTCAAATTTCTTCATCCTTCTTTCTGAATTTCAGAAAAGACTTCAGATTTGAAGACCCAGAAATAGCACATAGTATCCTGTCAGATAAGAGAGAAAACAGAATATAGAAAGAATCATACCAAAACATGAGATTTGTATGAAACTTGTTATAATGAATAAAACTACACCACCTTTTGCAAAGCTTGTGCAAAGAGCAAAATCACCTAAGACACACATTCTTATACTCAGTCATAATGAATGTCATTTTAGATGCATATAGTTAATGTCATTCAAATTACTTCCCCAAATAACAAAAACAATATATAAATAAAAGAAATAAATGTCTTACTTAGATACAAAAAGAAATATGTAAATTCCTGATTATCTTGAGTGAGAACAAAGTAACAAACTTGAAAGAAAATAAATGTCTATTTGAGCTAACATTCAAAAAATGAAAAAACAAATATATTGAGAAGTAAATTTAAGAGCTGGAGGATATCAAAAGGGGGAAAAAAGAAGGAAGTATAGTTAGAAGCTTTTAAAATATCATAATTACAAATTGTAATTTAGATTATAATATGACAGTTCTGAAAGACTGAATGAGAGCAAAAACAAGTATAAAAGGAGAAGGATGGTGGGAAAGAGTCAGTGATCACAGAAAATGCCACGGTGAGAATTTGAAAATGAGAGCACAGATGAATCAGAAGACTAAAGTGAACAAAAAAAAGGTGAGAGATGTTAACGAATGCAAGGCTAAAATTACATTTCCTGTAACGTTTTGGACACACTGATGCTGCTTAAGAGAACAGTTTAGAATATCACCACATTTAAAAGCCAAGAGTGAAAATGCCAAATGCATCCAATGTATATTTTAAAAACCACAGTAATGGTTTTTAAACCATTTAACCATTAAACCATTACAGTAATGGACATACCCTGTATGTCGTGCAAGAAACATCAGGTGAAATACCATTTTAGATATATTCTATATTACTTCCATACTTCTATATTCTATATTTTATTCTTCTATATTGCTTCAGTAAACCAAAGATAGTTTGTGGTGAAAACAGTTCACAACCATAGATCTTAAAGTCAGAAAACTTCTTAGGTTTAATAGACTAATTAACTGTTAGGCTTAATACTTGGGATACTAAAGCTTCAGAGAAGTACATCTGCAGCCCTGTGTTTAGTCTGATAACTCAGAAGGTCATCCTGCAGCCTGATAGGGTTGGATTTGCAGACTACTGGAATATTGCAAGAATCAATAGTTTTAATAATTATTTAGTACTTATGATATGCTTTATTGCCCAGAAATTCTTAAACGAAATATTTACCAGTATTTACCAGTCTGGACTCCTATGCAAGACCTTTTGAGGGAAATAAATGGAGAACTATATCTTGACTCAGCCTGACTTAATGACATCTGACTTAATAGAAAACCTGCTAGTACAGAAAAGATGCTAACTGAGTTTAGTTGTTACTGGTTATATAGAAATTAGTTCACCTCACTGGGAGCACAGATCAGATAAAAGAAAATTATTGGACTGACAAAAAATATTTTTAAAGTACAATGAAATCTTCAAGGTGTAATATTTAAGCAATGCAATGGATCCATCCCATCTTGAAGGTTTTTACATAATTCCATGCAGTCCAAAATCAGCAACATGCTTTTTAAGTCAGGATTAAATCAAATAGAATCTAAAATAAAGGTACTTCACTGAGGCTATTCAATTAAAGCCTTTGGTGTTGAGCTTTTGCCTAAAGTCAGCTCTTATTTTTCTTGCCTGAAAAAATTATGAAAAGCACCTGAAAAATAATGTACTTTTCAGGTGCAGGTAGATGATTAGAGTTAATTATCAAAGTCAAGAACAATTAATGCAGCAAGTGAAAATCATAGGTAATTTTTGCAGAATTTGCCATATATAATCAAAATCTTTTTAAGTCTTTTACAGAAGGTAGTAAGGGCAAAAGCTGAATTTATGTACATTTGGAAAACATTCATTCTCTACGTAAAAAATGTAAGCCAAAGTTGGACTCGTAATATGAGGAAGCAATCAGGTTTGTTCAGCACTCATGTTCTAAAGGTCTATTGCTGTTAAACTGTAAGTGAAACGTAAATATATGTATAATAAAAATCCATAATGTCATTGGAAATATGAATGTGCCATTGAATCTCATCTAGTAAAGTTTTTGACTGACAGCTCAAGCCAGAGTTACCAATCTGAAACAAAAGAAGAAGGAGAAGAAAGAAAATCTAGACTGATGGAGCAATCTTGCTCCTATTCAAGTCAATGTAACACTCTCATTCAAGCATGATCAGGCTCCCTTTGTGCTCTATACTAAGTACATAGGACTCACCATCCTAGTGCAACAGGACTTACCGAAGGGGAAGGTAAAATTTAAAATTTCTCTTGGCCATTAGACTAAAATGATTACCAACATAATCATTATGATTGTGTTTATATTATCAGTACAAGGGATTTTAGCAAAAATTAACTGTTTAAAATCTGAGGATCTTTATTTTTCCTGAATTTTCAAAATTACAAACTGAATTTAATTTTATTGCATTTTAAGTCTTTCACTACTTATTCTGCTAATGTCTTTATATCTTAGTAACACTTATTCTGAAACAGATAAAGACTAATTTTATTTTTACTCATATGTTTACTGGGAGTCTATGTAAACAACATTTTACCAATTAAGCTTTGTTTGTTTGTTTTTTTAACAGCGTCATATTTCTTTACAGCAGAAAACTAGCTGTAACAGGTATACATTCTTACAAAAATGTCTTCCTTTAAATATAGAGAGAATTAGTGGATTCACATATCTAGGTGTATGGCATTTGCATAGCAGGAGCTTGGTAGCAAGGAGGCCTGAAGAGGCCTTATGGGAGAAGATGCCAGGAGTTATCTCCATGTTGTCCAGGGAAAGTTCCAGCCAGTTCTGAGAAGGACTTGCCCAAGGCTGGGCACATTGGTGGCAGTTCCTCAGGGAGGAGAAAAAAAAGCCTGTTGTACAAGCACAGCCAGGATCAAGGAGTGAGAGCATGTGGGACACATATTCAGTCAGTGAAAGAGGGACATGAGGTGCTCCAGCTGCTGGAGCAGACCTTCCCTGTGAGATTATGGTGAGGCAGCTGTGTCCCTGCAGCCCAGGGAGGGCGTGGTGAAGCAGAGATCTACCGACAGCTCACAGGGGAGACCCATGGTAGAGTGGTGGGTGCTGAAGGACATGTGACACTGTGGACACAGAGGACACCCATGGCAGGGAGGTGGACATTCTTGAGGATGTGTGACACTGTGGACAGCTCACACTGGAGCAGGCCTGACAGGACCTGTGGACCCCTGAGAGAGAAGCCCACACTGGAACAGGTTTGCTGGAGAAATCTGTGACCCTGTGACTGATCCATACTGGGATGAAGAACTGTAGCCCATGACAAGGAGTCACATTTGAGAAGATCGTGGATGACTGCCTACTGCGCTAGGGACTCCATGCTGGAGCAGGAGTAGGAGCCCTTCTCTGAGAAGGAAGGAGCAGCAGAGACAATGTGTGATGATCATCATTCCCATTCCCTGTCCCCTGCACACTCTGAGGGAGAATATAATGTTTAATTTATTTCAAACTTGAGTCCAGGAAGAAAGGAGGGGTGAGAGGAAACTGTTTTAATATTTAGGTTTTGTTTCTCACTATTCTACTCTAACTTGATTGGCAATACATTCAATTAATTTTCCCAAACCATGTCTGTTTTTCCCATGACTGTAATTGTGAGGGATCTCTCCATGTCCTTATCTCAACCCATGAGCCTTTCACAACAACCTCTTTCCTCTGTCCAGCTGAGGAGGAGAGTGATAGAGGGGTTTTGTTCTGCAGCCAGCATCTAAACAGGGTCAATCTCTCACTCTTGGAATGAAATGATGTGTCTAAAACCAGAATATGGGAAAGTTCTCTCCTTTCTGCATTCTAGTATTGGGAAAAAAATGCAGTTTCTATCCCTTAGAAACTAGTTAGAAATGTACCTGATAAATATTATAACACCTTTCAGTGTTTCTTGCAATGCTTTCAATTCTGCTTCAGGCATGTGCAGAATGATCACAGTTTGCACATCTATTTCTTGTTTAAATTTATTAGAACTAAAAATAGAAAGTGGTATATGTCCTGATTAATCTGACCTGGTCAATATACTCAGAGTGCAGTTAAAACAATTTATATTTAAGATGTGGTTGTTTCTGTTAGTATAACAGAAATGCTCAAGAGGGTGTTTAGTTCAGAGTTAACTCCCATCTTTACAGGAAGTTTCTCGGTCTTGTTCCTGCCACCCCAGCAGTCCTATAACATGCCATAACAAAACAGGACCTTTGCAGAAAGTGGTTTAGGGTTGAATGCAGCAGCAAACATACAAATGAAATATTGGGCTTTTTTCATTCTCCGCTCTTACAGCTTTTAGTCTTTCCGGTGATGAAATAAGCCTAACAGAATTTAAATCTCTCTTTTCGGACAAGTGTGCTTACAGTTCAACTCTTCCCTTTTTTTTTTTTTTCTTCTTGCTCTTTTGCTTCATAACCATTTTTCTGCTGTGCTGCAACTGCCTCAGGGAGAGATGAAGGGCTTCAGTTGATGTCTTCTACCCTTCTAACTAGGCTGAGGAATTCATTGTGGATCACCACTGTGTGAGTAAATAAATATATTACCAAGCTATAGCCATGATGCCAAAGGTCAGATATTAACTATACCAGGGAAATGAATGTGCATGCCTCCATCCCTAATTTAGGTACCTGAGCTAATAAGAGGAATGTGTTTTAGGGATTGCCCATGGTGGGTACTTTTCTGGTTTAAAAACAGCTCCCTTTCCATACTGACTTTTATGAAATTACAAGTTTAACTGCTGTGTTCTTCTCCTGAACTTAATAGCAACTATATTGGCATATGAATTTTTATTTTCATTGTCATGGCCAGGCACAGAGATGTGGGACATTTGTCTGTATTCCTCCCCCTGGACACCACATGCAGTGCCTCCATGTACATAGCATCTCTGCTCTGTGCTTTAGGACAACTGCCTCTCTCCTCAAGGAGGTATATGGATTCTTAGGTTGATGATTCATTCTGCACACAAATGAAGAAAAAACATTGAATATACCACGTCCAGTGAAATGAACTGCTGTCAGACTTTCAAACCCATGTGACTTTGAAAATCTTCTTGCTGTACTTTCAGGAAGGCTCAGCAAACAGAGTGGTCCTTTACTTAAGAGCAGTATTGTCTTCTCCCTAGATTTACTTCCAGATGTAAATACTTGTAGTGGTGTGTTTTTGGTTTTATCAGTTTTATGTATGTATTTGTTCCCTGTTTCATACTGTTTTTATAAGTTGTAATGGTTTGTCCCATGTCACCCATGTTTAATCCTTTTTGGTTTTACCCCAACCCTCGTTATGTGTCAGTCATAAGTTATACAGCCCCTGGGTCTTGTCTATCACTTTGAAGCCTCTCCCAAAAGTCTAGAATGTTTCAGTGAGGGCATCGAGTGATTGGACAAGACTCTGGCTGTCTCCCCGCCTAAGTTATTGATTTGTTATAATATGTGTCATTTACCTGCAGAGCCATACCCACATGATCCCTGATTTGTCCTCAGTAAACCCATCCCCGAGTTCCTCCCCCGGATATAAGATGTAACTTTCAGCTTTCTTGCTCTCTTGCTCTTGCTCTGTTGCTCTGCTTGGGGCGCTGACTGGCAAGAGGCCTCTGCTGAGGCAGCACCCTGAGCGGATGAATAAAGCCAGTGGTTGAACCCTGAGCGAACTGTCTCCTTCTTTCCTGTTGTTGTTGCTTCACTTTTGCGGCCAAACCAGAACCCACGGGATGGGCAAGGTTCATTCAGCTACTGAGCCGTGCCCCTCCTTGCCGTGGTGCCAGGGCTGGCCGAGGCAGAGACACTGACACCGCAGCAAATACTGAGATCTCAGACATTACCTATGTAAAGGCAAAGTAGGTCATTCTCTGCATGCACTGAGGTAACGAAGAATTTGAGTTTCACTGCAATTTTTTCCTTGAAGAGATAGTGGGATCTTGAAAAATTTCAGACATTTCATCACAAAAAGTTAAGTTCTCTTTCAAATCCAATTTTAAAAGAGTTGCGGAGCTTTTGATGCTGGAAAAGAGTATTCAGAACTCTTCTGACTGACTTTAAACACATTAACTTTCATGAATAAAACTCATAACATTCATCCTTTTAAATTTATAAAATATATTTGGTATAAAAATCCAAATTATATAATTTTAAATGTAGAAATTATTGTACTATTTTATCCAGATAGCAGCTAAGGCTCTGGTGAGCACACTTTGCTCTAAGTCCTTTAAAATCGAGGAGAATTCTTTGAAGACTGCAGCACAAAGCAATGAGTACTAAAACTACAGCAGTACTAAAAATGTCCTTTCAGGTGGAATGAGGCTTTATTATAAAACAGATCTTTTGCACCTCTAAAAGTTAGAGAGTAAAATCATTGAACTGAAATTACAGCAGCTGACCTTATGAAAGACTCAATTTTCACAAGATTTACTTTAACTAAAATGGTTTGCTTTTCTGTAAATTAGTATTAGTCAAAATCAAGTCTGAATCTCTGAATAAAAAACACTTCTATCAATTTGTAAAATTTCATATTTATTTAAAATCTAAAGGAAGCTAAAGGAAATTGAATTCTTTAGGACTATTTCAAATGATAATATCATTATGAAAATATTAATAATTATTGTTTATAACAGTTGTAGCTACAGTCAAAGACAGTTCAGCAGCTCAGGTCATTCTCAAGTAGTCCCGGAGGGATTTAGGGCAGCTCAGTCAGCCTGGCAGCCACAGTGATTTTCCTGCTCTCAGGGATGCTCCCTGCTCACTCACAGGTGGGAAGAGGCAGTGTGCAGCCTGGTTTTGCAGCACCACCCGTGTCTACGTGCTCTGGGGGGCAACAACACAAGGGCAGCTGCAGTTTTTTCTCAGGCAGCCTGTGCCAGTCAGTGTCAGGCCCATGTCTTTGCTTTGTCATGGGAAAGCAGAGACATCGACAAAACATTCTCCATTTCTTTCTCACATTTGCTTTAGCTTAGAATAAAGTTGTGTTTGGAGCAGGTGGAAGAAGATCCATTCACTGGAGCACCAAATTCCCTTCTTGATTTGTTCCTTCCTGGTTGTGGCAGGCACCATGTATTGGACCCAAGAAATTAAATTTGATTTTAATCCCAGGGTGTGCAACAGAGCTTTCAAACAGGTTGTTACTATTGACTCACATTGCTTTACTCCTTTGTCCTTCAACAATAAAGCTGCTAAAAAGCATATTCACATCCTTATTTAAAGAAAAAAAACCCCTTTACCTTTATTTTAAATGTTTGCCTAATACTTATTGTATTACCCTAGCCAGTGTTGGTTTGATTCTAAAAAAAACCCAGTAGAAATTAGGACATTGTTGAAGGTTTTTTGACCGGAAGGATCATACAATAAAAGTTATTTTAGCTTTTCTCTGTGTTAATATAGACATTTTACTCTCCTAGACTGCTTGTATTCTTCCTTCTAGTGTATCAACACAGGACTGGAATGGCTTTCTGGGTGACTGTATCCATTTGCCTTTCATAACAGATATTGTTTCTACACAGTTTTTTTAAAGCCTATTATAAATGGCTTTACTTTTGTTTTTTATAATTTAAACTTTTTAATGAAGGTTTCACATATTTTCTTAAGCCTTCATTTGGCTTCTTAGAAGAAAATACTATTGAATCCTTTTGAAAGAAACTCTCTTTTCCTCTGAGTAGTAAATTGATACTTGGTGCAAAGAAGTAAAAATATTTAATATTTAGTTTCTTTGGGTAGCAGTCTAACTCCTTCCGATCATTCTTATAGTCTAAGAAAGATCAAAATCTCCAGGTCTCCAACACTCTTTTTCAACTGATGCTGCCTTTTCATGTAGATCTTGTTACTCATCCCAAACCCAAACATTTTCCAATATTTTAGCCCCTCAAGATCAGTCAGTTATGGCCAGTTGATAGCTACAAATGGATTTTTCTTTGATAACTCAGTTTTGCTCATCTGTGAATTTTACTTGTGCACCTTTCTAGATTTTTTTTTCTTCTAAAATGTCATTAACAGGAATGGACAGATCAGTCCCAGGATACTTGAACTCCACAAATAGCCTTCATAGAACCCAATAGTTCCTTGTCAGTAATCTTCTTTGTCCTTTACAGTTCTTCCTCCACCTTACAATGATTTTCTTAATCCCTGCACTTTCTAGATGAAGTAGTAATTTCCTATGTGGCCCCATATCAAATACTTCAGTAAATCGAGTTTGCTTTTCCTTCTGTAGAAAGAAAACATTATCAGAAAGGATATCAGTTTAGTCCTGCCTTAATCAAACCTATGTTACATTTTCTATTCTATCTCAATTATTTTATTCAGCTCTTTAAAAGCTAAAGCCTAACATACTACTGAGATCAGACTAATCTCTTCTTACCCTTCTCTTTCACCTCTGCTCCTTTATACCAACTCTTGACATTTCCTATCCTGTAATCTTATGGCAGTACCACTGATTTGATAGATTTCTTTAAAATGTTTACCCCCTCCACATTCAGATCTCAGAGGTCAGTGTAGTCAGCAACTTTGGTAATGAGTTCCCTTAATTTATTAAGGTTTGCCCTTTTGAAACCCAAGTTCTCATTGCAAACCTACTATAATTTAATTTAAACTGAATCAGTTCACCATCACTCAATCAGACATTATTTGTACTTTCAGCCCTTTTTGTTGCAACATTCTTCAGGCTTTTTCTTGTATGGTAACATCATCTTTTGCTGGTTAAAGATTTAATGCATTAAGAATGTAATAACAATTAAACACATAATGTCTTGCTGTAGTACAGATGCTATCTGCTCAAGCCCACAGGGACTTTAAAAGAGAAATTGGAAATAACTTTCACAATATTCCACCTGCATGTCCAGCCAAGTTCTGAAATAATGCGAGAATAAAAGGAGTGTGAAGGTGTTTTTGTATTACAAACTAGTTTTTTCTCTAGATGAAATGGACAGAGAAAAAGTACATTTGTGTCTGGAGCAAAACTGAAAAGGACAAAATCAACTTTGAAACTATTTTTTTCCAGATTTTTCTCTGGAAATTAGGCAAAGATAGGATAATGGTTATTCCTAACTATCTCCCTTCAGTCTTCTGCTTAAAGCTGCTCACTCATAGGAGTTTTGGACTGACTTTATGAAATAAAAGGGAATTTCTCCAGAATTTTCTGATCCAGAAGCAGAATTTTGAATTTAATATCCCATAATGGATTTTACTTCTTTGGATATATCCAACCAGTTATCAAATCAATGTACACTTATAAAACCTGCAGCCTTCTGTTGCAAGCAGTATTATAGCTCAACTACATTTCATCAGAAATATTTCATTTCTTTGAACGCACTGTCTTAGTTGCATTTGATACTTGCCTGGGGAGATGAAGTGAGTAACCTCATGCTTACTGTCTTACAGGTCACTCAAAATTTTTTGGACTATCTTCTCTCTCTGTGGTCACCCCTTTTCTAGCACGAAAAGTTATCATCTTATCTTAGCTATTTTCTACTTTACAAATTACTTACTCCACTTGAGTTTTAGTAAGCATGTACTGCACTTAAAGAAGCATGAAATTTTAAAGGGAAGAGAAATAAAAAATGTTTTCTACCAGAGCCATGAAACATTACAGCCAACCTTCATTCTTTTCTCAGTGAGCAAATGGATGTTTGAGGAACACAATTATTAGTGCCTTTCTTACACCATATGCCCTTACTACTGTTACCTAGGGTCTCTTTGAAAACCTAGTTCAAACAAAAGCCATGACAGACCAGCTGAGTTTCTCAAAGATGTAAAGAGAGGTGTCATGCAGGTGCAGTGCCTCTCAGGAAACAAAGACAATCACAGTACCAGTCAAACACAAACAGTCTATCCTTAGCACTCATCTAAGATTAGAACTGGTCCAAATCAAAAAGCTGGCATAACCAAAAACATGCATTACCAGGCTCATCTACTTTGGCCTACAGCTTGTACCTCAGCAGCATACAGTAGTCACCAATGACACTGGATAACTTAATACGCTGTTGCAAATATACAGTGCTTGCAGAAATGTTTTAATATTTTGTCCCAAACTACTAATTTTCCTTTGCTGGAAACAATTCCACAATAGTTGAAAGGCTCAGGAGAGCATAGAGTAAGAGTGCCTAGGACAAGCCCTGCATAGCATAACGCAAAAAATTCTAAGCACAAGCACTTAACTGAGAGGAGACTAAAGTGAATGAATGGAAAAATGGTCCCAAGCATCTTATTTCAAACAACTGTGAGATCAGCTCCTGAGGGTTGCATTTATGCAAAATCTCAAATTTAAAACTTAACCTTCCACAAGACTATTTGCCTAGCCTCAGCTTCATGGCTACATGTTGGAATTTGAGGTGCCAAGTTATAAAATTTAACACATATGTTTTAATAACAATATTAGCCCATGAAAAGAAAATAGAGGCACAATTTATTGGAAATGAACAGGTAATCTGTACTTGGAAGGTTACCCTGTTGTTCAGTAGTGCCATGCATAAGAAAGAGGAGGTGGCATATGAAGGACTGTGCTCACAGTAGCAGGGCAATTCCTAGAGTGATGGAATGAAGCTAACTTTGAGTGCTGAATTTAACAGGAATGATTTGTTACCTTTCAGTGTAAAATATTCATTTGTTAACTATGAGCAATAATTACCTCAAGGCACAATTAGTACAATAACTTCCAGTAATTTTGGTCAGTGAAGCCCACATTTTGCTCATAATATTTAATAAAATATTAAAAAGTGTGACTACTTTTATATAATCATCTTTAAAAACCACACTAAGTTATTTTAATCAATATACTTGTTTTAAGTAAAAGCCATTTAATCTTCTGACTTATGCATTAACCTTCCATTAAGTATTAGTGAAGAAGTTAAATGCACCTTAGTCAATAATGCTAATGCAGGAACTGTTGTATTACCTATGGAGAAATGCGTATTCATATTATGTTAAAGTGGCTATCCTTAACGATTAGCTATTATATGTCAGGAAACTGATCATAAATTTGAAATATTCTGTAGGAAAATGAATTATAATGTTGAAACTGAGTTCTCTGTACTGTAATAATTTTGAAATGAGGTCATCTACTTCTCCTGGTCAGTGCTTTTTAAGGCAATGATATTGAAGTGATGAAGATACCCTTGGTGATACTTTGACCTCACCTTGTGGTTTCACATCTTGGTAGGTAATAAATGAGACTGGTAATTGTACTATGCTAAATGAAAATATATGAATCTACCCACAGGTATATGAAGAAGTTGTTTTAGCATAAATTCTCTTTGCTTTGTTTCTACCTAGAAATACCTAAATGTACCACTAAGATCAGAAAAATGCTAGCTATGCCAAAAGATGTCTCTGAGTTTTAGCTTAAATTAGTGTTGAACTACCTGCTTCTAGATCTTATTCTGTATGACTTTTTCCACATTTTTCGCCTTTAACAGGTTTTATCCTAAACCAGTTTGTCCTGCAAGATATATTTCTTTACACTAACCTAGCAAAATGTTTTCACAGTGGGACGGTCCCTTTCCTCCTGTTATTGTCTGTATATTCTTGCTGGTTTTGCTTCTGTGAGATCTGCTGCTTCTGTGAGTACTGGGTGAGCTAATTCAGCTGCCTGATCTAACACCTTTTTTTTATTTTTTTTTTTTAAGAAAGAATATTTTTCCTCAGTTTCCTGGTAGCTAAGGTCAGTATGGGGGAGGAAAACCTATGGAAAAGGAATTGAGGAGACTCTACATCTTTTTTCAGTAGTCAATTTTAAGTTGGGGGGGGAGGGGTGTGGTTGTGACAAAAAATGGTAGCTACGTAACACATAGTGCAGGTGATCATGAAGGGGATAGCAAAAATTTCCTCAGGTAGCCACTCAGGTGATCTACAAAAATGAACTTCCAAGAAAGAAGGAAAAAAAAAAAAAAAACAGGGTGTAGTACACATACATTTGCAAATAAAATAATTTTGCCTGTCTTTGAGGATGGGCATCAGCAGTCCCCAGGATATCACATTTTTTAAATTGTTGAATTTATTCCCTCATGTTATAGTGCTGCATATTTCTGATCCTTTTCAGATCTTTGTTTCAGCACTGTAAATGATTATTCTGCTCACATTCAGCTCTGCTTGTCCTTTTTCTATCATTTGAGTACCTTCTGCTGACTTTACAAAATCGTGACCCTGAATCTTTAAAGGTACATTTGGTGTCCTATGGATTCAGTACATTTGAAGAAACTCAAGACCTCAAAGGTAGAATTGAATTTGTTGCTAAATAGTAAATTACAAACATAGACAGACATTCACATAGCAATCTAATAATATAATAATTCATACCAAAACACTGAGAAATCTCTCCTCTGAATTTTAAATACAACATATTTTTTAAATATTTCTGAATTTTAGGAGCTTTTTTATACTCTGTTGGCCGAACTCACTTTTTTATCACTATCATCCATCTATACTTTAAACTAGAAAGAGATTTAAATTAAATACAGAACATTCATGCAATGGGTTGAAGATCCAAAATACTTTCCAGCTCCTTCAAAAATTCCAAGATTTTCATTCAGTGATCATTAAAATAAAAAAATAGACAGTATTTCCACATCTTCCTTACCCAAACGTCTAGCATTTACTTTCACCTGGGAGTTAATAATACTTCAGAATTCTGGAATGGTTGATGTTGAATGATAAGCTCAAACACAAGCTCTGGCTGTGGTCGCATGGTCACTAGACAATTGCAGTTGCAGGCTGCTTGGAAATGCCATTACTTTCTCACAGCATATAAAAGTTGTTACTGAAAGGTACTGTGGCTAGGTATTTTGTTAGTGAGACAGTAGTATGAAGTAATTCAATCATATTATAATTTTACTCTCTCTTCTATATGGGAAAGATTTGACACAAACCACTGAAATTGTTATGTCCCTAACAACGGTTGGAAAAGAGAAGCAATAGATTGTCAGTATCTCCACAGCTACTTGAAATGTACTACTTTGAAACAAGTAGGTTGCTAATCTAAAATAACTTACCAGCCTTACATTATCTTAAATTGTCTTTCTGAAGAAAGCACATATATTTTTCTTTATGTGTAAAATCCATTTTATTTTGGAGCAGTACAAGACATACCACATTTGTTTACAAATAGTAAAAAAACCAAGTTCCCAAAATTTCCTGTGTTTGAAACCTAATATGAACTGAAACTATGACACTGTGCTAAAAAGACCATTCTTCTGTAATACTGAGGTATCTCAAATAACTTCGTTTTCATTTTAAGTTTTGTTATCAAACTTTCTTTTCACTTTAAGTTGTGTTATCGGTTTTGTTATCAAAGATGTATAATTTGAACACCTATGTTAAATACCCTCTTCTCTTCATTATCTGCTTCCTTCTGATTCACATTATCTGAGTTTGATGTCTTTGTTACAGTTCTGACACTTGAAATGTTTCTTTGGTGCATTTCTTTCAATGGGTGAGAACATTCAGACACAGCAGTAATGATAAACAAACCGTTATCAACTCCATCTCTTCTCTTGACCAGTTTTTGATTTATGGTCCTTACATGTGATTCTTAGTCTTATGAGTTTTCTAACTTTTAATCTTTTAGTATTTCACATTTAAACTAAAAACCCTAATAAGGAGGTCTCACACTTAGGGCAACTGTTTAATCTTCTCCCTTCTTTATTTTACCATGGTTATTCTTCATACCAGGACATCCTTCCATAAGAGTGCCAGTTTAATTCCTTCAGGTTTTTTTTTCCAATTTCCCTTTATGTAATTCTTTTCACTTCATATAAACCTTCCACATCTTCTTTTCCAGAAACTCTTTCTGACACAGATGTTTCTTCAGTATGTGCCACATCCTTACCACTCTTGGCAATATGTGCTGATGACTGATGCATCACTGAATGATACAATTGTGTCTGCCTTTTCTCTTCCTTTTGGGAAAGAAAAGGAAGAGAAAAGAAAAAGAAAAATTTATGCCTTAATGAGTCCTCCCATTGCCGGTTTATATTGAGTATGGGTTTCTATTTCATGTAGGAATACATCCACCCCCTGTAGTAGTGAAAAACCCATAATGCCTTTGGTCATCACAGTCCACAGAATAGAGATCCATCTCTCTGATCGTTACATGTTGCAAAGCATTTTCTTGCAGCCATTAGTAAATTTAAGCATTATCATAAAAACTAAAACCCACCCCTCATCATGTATGATGGGAAAAGATGAGAACATTCAAGGAAATTGATAATGTCTCCTGTCCCTTGAAAAGTAGGAAATTCTCTGCGTTAACTGTCTGTGAAGTCTTGTGTTGTACAGCACGAGGCATGACAGGCAATGTGATTCTATGACTCTGAACTCTTTGAGCTGATGCTGACTCTAAAACCAAAATCAGATTGGACAATTTTGTCTATCACCATCCACGTCTGTTTAACTGCCTGCCCTGACGCTCCCAAATTCCTCATCTTTGCCAGCAATCTTTCTCTAATTCTCCCCAACACTCAAGACCCTAGCTGGAAACACCTCTTCATCTTTTCTCACTTCTTTCAACCCGTCAATCTTTCAAATACTTTTTGAACATTTTTTTTAACACTTTTAGAGTATATTTTTTTCTTATTGTCACTACAAAAAAAAAAATCAAATATGCTTTACCTTGGTCTTCTCAGAGAAAACACTTCTCTATATTTTAACCCTTGAAAATAGGCATTGTATCTTCTTGTTCTATTAGTTGGATTATACTAATTATATTCTTTCTCCTCTGTTCTAAAACATAAAATTTAAGCCTATTTTATTTACATATTTAATAATAAGTTGAAAAAATCTGTGTCTTCTACTCATTTAAACTTGATCTTATCTTTTAATTTTTCAGGTTTTTCACTCTCTAAACTTCACCTACTTGCTTGTCTATTTTTTCCACCACAAAACTTGAAACATTAAATACCTTGTTTTCATGAACTTTTCAGTCCTTCCTTTAGTTTAGCAACTGGGAAACAGCTACTTCAGCAAGAGTGTTTAGAAGAAATATATTTAATATTAAACTTGTAATAGCTGTAATGATCTTACCACTAAAAGAAAACCTACTCAAATAAAGATAAGGCCTCTTCCCATAACTGCGTTAGCTAACGTAGTTGAGACTTGAATCCAAGGTTTCAAGAACATGAGAATGTGTGTCCCTGAAAGCTCATCTGATTTTTTTTTCTCTGTTCTAATGTTAAAAGGAGCATTTGTGTTCATTCAGAAAAATTTGATTAAACATTTTTAAATCGTGCATGTGATTGCTGCTGTCTGTTCCCCCTGTGAGTTTACTGACTCCAAAGAAAACTGTTACAGGTAGTTTTTAAAATGGATCTTGTAAAAGTGGTGCAATAACAGGATTTTGTAACCTTGCTGGAATCTTGCCCTTTTAAACTTTTTTGTTTGTTGGTTGCAGGGAAGAGGAAGTGGTATGGGAAGCAGGATTTGCTTCTTAGTTTAACCTGTTGTTTACAATATATTAAATTTCATTACTATTTGTATCAAAAATACTTTTTAAAAATCATACAAGCTTTTGTTTGTTTGTTTGTTTGGGGGGTTTGTTTGTTTGTTTTTGTTATTTCATTTTGTTAATTTTCATTCCATTCAGAATTTTACAGGTCTTTTTGTTGGAAATCTATCATATATCTATCAGCATGCCTTGAAATGGATAAACCAAAATTTCTATTGGTATGGAATTACTTAAAATAGGAAATTTAACTCCTATTTTAAAGCAGTTTTAACTTTCTTATTTTAGCCTGCTGGAAGCTAACTTTTCTGAATAATAGGCATCAATCAAGTTGTATAAATTAATCTCCTCTTCCTTTTTCATAGAAAATAGTAAAGAAAAGTTCAGATGTAAACTTACTGTCATGCAAATAATTTAAATTCTCGCTTCTGCCAGTCCTGTATTCAGAAGAGGTAGAGAAGAAGCAGCAAGAACTGAGTGAAGACCAGCACAAGCAGTTGGTTAAGCTGCTTACAAATATCTTTTCCCAGGGCTATTCCAAGTGTCAATTACCCAATAGACACTTTTTTTGGCTCTAAGTTTTGCAGCTGTTCAACCTGGTGAGATTGAAAATCAGAAAATAGGCAACCGATCAAAAAAAAAGAGAATTTTAGATCCTTCTGCCCTTTAAAAGACTGGAAAAACTGTAGGGATTTGACAGAGTAATTTACCTGCACAATTTTAATTCTTAAATTTTACTGTCTAAATCCTAAACATTCATCTTTAGCATAATTTCTTTCACTTTCAATTTTCATATTTTTGGTATTCCTTCCTTGACATGCTTTGCATGAATTTTAATGACAATTCATAATATACAAAAATAATTGAAAAATCTTAGTGCAACTTTCATTGTATCCTTTGGATAGATACCATAGCAGGTAACATAAGCTTTTCAAAAGTATCCAGTCTAATCAAGCTTAACTTCTTCAAAGGTCCATGGATTCATTCCATAGGCTTTAAACACTTACTTCAGAACCAACACAAGCACCCTTTGGAGATTCACAATTACCACTGACATTCTAGAAAAAGTGTATAGTAATGGAAACCACAGAAAATACATTAAAAGTAATGTTTTGAAAACACATTTTGACATTCTAAAGTAAGGGAGTTCATTATCAGAATTAATAAATTTTCAAGGAATCCAACCCAAGGCTTTTTAAACTTTGGATTTATCTTCTTGTGGCTTAACCCCCACCATTATCTAAGTAACGTGTAGCTGCTACCTCGCTACTCACCCACACACCTGCCCCACTAGGATGGGGTAAAAGGAGGAGCATAAAATGGGTGGTTTGAGACAAGAACAGTTTACCCATGGAAAAAAAGTAAGTAATAATAATAGTAGTAGTAGTAATAATAATAATAATAATAATAATAATAATAATAATAATAATAACTGCCCATGGCAGTGTGTGTTTGGAATATCCCTTTGGCCAGGTTGGGTCAGCTCTCCTGGCTGTGCTCCCCCAGCCTCTTGGGCACCTGATTGGGACACTGAAACGTCCTGGATTTAGGGTGAGCACTACTGGGCAACATCCCAAACACCTCTGAGTCCCCAGCATGATTTTCTTACTTTATCCAAAACACAGCACTGTACCAGCTACTAGGATGAAAATTAACTCTATCCCAGCTTAAATCTGATAATATTCAATTTGAAAATAATAAGGAAGTTTTGAATATAAATTATATAATTACAGTGGGTTTGATTTTGGCCAATTCAGGAATATTGATAGAGGAAAATAAATCTTCCAAGACAGTGTATATCACTAAAGAGCTAGGAATAGCTTCTACATGCGTGGTTTTGTAATTTTTTTTTTTTGTTCCCAGCCAGTATTTTTTCCTTAGTTATCATTATTTTTATTGACTGGCAATGAGACTAAATGTAATGCTGGGAAATGTAGAGAAAATTTGTATATGAGTTCAGCTAATGAGATGTGAAGTATATGATGTGAATGGAATTTTTTTTCTGCAACTCAGTGCATCATTGCAAAATTATTGAGAAAACAAATATAATCATGAAATTGAATTAGGAAATGACATAAGTGGTTCTATATCCCCAAATCTTAGTGTCTATACAAATATGACTGAAAAGTATAATGTATTTTTTCTTCATTCAAAAATATTTTTTCTTTCTGACTTTTTCCCTAGCATCTGCATCCTAAGTAGGCTTTTGTTGTTAGTGTCTCTAAATCACTAGTTTGCCTGTGGTTTAGAGATGTTAAACTAAAATTTGCTGTATAGAGTTCCAATAGCTCAAATAGTTTCCTGTTTCCATTTTATTTTGATTGATTTAATGATGTATCTAAAGAAATAATTTTCTGTGTATACCATAGTATTAAGGTGAGGACAAAGGCACTATTCCATAAAACCAGTTGATGGGCCATCTGTAAAATCAATTAACTCTGGTGAAGTACGACCTTGTATGGTTTGCTATAGTTTTCATGCTCAGTAAGATGAGTGTGGCCATTGCTTCTGTTTCAGCAAAGTGTTAATAACGAAGTTGTAAAGCTCCAATGATGAGGGAATCCACAGAAGTTTGGAGTTCAGACAAATATTTGAAGGGTCAGATGTTTACTGCACTTCTCCAGCCTAAGGAAATCTTGCTTTGGTTAACAGCTCACCATTTCCACATGGCTTAAGTTTTCCATGATGCATCTTCATTGTTCACCCTTAGTGTTAATTTCTGTTTTTTGAGATTTTTGGGTGGGTGGAAAGTCACATGGCAATGGCATCCCTCTCAAAATCAGCATACCCATACCTTCAGCATTTTCATTACATACTCCCTGTCATTCTTTCATGCCTTTTAAGCATGCAGGTATTTCTTGCTACATTTTTAAATAGACTTTTTTTGTGGTTCAGGTTTCTTGTGAGTATTTCTCTTAGAAGTAAAATTACACTGAATCCAGCATAACATTTTCTCAATTACAAATTGTTTCATTTGATCATACTTTTCTTATCTGTAAAATGTCTGGGTTTGAAATATTTTGAAAGAATATCTGTAATAACAGTCATCATCTCCTCCTACTTGCATGTTCGTACTGTGAGGTTACTTAGTATCTCCTTTATATGAAATGTATAATTTTCAGGCCCTAGTTCAATATGTGTCTAACCCCAAGTGTGTGAATTTTCCTACTGATGATAACGGAGGGCATTTATTTTGTGTTTTTAAAGATGGGTATCTCCATAGACCCTTTCTTGAACTTTGCTCTCATTGAAATCACCCTGCTGGTTTCAGGAAGAGCAGAAACAGGTTTATTAGCAGGGAGTGTCCCAGTGAAAATAAATGCACTTGCTTTTTCTAAAATAAGCAGAGAATGAAAAGGTTTTCAGAACCACAGCATTTCTTGTCAAGAACTCATTGGAAAGTTGTCTGGCATTGACAGAATTACTGGGTTTGCTTTTCTTTTATGAAAGAGAATAGGCTTACAGACAGAAAAGGTGATTTATGTCCAGGATTTTCCCCTTCTGTGGTCCGCGCTGGAAATATTATTGACATCCAGAAAATTATTGTCCATATTGCCTATATTCCAAATAAATTAGAGAAGATAATAAGTAATAGAGATTATAGCTCTGTCTTTAGGAAAAATAAAATTGAGTCGTTTCTAAACTTTAACTCAAGAAAATGTATAGTGTTTTTAGGTCTATCTAAAGCCATTCAAATAAATGTTAAGAAATCAAAGCACATACATTTATCAGAATGCAGCTTGTATATTTTCTTGTAAGGCATATTTAGGATCTATTTTTCCTAATAGTTGTCTAAATTATGAGAGAAGCAAGAATCAATATTTTCTTTTTCTTCTTTTTATTTTTTAAGGGTAGAGATTTTCCTGATGGTTCTTTTGGGATTTTATTCTACAGATCTAGGATGAAATTATTCTTTTCATCTTCCAAAATGCAAGAAAAATTCCTTCTTAGGAAACAAATAATTCCTCCTTTACTAGTTTAAACTAGAAGAGAACTACCTAGATAGTTACCTTGTACCACAGACTTCTATAAAATTGTGATTAAGTTTCTTCTCAATAATTTCTACTTTCTTAAGTTAGACAAGTAAACACTAGACAAATTAAAATTCCACCTGGCATCCCCCATTCTACCTTGTTAGTTATGTGGCAATTTAAACTTCGTTTAGTTTAGGAAATATTTTCTCTATTCTAAGAAATGCTTCCACCTGATATTTTGTCAAAGCAAAATTTATCTTAGCAATTTTTATGCACAAGGTGCATTTGATAGTTCAAAACACTTTATTTTTCTCAACATTTGTACCAAGTAAATACTAATCTAACATGAGATCAGTGTATTATGTCTGTTTAGGACAATTCAGAGTACAAAAGTCTTTAATGAGTAAGACCATAGAATTTTTTTTTTTTATAAGAAACCAACTTACTGATCCATTTGGCACTAGTATAAACAGATGATTTTTTACACTAGCTCATGGAAGCAGTTCTGCAAAGCAGTAATGAATCAACTTACAGAATTCCTCCGGGAATTTGAGAGTCCTTATTCAAAAACAGATTTTTTATTGACTTCAGTGGGACCACAAAAGATGTGCTAGCTCTTCCAATTTTACTGTGAAAGAGAAAAAGCAGAAAAAACAGTAATGTAATACACATGGAGAGTAAGCAACAGAGAAAGAAGGAATACGGAAATGTTTAAATGGAAAAATTCAGGAGGAGTTTGTGTGTATCAAACACTAAAGCTGAAAGGAAACCACCACTGCCAATTAGACTGAGAACCTTGTGTTGGTGAAAGAAGTCCAAATTTTGAAGGAAAGTTTTGTTACAATTATTATTAAAATGTGGGTTTGGAGAAGGGAATAAATTTTACACTCTTATTTTTATTGTAGCATCCCATAAGGGGGATGACAGTCATTCTCTTTAATTAAAAAATTTATAGTTTCCATCAAATAAACATTTTTTCATAGGGACATTTCCAGTACATGTGTCCACTCCCATAATTTATAAAAAAGTACACCGTCAGAAAGCCTTCTAACACATAATCATACATTTAACACATTAACATATACACTAATAGTTACTATCACCCGGTATGCTGGACACTTCACAGGGAAATATTTCAGAGGGTTAAAATACAAAATTCTTCTTGATATAATTAATCAATCATATTTGTTTAATTAATGCATACTGTTAATATGAGTACATATCGTATGCACATTAACAATAGTTTCAGAATTGTTATATGATTGACAGTCAAACAAAAAACGCCACCCAAAATGCAGTCTAGAATTCTCATGGACATATAAATTTATTCTCAGTATGGTCTTGCTATTTATGTGTTGATTATATGCAAGTTATTTAATGGTTTATGTTTATTGATTGTACTGGAACTCCCCCTTTCTCACATGAATAGCTGGCATTTAAAATGTCTAAATACTTAATTAAAATTTATCATGACATGTAAAGATTTCAAAATTCATTATTGTGTTTCAGAATTCCGTGGTGAACCAGGGAAAATTATATGTTTTAATATGCTTAGTGTTATTTAATTGAGGAATTATCTAGATAATAAGGAATGGTGCCTTTAATGGTGTAGTCAATAATAACACCAAAAGTCTTATTGATTATTCTTGAACAATTGCCTGCAGCTTGTATGTATTTCTCATACTAATAAAATGGTTTCAGTGTGTACAAAATGAAAGAAGTGCTTTTTTTTCTGTGCAATATTTATGTGTGCTAAAAATAGAACAGAGCTGCATCTACAAGTGAATCCATCTTTCAGACTAAATCTTAATTAAATAAGTGTGTGAATGAGCAGTTCTGTGTGCTGGTGTCATGCATACTCTGTCAGAAGATTTCAGATACTGAACTATCAAGTATCTCTGTATATATATATTTGTATTTATATATCAAAATGTGGGTTTTTTTCTTTTTGACGATGGGCAGATCAAAATGACACGTGATCATTAAAACCTGCTTGGGACAATGGAGGGATTTCAAATTTTTTGTAGAGTGACAAGAAATAGGGAAATGACCTGAATGTATGCAATGCTTAAATGTTGTCAGATATTCATCATATTTATATGCTTTGCCTGCCTCTCTGCTCAGGGTGATTTAATACTACATTAAAGTAGAACCTGGGAGGACATCATAAACAGCTCTTGTTTAAAGGGCATTGTGAAGGAGAGCCTTTAATCTGATTGATGAAATAAATGGAAAGTAATCTATCCTCTATTCAACAGCTTGTTGATGATATGAAAGAATTCCTACTGAAGCAAGCAAAGCTTTAAAGAGAAAGACCTCTTTCATCCTGTCAGCCTCTCATTTTTAGAAAAAGTTAAGTTTTTCATCATGGTTCAGGGGAGTTCTTGTAAAACGTTCATTGAAAATTTAAGAGCAATTACAGTGTCAGACAGCTAGAAAAATTGCTTTTACTGAGTGAGAGTTCTCTGACAGATGCATTGTGGGAGAATTGATTCTTTCTAAGGGATAAGTGAATTGTCATTGTTAGTCTCTTCTCATGACATCTAGCTAGATGTCATCTGCTTTGTAACAGAAGATTTGAATCAGACAACTGTACTCAACACTAGACAGTGTCTAGATTAGTTCAGCAAAGAATTAAGCCTGTACTCTGCATGGCATCAACTGAGCTTTTAAAGATTATGGATGAGCAAGGGTTTGAGAAAAAAGTTTGAAAAATCAAAACCAAAGCTTTATAGCCACTTCAGAAAGCCTGGATGTTTAACCTGTAAGGAAGTCTGTCAAATCCTTGAGGAAACCACATAGAGAAAGATCAATAGAATACCTACTGGCTCCATTAGCTTGATGTAAAAAGGGGAAGAGGGAAACCAGCTCTTCCACAAGAGGAGATACATTATTCCAGGGATTAAGCGGGATCAGTTCTCTTGCAGAAAAGAAGACAAGAAAAAGAATGAAGATTCTTGGTGGGCCAGAACTGGAGTGAAAGGGCTTGTCAGGTAATCTAACTGATGATAAGAGAGCAGTTTATTGAATAGGAGGTGTCTCTAATTAGGTGTTCATTAGCATAAGGGTAGGTGCCAATTCTAATCTTGAGTTAGCAGCTGAAAATAGGCTGTCATTCACTCTGCAATCCCTGAGTTAACTTCTTCATACTATATGCTTGCTGAATACAGTTCTCATTTTTATGTGGGGTTTTTTTTTTCTGTTTGGACTGCAGAGATACATTTGGTTTGTATGAATGTCATTGGCATTTTCCCAAAATAGCACTGTTAAATTCATTAATATTCACAGTATTAAAATGTTACATTGTTTGAATATAGTGTGCATGTATGTGGTTTTAAAAAAAAAGGTATGTCATTTTAAACATATTAATGTTTCGATGTGAAAGCTTCATTTCAGTTTCTGAAGCTGATTTGACTGTAAACTTAGATCAAAACAAAAAAAAAAAAAAAGGAAGCAGCTTTCCTAGTTTAAATAAATTCACAAGTATCAAATAATTTTTGAAATAATCAGCAAAAATATTCTCCACTTCATGGATAGACCAGTATACTCTTCACCAGCTCAAATTTTGGTTATATTTCGTGGCCAAGATTTAGTCAATATCAGGTTGTTCTTATATTTCCAGTTCTTATTCTGTGCATTTTATATATTTGGAGCAAGGTATACAGACTTTAGTTTAAACACTGAGCATTTCTTTAGTTTCTCAAGAGTTAAACAGTGATGCATTTTTAGTTCTTTATATGTTCAATTATTTAATCCTTTAATATGAATGACATTATCATTTAGATTTAAATAAACTTGCTTGCTTGGAGGGTTTCTATTTATTACTATATATCTCTTGAAAGGTTTGGTAGGATGGCCTTGCTGTTTTAAGTGGAAATAAACATAATTTTTCAGCTTTGGGAAGTATAGGCCTGGAATAAACTGTGTTTCCTTTCCTTAAGATGTTTTGAACATCATAAGAGTTTATGTGCCATTAAAATATTCTTTTGAAGCAGTGGAAAATCAAATTGTCAGGGCATCATTTTCAAGAAGTCACTGATGCTAAAAATCACTGACCTGTGTTAGTTTCAATACTGTTCCTGACATTTTTGCCATTAAGAGTCAATAGATCTCTTTATCGATGTCCATAAGGCATTTGGATGAATCAATAATGATGATGCAAAGCAAACTGTAATTCTATTGTTAAAATGCTGCTAGATAGAGCAACACACAAAATTGATGCAAGTTCTTAATATTTCCTTCCAGTATTCTAATGTTTTGTATTTTCACCTCAGTATGTGTCCTTGGATACTTTGTTGCAAATGGAATTGGCTGTGTTCTACTCTTTTAAATAAGTATTTTGCTAAATTTGTAGGGTGGCATAATCACTGAATCTTTGACAAACTACAATAATTTTGTTGGGTTTTTTTTAATAATTTCTTCAGAGTGAATAAATTTTTCAAAGTATTTTCTTATCTAATTTTTTTTCGGCAATTGTTAGAGCTGTGAGTATGTAGGGACAGATAATAACAGATATTGAAAAAGGACATTTGTTTGTAAATAGTATATTAATCAAATGTCTTTTTCGGTTTTGATTTTGACTTAAAGAAAATTAGGCATCAATTCTGTTTTGTAATGTGCAATAAATTATATGCAATCTTGTAAGTAAACTGATTAACTGATTCACATTAGGAAAATGATCCAGAATTCAGTAAAGCTAATGTGAGCCTCCACTGATATCACTGCATTTTGACTGAGCCAAATCTAAAAGTCATGAACAAGAATATTTCTAAACACTGCTTTTTCCCTCACTCCAGATATGGTGTTACAGTTAGGAGAAAGGGATTATTTTGAGGTTTTGGCTTGTGATGATTCTGAGAGTAATGTTTCTGGTCGTGCTGTGAATTGCTAATTTGAAATAGCTGTGACATGTACAAGTGTTGAAATATTTATCTATAGCAGAATAAAAATGTTCAGTTTAATGGGGGTTTCTTGCACAACAATTCAATGCAATTCAAAGAATTTTGAGTGTGGGGTATTTTTTTAAAATATATCTAGACAAAGATCTATTTATCCTAAACCTATTTTCAATAAAAATAAGGGTAAAGTAAGACCTGTGAAATAATATTTTTACAAACATAATACATATTTTTTAGGAAATCTCAGCTGAGAAATTATTTCTCTTATGGGTTCCTCTCAGTTAGTGGTAATTATACCTGAAACTTCTCAACTTCGAGGAGATTGTTCAGAGAAAAGGTTTAAGACTAAATACTTTTTTTTTTAATATAATTGAAAATTTAATATGCGTTCTCCAGTTCATGACAGTACACTTTTAATCAGTTATTTCTCATGAGGGGTTTTTCTTGTTCTCATTGATCTTGTTTCAGACCATATCCTTGCTAAATATGTCAGAATAACCCAAGTTTTGTTTTATTTTGTTGGAGTTTCTTTTCTGACAGAGTTATAGTAATATTTCTTTACTCCACATTGCAGTTTCACTAATTATGCCTAGATGGACTTGATATTTCCTTTCAGAGACTGTGGCAGTCCTGGTATTTGTTTTCACGTATCATTGTGTTATACAGTTAGTGAAATTATTTACTCTATATCTATCAAGTAGTTATCAAATACTGCAGCAGAAACACTAACTTTTTGAAAACCAGTCCCTGTGTGTGTAATTGCTAAGAAACAAAAGGAAGTTTATGAAATAGTTAAAGTTGGAATATATGGTTTCATTCTGGTATTTAACTGCCAAAGTTGAATGTGATGGAAGGCATCTGTGGCTGTGTTTGTGTAAGGTTGTCTTTAGTGGCAGAGTGTATTATCTAGTGTCACTTTATGAAACTTTCAGTGGTACAGCCTTTTTCTTTTCCAGTATGTGTGTAAGAATTACTTTAATCTTTTTTCTCTATGAGAAAAGATAAATATTATCTGCTGTATATACCTGATGAAACACTTATCTTTTTGATAATTAATGAACCCATTTTAAGTCCATGTTATGCTATCCATCTTTTGTGGTACTGAAATGGATGACAGTGTGATTATGTCTTTGAAAGATAAGTAAATGTGTGTGCTCTTAGATCATCAGGCTTTTAAAATACCAGGAAAGTAGAAGTATAGCAAAACTGGGAGTATTCCTTAATCTTGACTTATAATACAGAGTGGTTTGTACTTTCATTTTAAAATGTACATTTTCTTGCACTACATACACACACAAGATTTCAAAGGCCCCTGCAAGGGTTTGTATTAATATTTTACGTTTCATTTATGACTTTGCCATGTATATCACAGAATAATATACATGCAATATATTGAATATTACATGATTGAACATTGATTTCTATACATTTGACATAAAAGAAAAGGCAGGAATAATGCTGTGTTTTATGTGAGAATTCTCAGCACCATTACAAGTTAAGCTTTGAATTCTGTTTCAGTCTTCTTGTCAATATAAACTGGCTTACAGAGACACACTTAGAATTATAATTGATGGGTTTCTCAAAATACCTTTGTCAGTTAAGAAAAGTATAAGCTTTGGATTTCATTATTATAAAAGTATATTTTTAAGAAGTCAAACAGATCTTCTTGAATTGTCTTAAATGGTATAATTTTGGCCGTCTGTGTTACAATATGGAATAATGTCCAATTATCTCGTTTATCACAGCTTCTGAAACAGCTTACACTATAAATTCTGTTTATTAAGGGCAAAATTATACTGTCAGATTCACACATGCTTATCTTTGAAAAGTGACTTGCAGACCACGCTTTACCATTTTAAAAGAGGAAAAAAAAATAAATTGGAAGAGGTTAGTGGACCTCTGGACACTTGATTCTCCTGTACACCAATGAAAAAGCTGCTGCAGCTTGGAGGCAGTATAGAACTACACGTAGGCAGAGAATTTAAACTAGAGCCCTCCAGGGTCATTTCTTTCAAAATTATGTCTGCATTTTCTGGTTCTACATTTCTATCAGACAAAAGTCCATGCCTCAGGAGATTGTTACATTCTAAGGCCAGCCAAATCCAAACTTGGAGATTATAGTTAATAAAATAAAAATTAAAAGATAAAAATAAAAAAAATCATTAAAAAAATAGTATTAAATTACCTACAGCTTTCCTGAATGCCATTTAGAAACTTAAGGAACAGCCTTTTCATAAGGTTCCTCCACTGACCATTATTTTCTGATTCTTGTTTCTGCATTTGAGACAGTGCCAGAATATCCTATCTGAAAGCATTTGGAACCTTCTGTATCCAGATTAATTTTATTTGTCTTGACTCTTGGCTGCCCATCAAAAAGATAATACTTAACAATAGACAGTAAATGATCACAGATATTGCTTTATTTATGACAAGGGATAATTAGGAAACACATGAAGTTATAGTCCTGTTTAGTTAGATGCATACATTGTCATAAAATATGAATGGTGATGATCAGCTGATCATCAGAGCAATTTCTATATCATGTTATCAAAGAAGGAATGAAAACCAACCTTTGTAGACAAGAATTCCTTTCAAGTGTTTATTTTTTACTTAATTGCTTAGCCCATTAAAAATTGTCATTATCACAGTTCCTTCCCTGAGCTAAAACAATGGTATTTGAAAAAGAAATGCATGATTGATTTCAATTCCTTAAGTTTAATTCCTAGAAATTCGACTGTAAGAAAACATAGTTAATTAAATATTTTGAATAATGTTAATGGTAATAAAAGAAAATTTAGTTTTTAGGAAAGTTATGTAGTAGTACACCCTTCTCTATTTCATGTCAAGTTGTCAGTTCAAGTTGTTTGCATGTACTGTGAATTAATGACATCCTTAAAAGGTGGAGCAGCCTGACCAGGACTTAGCAAAACCAGAAAATTATTGATTTGCTTTGATTTCTCCACCAAACAAGTCTTTGAATAACACATTATAGTCATTAATCTTTTCAGTTAGTTTCTATTAGAAATCACTTCTTCAATATGCACAGTCTTTGAATATCTGGGACATTTAAATTTAAAATATAAAAGGTTAGACTCTGGAGGTTATTTTCTCTAGAGACCAGTAGCAAAATAATTAGTCTATTTCTCAATTGACAAATATGTTCCTACAGAAGCATGTGCTCTAATATGTAAAATAAGTCATTGTCAAAAATGTTAATTGCACATGTTTGCTAAGCATGTCTTGTCTTAAAGTGACAACATTTTGCAATTATATGTATTCTTTACAACAGCAAATAACCAATTCCTAGAAATACTGCACAAATCTCCTAAAAAAAAGTAATCACTGAGCTTCTGACTGAGTGAATCTCTCTCTGGAGATACACAAGAACCATCTGGATGCAATCCTGTATGATATGCTCTAGGATGACCCTGCTTGAGCAGGAAGGTTCAACCAGATCACCCACTGTGGTCGCTTCTGTGATTATCTGTGATTAATCCATTCTGTGATTTATTTACCTATTTATCCAAGCAAAGCTCATGATGAGTACACCTTTTACCTCCAAATCCATGAGTGTGTATTGTGTATGTGGTAACTGAATCTAACTGAATGTGTGATTAATATGATTTCTGGAATACTAAAAATTCCTTCAAGGTATAAATTGAAATTATTTAATTAATTTATTTTTTCTTACATTTTCTATTATTTGTATTTTCTGTCTCACTAAGGTTCCATATAGATGGAATCTTCAGCTGAAATTCTGAGTCACATTAAGACAGCCTGACTGAAATTACTGAACCCATGGAGTGAATGTGTACATGCTTATCACTATGTGCTGGGAATTGGGACTTATGTGTAGGCTGAAACTTTTCAGAATTTACACATGGTTCTGTCACCATGGATCTATTTTCTCAGAAAAAGAGATTTCATTCTGGATTCTAAAAACTACATTTGTTGTCATTTTTCTGTTTCCGAACTGTTACAGTTGGGAGCCCCTTGGCCACCTTGGTTGAAACCTTTAATTTCTTGAAGCACATGGTGTGACCCCCACAATCATGATACACTATTTCAAAATGACTATGATATTAATTTTGAAAATTCATTTTAAAATAAGTTACTATATTAACATATAAGAAATATAAGTTACTATTATATCACATTCCAGGCTCTGATATGATTCATTACTATTTAGTCTTTTGGACAAATAAAACGGAGGGATTCTGTTTTCTTCTTTGCTGTGCATAGTCCTCTCACCCTTCTGAAGTAGGAAAAGTCCTGCCATAGCACTTGCTCATAGTACAGCAGTCTCAAAATTCAAATACTGACTGCGTTGCTGTATATCAGATCAGGTATCAGTTTACTAAAGCTTGATTACTAGCCATAACTTGAAACAGTAAACAAAAATTCTTTTGCACAGGTTTTCTGAATAGAGATACATATTCCCAGATGCTTGTGTTTTGCCTAAATCTGGAGTATTTGAGTACAGGCAACCTCTTCTTACACAGCTGTAAATAATTTAAAACAATTGCGTGCCTTATTTTATTACCTTTATGATTATGCATGCTTACTCAAATTAATATTCAACAATACAATAAAAATACATATTAGTAAGAAAATCTGAATTGAAGCAGATTCATTCAGAATATATATATTTTCAACACATGTTGAAACACTGATCCATATATCTTTGTTAACAGATAATAAATCTTTTGCTGGTAAAATATAAAAGTACTATTCAACCACAATAAAATTCAGTAGAGACTTGAGAGTTATGCATTTGTTTCAAATAACATCTCACACAATTTATGTGTACATAGAGCAAATACAAGCGTCCATAAACAAAGGCTAACATCTGCTAGATATTAAAACTAGATGATAAACCAAGCAAAATACTGAGAAAATTAGAATAGCAACACAATTTTTTTTAAACTGTAGCTCAGCGAGATGCTACACAACAGCATAATGGCCACTACATGAGGAAAACCTATTTGGTTACCAGGAACTTTCCTTGTGTGTTTTGTTAATAACTTGAGTCAAGAAGAGATCTTTCACTCACTAATGAAACACCTGTTGCAATACTAGTTATTTGACCAAATTGGAACCTTGTTTTTCTATCAGTTTTACTAGAAAGAAAAGTGGGAAAAAGGAATAAATTGGGGTTTCAGGAAAATCAATTGCAGTATTTTAACCAGACAAATAAGGGCAGGTTAGAATGGCAAGCAGAGAAAGGATTTTTGTTTTGCATAAATTACATAAAATTGAACTAAACAAAAACTTTTCAATACATCCTCTTCCCAAACCACCCCTACAAAAAATGACACCAATTAAAGCACAGCTTACTGGCTTTTCCCTTATCAGAAACTTTCTGGGTTTGTCTATGATTATGAATAGTCTCTAGCTCAGCAGATATTTCTGAATATCAGAAAGTTCCTATTCCTGATTCAGTTAAAATGGAAAATTCCTTTGAAAAGTCTATATAGAAATACTTTGATTTCCGTTTTAGTTACTTGTCAAGAGCAAAGAGAGTGTTGCCATTCTTGTACTTTAAGGATGTGAGGTGTCACATCTGACAAGCAGAAATAGATTGGAAGTAAGTCCATTAATATATCTAAAATCATTTTGTAAGTGATCATTTTTAATATACACGAGGGAGTTACACCTACACATCCAGGGAAGAATATACTCACTTTGAATGTGGCTCATGTCCCACTTCACTGCATACAAGTCCTTTCTGATTTAAATTATTTCTCCTCCAACCTTTATCTCCATGCCTGAGATATTTTAAAGCTCAGTCCAGCAAAGACTTTTGACCAAAACCAATTGTGCTTGGAGAAAACTGTGTTTAAAAATGACAAAAGGTCTAACCCTGAACTCTTTATTAGTACATAAATAAACTAAAAGCTTATTCTCTGCCCCAAAAGTGACAAATTCAAAAATATTGACCACTCCAATGCATGAAACCCTGTTCTCAATTTGTTTCTCATCTGATTTATAACTTCTAGCAAGTCACTTCACCCTTTTTCTTGTGTATTTAGACTATAACATTGTGGGGAAAGAAATTGTCATTGAATGCAAATTACACAAAGGTGATCCAACTACAACTGTATTTTAGCTCCAACATACCATTTCAGTACAGTCATCCATAAAAATATATCAAGTAAAAATAATACGAGTAAGCTCCGATTCCAGAATGAAGAGAATCACCTACCTTTAGAGGCCTGTAGGCAGTGGCAACGCACCCATACTGAAACCTTCTGCCTCACAGTCATGAGAGAAAAGAGAGATGGAATTTGTCCCCCATCTCTCTATGAGGATATGAAGTGCAACCTGGTCTCACACAAAATTGCTGTGCCTCTATATAGGACAGCTCTCCTTGCTATATAAAATAGTATAGCTATTAATTCATTAATCTTCTAGATTCTGCATTTTTAATGGGCTTCGTATTGATTTTTATTACTGTTGGAAAGGACCTATTTATAGAACAGAGATTTCAAAAGAAAAATGTGGTTTGAGCAGGACTGTGAAACATGAGAAAATATCCTGAACTGTCCTTTGCAATTCCTAGCAAAAAAGACAGCATTGTCTACCGGGAACTTCTTGCTTAGCCCCTTTATGAAACTGTTTGTGCTAACTTCTGTTGTTGACCTTGGAAATTTACTACATGCATTAATGGGTATTGTGCAAAGAAATTACTCACAAAGGCTTCACTTTCTGACTTTCTTGTGCCTTAACCTTTGTTGTTCTTTTATTTTCTTTTCTCTTGTCATCTAAAGGTTTTGATGCCCCCTTGTTAACCTTCTCTTTCAATATAAATTCTGCCACATATTAAATATAGGTTAAAAAAATTCTAATGTAGTTGTGCCAATTACTGAGAAAAAGTAAATGCTAGAATTTTCTATCTACAAAACCTTTGGTTAACCTCCTAGTGTACATGCATTATATGTAGTGTTTAGTTTCATTACCACATTCTTATTTTTCTTTAAGAAATTTGACATCATTTACTGTACAACACTCATCCTCAGTAAATTAAAAAGTGTTCACCATTTTACTTTAGCCTCGTTGCTTACGTATTATCTTAAGAAATACTTCCAGTGTTCAAATTCTGCTTTTAAAATAGAGCTTTTTAAACTGAAAATGATTGAGGTTGGGAGGGATGTCTAAGGGTCATCTGATCTACCTACCCCACTCAAGCAGGATACACTCAGAGCCAGCTGACAGGTCTGTGTCGAGATGGCCTTTGAATGTTTGGATGAAGAATTCACAACCTCCCTGGGTAACCTGCTCCTGTCACCCTGACAGGAAAATGTGTTTCCTGGTTTTCAGAGAGAATCTTCTGTGTTTCTCTCTGTGCTTTTTGCCTCTCACCTTTATGGTGGCAACTGCTGTTGAGCCTGGGTCCATCCCTTTTTACCACCCCCCATTCAGGTGTTTTTATACATTAATGAGGTCTGCCCTGAGCTGCTGCTTTTTCAGGGCAGACCTCATTAGTGTATAAAATGTTCCCTCTTTCCCAACTCTCTCAGTCTTTCCTCATAGGAAAGGTTTTCCAGTCGCTTTGGTTTTTGGCCCTTTGTTGGTCTCTCTCTGGTATGTCCAGGTGACTTTTGTGCTAAGGAGCCCAGACCTTCACATCAAACCTCATGACATTTGCAGTGTATGAACCTTCACTCAGGCAATGGAAGAACATAAGCAACAATTTTTCAAGGATTTATGAAGAGCTGCTTTTAATACAGTTCTAGCTAATATGCAGGACCTTGATAAGGCTTTAAAGACAGAAGGCAATTTGGAGGAAAGTAAAGAAAAAAGTTCATAATTGAGAAAAAAAAAAAGTAAAGAAAAACCACAAGGGCAACAAAATAAGATCATTAACCTGAGCAAATACACTTAATCAATAGGCAAGATCTCATTGAAATCAGATTGTAAAACACAGCATATTATTGAAAGGATCTATATTAAAAATTAACTGCAAGGAAATTTTTTTCAAATACAAGAACAAGAAGAATCAGAATTTTTAATATCACCATGGTTATATTAACAGAATCTAAACAGAGTAGTCAAAAATATTGGGAATAAAACCTAGAGCCTAACTATTAGAGAATAATAGAAGCAAAAAATGTTTATGAAATCAGAATGATAGAAAAGCAAAAAGGTCTGCAAGCGAAAAAGAACAAAAATTGCAGGAAGAAAAGACTGTAGAAACACAATGGTCAAAGATTATGAAAGAAATCTAGATGCATATATGTCTCACATAATATTTTGTTGAGAATGTGTCTAGATAAGACACTTTGGCTCCTGCTGTATGTCTATTAATAAACATCAGATTAAATAGATATGTCTAAAGTACATTATATATTTAATGCCCAGTGTGGCCTGAGTGCACTTTACATGAAGAAACGGTAGTAAAAGGAGAAAAAGGGAAAAAAAAAAGGGAAAAAAGTAGTGTTTCTTCTAGGCATAATCAGTTATTAAGGTCAAATGAAGTTTACTCTAGAATTTGTAAACAACTAACCAGCACTATCCCAATGTTATTAATTACTATCTTCTAGGATGCCAGATTTGATTTCAAAGAATAGAGAGGAACCTGTCAAAATAATGGTCTGAATGAGACCATGTTGAGGTCTGCATGGCCAAATGGCTGAAAGTAATCATTACTTTCATTAACAATTTAAAAGATGTAATAAAAGAAGAGAGAGACAGAGGCAGTTTACTGGACAATATTAGGATTCAGAAAATCTCAGCTGAATGGAGAAATGTAAAAATTATACAAGATAACAAAAAGGCAAGCAACGACAGTTGGAAAGTTAAATACATACACAAAAACTGAGAAGAAATTATTTTTCAACACAATCAGATTGAAAGCCCCTTGTTGCCATATACTGTGATGCAACTTAAAAAACTTTTTTTTTGATGGATTCTTAGGGCAGTTGTTACCATAAGAACTGGTTGGTTAACCTTAATGCTATTAAATCATGTTCCATAGTACCTGTCCATCTTTAGTAGCCGCAACTTAAGGTTATATATTAAAAAGGATCCAGAATGCAATTTGAAAAATAAAACACCAGAATGATGAATGATAAAACATTGCAGAACACTGAGGAAGAATGAAAATTAATTATTAATGCAAATTTCCCCTTTTTTGGTAGGGCCATATTTCATGAAAACAGTTGTAACCCTTCTCTAAATTGTTGCTGTTTTATCCTGCTCTAGGCATTTAGGGAAGAGGAGGAAAAGTCTGTAATTATTAAAAATACGGTTGATATTGAAAAAGCATCTTTTAGACAGGATCGAGTATTCAACTCCAAAGGCTGAACCTGTGCCAATGTTGAGAAAACAGAGAGTTTTAATGGAAACTACTCTAAGCCAGCAGGTGTTACTAAATATCTAAAAAATAAAGTCTTTTATATATCTCAAAATGCGATTTGTATTTTCAATTGCTCTTAAGCTTACATCTAAAGGGTTTTAATAACCTTTTTCAAGATTTCTAAACCACACAGCATTCCTCACAAAGGAATACTACCCTTCAGTCTCTAAATGTCCACCTTCTCTTCATGATTAATTTAATCCATCACTTAACATAGCTCAAAAGTCTTTAAGTCTATCAAACTTGAAACGGACATGTGAAAATAGTCTTGTCTTTCACATTCATTTTCCTAGCAAATCAGTGCACAATGCATTATTTATCACTATTCCTATATGTACAAAACAAAATATTTGGAACGGTAAGACCCTAAACTTTCTCTAATTTAAAATGAATGAAATTTCACTTTCATACGTAACCAAACATTTCTTTTAATCTATTAAACTAGCTCTTATTTTAGGCTCGGTCTTTTTGTCTATTGTGGATTTGACAGTAAATAAAAATTTTCTTGGATTTTGAGACATGCCTATTCTTTATCATTCAGCTATACACTACTGGGGAAAAAAACTCTGTGATTTCATAAAGACTGTTCCTTAACCAGGCCCAACCTTTCAAGTAGTACTCTGTTCTACTGATAGCAGGTAAGCCTGAAAACCCACAAATACAAAATTCTCTTGGCTTTCACCCCAAAAAAAAATTACAGAGGGTTCAGCCCAGAGACAAGATTTGCACCCAATGTGCAGAGCCACTCAACTCAAAGCAACATTGTCTGGAAAGTTCTTTCTTTGAAAATACAGTGCCATAGAAACACAAATGCTGCACAAAAATCAGCCAGTTTCCCTTGTACATTCTGAGAAAATAAGAGAAATTAGAAATTAAAAAGCACCTACTAGCCCCTGGGATGAAAAATTCCATTTTGACATTTTAGGAATGGAATGTTTTCAACTCTTTTTTTGAATTAGATGTCAAAGAGACCTAATTCTACTAGAAGAGGTCAAGTGAGATGGCTGGCACATGCAAGAAGATCTTGACATTAAAAATAAGCAATACTTACTGAAAAAAAATATTAAAACTAGGCATTTTTCATTTTAGCAATAAAATTTATTAGTTTCTCCAAATATTTTTTCTATTACTTTTTCTCATGTAAAAACATAAAATGTAAAATGTTCAAGTTTTATACTACTGAAACAAAGCAGTTATTGAACTTTTCTAAACCCTTAGTGAAATAGAAAGACCTCAAAAATTGAAAAATTAGTAGAGGCCAAAAAGCTTGAAATAGAAGACGTTATTACAAAAAAAAAGCTTATTTGCTAATGACTGTCATCACGGTAGTATTAAAATATATTCGTTCATAAAGCTGAGCTCCTCTGAAATACAGCAAGCAAAGATTTTTGAAAAACGAGTAATAGATAAATAAGATGTCAAAATTGTATATGACTTGCACACAGTCTTACAAGTTTGTGGCAGGTCTGAAGTCCTTTATGGTGTTACAACATTTTTCCTGAGACTCTTATTTTAGAATAAAAAAAAATAAATATTATCTAGGGGTTTTTTTGTTTCTTCTTTGAAAGAATAGAACGTTGACATTTAATGAGACTTAGTATGCAAATTACCTCATTTATAAACTTTATGCATAAGCCAGTGTAACATATTTTTGCAACATACACATGTTACGTTATATGTAAGATAAAGGAGAGCCTTTTCTTACAAGTCTTTTGGGCTTTAAGGCCAAAGCACACTTTCTTTGCTGAAATTTTTAACATCATCTGAAAAAACCTGTATGCATAGTCTGTATGCAGCCCCCCAATTAATGAAAATTTTGACATTTTCACATGGAAAATTCATATGAAATGGATTTAAATGGATAGCTGAATAATAGGAATTCCTTAAATGTAACTTTCCAATGAATCTTTGCAAGAAGACAAGACTACAGCTTCATTCCTCCTTCAGAAATAGACCCATTTTTTCATGCTGAAACACTTCAGCAAAGAGATAATATTGTATATAGCTCAGTTTGGTTACAGCTCTGGGCCTGGAAGATTTATTTTAAATATCAATGCCCAAAGTTAAACATCTTGATAAGCATTTAGCTACAAATCTTCCATTAAAACACATCCACTAAAATGGACTGAAAATCTCAGTTCTATAGACAGTCCTCTGATTACTTTCTTCTTTCACCTGTAGGCTATTCAAATTCTAAAATGGTATTCAACGAGAAAAGAGCAAGCCCTCTTCTCACAGTTTGGTTCCACAGGCAGAATGTTTTGTGAATCAAATTTTACAATCTGAAATGAGTCATCTTGAAAACAGATAAATCCAAAGGCACTCCAGGCTGTCACTGACAAGAATTTTGACATTAGCTTCCCTGACACTAACATCTCTGTCCCTGTGCACACTCACGGATCCCCCAGACTTGAAAAAAACAAACAGGGCAGAGCCTGGCCTCTGTGGAGCACGGCCAAGGCAGAGGAGTTACAGGCGCCTTCCTCAGAACCTGATGAGGAGATCAAAGATTTCCAGGGCTGCTGTGGACAATTTATGATAGTATGACTTGAAAATATAACGAAAGAAAGAAATTATGCCATCAGTTCTCGCCATTTTCTCCAAATCCAAGTCCAAAAGTTTTGTGATTAGGGAACTTACCAAGACCATGAGAGACAAATTATTTCCTTATTTTCTCATCCCTCTCCCACAGCATTGTTCTGTCCAAGATGGATGCACCTTGGTGCCAACCACATCATCAAAATACTCACTGGATGACCAGATTAAAAAGGTCACACTGAATGGGATAAAGGCCCGAGTAATCTGGTTTGATTCATTAATCCACCCTCTTTCAAGAAGGATGATGTTTTAGAGATCTCCTGAGATCCCTTCTAGCCCCAAATCCAACCTGAGTTGTCCTAAGGCAGCAGGACATCTATGGGGAATATAGGGAAAGAAGTTTATGTTTTAGACTTCATGGTGTTTAATTTTCTTTTTCCTTTATTTTAGATTGTTTTAATTTATTTTACTTCATCTTACTATTTTATTCCATTTCACCAAGGTTGCAGAAATCAACCTAGCATGACTCAGATATTTTCCCATACCGACAGTATCTACCTAGCAACAGGGACAGAGATTCATTTTCTTGGTCTTCTCTAGCTAAACAAAATGCGAATTATTCCCTGCTTATACAATACAATTCCTCCCAAGAAATTATTCTGAGTGGAACATCTGTTCTGGGGCAGGAAGGAAAAGCTACCCTTAAAATGTTACTTGATTTTGAGTTACTTTCTCAGGTTAATGATGCAGTCAAGTGTAGTACGTAAGAAATATTTTTTTGTGTTGAATTTTTCATGTTTCCTGTACAAAAAAAGTTGTTTGCTACTTAAAATTGTTTGCTACTTAAAATTGTTATTTAATGTTTCCAAAAAAAAGTTGTTTGCTACTTGAAATTGTTTGAAACTTAAAATTGATGCTAGATACCACCATCTAAGCTGAATAAGACTGAATAATCTAAGCTGATTAAGCCAAAAGATTCAACCACATTAATTGTATCACAGCAAATTTTGTGAATGCTTTCCTAAAATCCTGAATTATAATCCTGTGTTCTTTAAAATAAGGTGATATTTTTCAACTTGTGCCCCACCTCCTATAATTTCTTATCTTCCACTAAAGCACAGAAACTTCAACTAATTATTAAGCAGTAAAACTTATATTTTTCCTTACCCACACAGTGGCAGAAAAAAAGATATCACAGAACATATCTTTCTATTCCATAATTTCAAGTCAGTGATAGTCTGGTCATATGAATATGATACGGGAGACAGAGCCACCCCTGAGGATGTAACTCAGCATGGAGAACAGAAATGCAAGATATCCAAGGCCTTTAAGCAACACCACAAAGGCAAATTTATTTTTTTCAATTGTTGCAACAAACTAATAAGACCTCTCAATACCTTTTTTTAATATTTGACAGTTTATCTATATTAAAATCTGTTCATATTACCAAATAACATTATTAGAAACTTTCCCTATGTGGAAAAATTCAAATTTTTGATCCTAGCATGTAAGAGAAAATTTAAATGCCAAGTTTCTCTTCAGTTGGACTTTATGCATTTCAAGAACTGCTGTTAATTTCTTAGCCATATCAATAAAATTTGAAATAGGAACAGTATTTCAGCTTACTTGCGTCAGTTGTGTTGTAGAACACTATTGCTAGTTACCATTATTTCTAAGCTGTGAAAGACAAAATATTCAGCTTCCAGTATTCATTCCTAACTAGCATTTCTGGTTTGTGAATAGATAAATAATTATTTTCTTAACCTTTTGTGTTCTGCAGTAAGGAAAACCTTTCCTGTGATTTGTTTGCAGTCCAGAGTCTGTAAATTTAGAAACTGAGTTTAGCATTATTTGGATTCTGTCAACACAAAACAATCATGTTAGTCTTTAATTTCTAAACCTTTTTGAAAAAAATTACATAATCCATTGTTTTTAGGCTTGAATACATATGCATTTAAGGTGTCTGTGGATTTAAAATATATGTGTATTTTTGATAGGAAGAAATACATTATTGTAATCAATGAGTAAATTCTGTGAAATCATTATGTTTACTTCAAGGGATTTATTACTGTGTAAATGTATTTTAAAGTAATTGTTCATTTTTGAAACTGGATTAATGAATTCCATGTAACAAAATCCTGGGTCTGTATTTCACCATTCAGAAGAAGGAAGTTTTAGAGGTGAAATTTCCCACATGAATGTGTTCCATAAATATATTAATAGGTCGTAATATCTCACAAACTCAAAGTTGAAGTAAAATATGTGTTCAACGTTATAGTAAAATTCTTACAGTTAATTAGGGGGCTCCTCTTCAAGTGACCTTGAAAATAGGACTGCATGTATGTGTACATTATCTCTGTCAGATCACTCATTTGTGTTGTGGATTCTAATATATACTAAATTACCAAGAACATATCATATTATCAAAGTTATATTATCAAAGTACGTATGTGATTCTCCGTGATTTGCAAAGATTTGCCATGGAATCATAAGAGTTAATGACATCTGTAATCCCACATAAAGTTGCCTAATTTATAATTATATTGGACAAGCCAGTTGAGAGGGAGGAAACCTGAGATGAGGGTGTAAATTGATTCATCCTTTCTCATAACCTGTGGTGCCTCAGTGTCACAAACAATGGAAAAGCAAACCCTTATGGGAAATGGAGACTAGAAACTGAAATTTCAAGCCTAGGTGGATTTAAACAATTAAAGAGATTATTCAAAAAGAGTTGTCACTCAGATTTGTACCTCTCCAGTTTGCCTTCTTTTGGTGATGTCAAGAGCTGATGCCACAGGAGAGGTGGTGTTTAAAGGTCCCTTTGCCCTTTGTCTGAAGAAGAAGTTGCTGGGAAAATCAGTGAATATAAAGGTATGGGAAAAAAACAAAAAACCAAGAGGTGTCATATAGGGTCAAAGTGCATCTGCTGAAGAAGTTTTTTCTGTGGTGAGTTAGAAGAAACACATTTTTTTCTTTCTTTTGTCTAGAAAAAGAAATTAGAGTATCTGAGAACAGTTTGCTTCCCATCCTGAAGTCGGTGAGGAACTTTATGAATGCTTTATTACATAGTCCTGGCTTCAGAAAAGTTAGCAATATAAATCTCTCAGGTTTTAGGATCCAGGGTAAACATGCTCACACATAAGCTTAGATTTCTGATTTTGTTTTCTTTCACTAGTATGGAGAAACAAATTGCCATTTACCATTCATGTTTACAACTGAGCATTTCCGAATGTTCTTTACAAGGTTCCTGAATCTCAAGACCTTCGTATATACTTTATACCAATTTTCATCAGTCTCAGTGGCAAAAATAATGACTCCCAAAATAATTACAGGTGAGATGAGCATCTAATTGAGTTTATCCCAGTGTGCAGGAATAAATTGTACCTCTTTTATAGATACCTATACCTCCCTATTTTATAGATATAGCCTTTCAACCAAAGAGGGCACTAGGAAAGAGAGGCAGTAATTATTGTACATTTTAAAGAGGAAGAAGAGATGTACTTTTAGAATTTAAAGTTTCCTGTATTGCAAAAATTGTGCTAAACATATACACAGCTTGATTTCACAGGGTAGAGGCAACACTTCAAGATGAGGGCCCAGGTCTGAAGCTTGACACTACAGGGAGAAAGCAGTGTAATAACAGATTATTTCTTCTCATTCTCAAAACTGAATCAAGATGGTTTGAAGACTTATTTTATTCCAAAAGGATTTGTTAATTTGTTTTTCCCTCACCTATTTTTTTGAAGATCAGAGAGCTTGGTGTTCTGATCTGATCTGGGCAAGTGATGCTCATGTTCAAATCTCTTTTCAATAGCTGCAACAACAGAAAACTCTTACAGCCAAGAGCTACTTTCTATTTGAAGTAAAAATAAAAGTAAAGTAGTTTTAGGCAGAGCTGAGCTGCTGCAGATGAAAGGAGTTTAGTTTTCTATTTTGTTATATATGCTTAATTGAGAAGAGCTGGGAGTCTGAGGATGGGGTTAAGGGACACAATATGAGGAAGAAAGTGGCAGCCTTTGGACTGGAGACAAATGCACTGCCAATGAAAACTGTAACCAGTAGTAGTAGTCTACACAAAATGCTTGGCTGCTAGTTGACAGCGGTTGCCTGTGCCAGATTCCTGTGATGGAGGCAATGTGGACCTCTTTACTTTCATGTACATGGAATAAATACAAAGTAAAAGCTCTTGTTGTTAAAGTAAAGCTGGCAAATACTTTTATTTTCTCCAACTGTTCTTTCCAGGGCCTGAAAAACAGCTGCGCACAATGAAGAACCTGTACAAGAGGGAGATTGAAGTGATAACAGAAAACTAGAAATAACTGAAAGAAAGTGGGGCGTTTTTTTGTCATCTTTAATGTCAGTTTTTGAAACCTTTTTTGAGAAACACTTCCTTTGACAGTCTGGAAAACAGCAGAGTACAGAGCTTATCTCTGAGTTATAGTGAATGAAATTGGAGAAAGAAACAGTACTTGAACCTGCAGTCTATTTTTTTATCCTGTGAAATGACAATTGGGAAAATATTTTGGTGGTTAAAGTCATTCTGTAAACTGTGTCACACTGTATGCAATACAGAATTACAGACTTCATACTTTGTACTTCTATTTACCAAAAAAAAAGGTATTTTACAGTAGGCACCACCAGGCCTCTGGAGGAAACAGAGTACAAAGTGAAAATGCTCTTGCTTCCCATATCGTCTTCATTCCCACGCCATAAATATGGGTAAATTTCTAAAAATGAAAAGTCACATCTTCTCTGCATTTATAAACAATTTGATCTAGAAATCAGCAAGAGATCATTTATTTTTGAACTCTTTTTCCCTTGTTTTCTTTAAAACCAATAAGGTTAGACATTTGAGAGCACGTGCTAAAAACTGGAAGCAAGTAGTTGTACCTTAAATAAAGAATCATGTACTTCTACACTAGTTTGATTTGGGGAAAAAAGCTATCAATAAATATATGAGGAATGGTGTTTTTTTTCTTTTATGAAGCTGCTCCATTAAACACCAGTTGCAGCAGCCATTTGTGTCCACATCACTCACTATAATTGGCAGGCAGACATCACTCAGCACATAAATACCAGGCAACAGGGACTGTTTTATTGTTTGGCTGATGCAAAGTACAGCTGTGCAAGGTTGACAAAGCCAGCATTTCTTTGTGACAGTTCATTATGCAAATTCTTAATATTAGGGCTAATCCTGAATGACATAGTCAAGAAAAACTTCTACTGCATATGTGCCAAAATCAGTAAACAATCCAGGTTCAAACCAGTAGACACCAGGGTCTGAGAAAGCTCTTGGAGGACCACAGGCAAAGAGGAGCTGAATACTCTGAACTACTGCAACCACCCATTTAAGAGACTGTCTACCACCAATGGCACAAAACCCAGCAGACATAGGACAAAATTAAACCCTTCTACTTCACAACTTCATGTTCCTGTTAGTGTCTGTCCAGGCTCCAAAGATGCTGAGTGTCACCCAAACAGGCTGCGATATGATGGAATGGCTGCAGTTGGTAGCAGTCCTTCATAATAAAATTATTCATTTTATATATATATATTTACTGAATTAAATTACAGAACACTGCTAGAAGAAATTAGGAGATGGAGGGTGGGATTGTTCTGGCTGGCATTGGAAGAACAAAGAAATAAATAGAAATTAACATCTATAAGTAAAGTATCATTAGAAATGGCTTTAGAGGGTTGCATATCTTGAGTTTTTTGAACAAAGAACTCTTCAGCTTATTTATGCTGATTTCATTAGCCTTATTTACACAGTGCCATAACCATTTAGTGTAATAAATGGAAGTTAAATAAATGTTTTGTGAAGTTTTAGGACGCTTTTGAAAAATGCCAAGTTTTGAGACTAACTTCTACAGAAAATAAGCTTTCCTCTTATTTCTCCTAAAAAATACCTTTTTTTCCTCTACCATCAGATGATTTTCTGTACATTCATTCAATTTATTGGTTTATCTTCCAACAATGTTAAGATACATGGTGTGCTCTAATATGAGAATATATCTAACATCATTTTGAAACATAAAAGTGGAAACAAAAGCATCAGGCATTAAATAGAAATTTCTACACTACATTCAACCTTGAAATTAATAGAGGCTCAGGATAACACTGTTCGCGCACACCCCTAAAAGCCCTTGACTGTAGTCTAAACCAGAAAGTGAGATCAACATGAGTTTAAAAGTGACACAAATGATATGTAAGAACAGAGGTGGCAAAATATTCTACCAGTACCCTGGGCTCTTGTTGTGGCATGGAATATCTTAACAGGAATATGCAAATGATTCTAAAATGTCTTTTCCAAGAACACACAGAAAGGGAAACACAACTAAAATGTAAGAAATTGTAGCAATTAATAGGAAAAAAGGTCATGTCCTAACTTCTTCTGTAACGATCTGTGAATGGTCTCATCACTTATTAAGTCTCATCACTATGTAAAGTATTTTTTTAAGAAATAAAACTTAGCTATAGCCTTAAACAGTCAAATAATTATCCTTTCTTCTCTTATGGCATCAAATACATTAATAGGTTCTAATCCACTAATAACTTTTAAAAAGTTTTGTCATGATTTTTTGTAACAGTTTTTTCTACTCATAAAACTAACACATCCTTAAAATATTCTCATATGTATTGCCTAGAATTTTAACTGTATGCATATGTAAATGTTTTTTTCTAATAATTTCAAAGCTTTTAATTTATTGGAAAACTTTGGAAATTTTCAAAATTCAAATATAATAAATGAAATATCTAGAATTAATCTGCTGTGGCAAAGCTTATTTGTTAGTGACTAAACTGCTTTTTGTGAAATCCATAAATGGTTTCTGTGACCATCTTGTGCACATTGGTACTCTCTATAAAACATTTCAGATTAAGAGTGAAGTGACAAGGACTGCAGCAGTTGCCCAGAAAAGTGAAGAAATGCATATGGTGGTTCTTTCCATGCTGCACTTTACTGGAAGTATACATATAAAGTTTGATGCTTTCCCATGAACCAGCATTTTATCCATCTTCAGCCATAGAACCCAAAATATATACATCTCCATAGTATGTGAATGTCTCAAAATACACATTATTATCCTGGAAAAGTTTCCCAAATATATTTTTCATACGATTACATGATATCTTATGTTTCTAGAACACCCCAGCAGTGAAAATCCCTCTTCTAATAGCATCTAATAATTTTTTCTCTGCAAATTTGTCATGATTAATCTAATTTGATGCTATTTTTTTTTCCATGATTCACATAACGTATTTCTAATCAATGTCTGCATGTTCATCTTCCATAGAAGAACTCACATTTAGTGGAAGACCAAATTAACTTCCTTGAATGTTTTTTCCTGTTAAGTGAAAGCTTTTTGCTCTTTTTCTCTCCTTTTTGTGTTCACAATAACATCATTTTGCTTAACGCAACAGTCCTTTAAATATCTCCCTGGAATTTTTCATTCTTATTTTATTCTTCAATCCTTGTATGATAACTATATGAGCAACTTATTGCATGATAACCTTCTTGTGGATGGTTCAGAATATTTTCAGTGAAACTCAATTTGATTTAAGTTTCCTGTTCTGTCAAAGGTAATTATTAAACAGTATTGAACACTTCTTAGTATTTACTTGAAAAGGTTAAAATTCTGTAGATATTTCTGATTCCAAAGGAAAGAATTTTATTCTCAGAAAAACAAACAAAGAAAAAAAACCCCACATAACAAAGGATATATAACAGAAAACTTGAAAATACCATTCACCTTTCTGAAACAGGACATCAATAAGACTTACTAAACCTTATCTCTTTCTCTTTAGACATATATATTTTATTCAGAATTATTTTCTTACCTTCTAATGCCTTTTTATTTGTCTAAGCTCCTTACAGTACTCACATCTATGCTGTTTCTTGACAACCTTCTTTAATTAAATTCTATAGCCAATACATCACATTGGTAAAATTAATTTGCAACTTGCAATGATAACTTTGAACAGCCTGTTTCTATTGGAACCAGTTCAGATGGAGCCAGAAATACAAGAAACACCGTGGAAATTTTAAAATAGTAAAAGCTTTAATACAGGTTTTAGAATCTGGTGAGAGATTGAAGTTCTTTACAGGATGTATTTTTCACAATTTAATAACAATACAGATGATTTTTGTATTTTAAAGTATTTATACTTGTTCATGTGGATTACACTTGTGCAAAATTGCAAATGCCTCTAATGAAGAGGTGTTTGATCATTAAAACGTGGATTTTGTTATGCATTAGGTAGATCAAAAATGGTTTTTGGTCTAAGAAAATTTCAGGATTTTTATCGTAAACACCAACCTATCAAATGTTTAATTGCAAAGAATTAGGTAGTGATCTGAATAGGTACAATTGCTCAAAGCTGATTAACTGGCACCTGTGCATTGTTCTGACTGGCTTGCAAAGGTTCAAGTTATATCTGACATACTGACAGAAGGTAATGATATATGCTTCATTCATCAAAGAAACAAATGTTTTGTTTCCCTGCTCTGAGTCCCTGCTTTACAGATACCTGCAGTGGTATAATATGCACTACTACTATTGTAAAACAAGAGTTTATTACATGGCTAAGTAAGTTGATCTTTGTAAAAGTGCACGAGTGCATTGAAATAAAATAAAACTACTTAATCCAATCTTCTCTTATACAATTTCTTTCAAGGAGAACAGACACAGCCTGTTAAAATAACAAAGAATGTAGAGTTTCCATTCACATTCACAAAGTGTCCTCATTCAAACCCCCACTCTAAAGCTACCTTTCCTCTCCTCTCATTTTTCTTTGTGGTGGAGAAATGTGACTCCATGGAACCAACAGTGATTTTGTTTTATGTTAACTGGCAGAGCTTTTCGAGCCTTGCAGACCTGGTGACACTTAAATGGCCCACACTTTGGATTGTCTTGTTGTGTGGAAAAGGTAGATAAGGGGAGGAGGAGAAACATAAAACAGGTGGGCAAGGGCAAAGTGGCATTCACAAAAGTTTCTTAGATCAGAGCCAGGTTGAGGATCATTTCTGTGATAAACAATTGCTGTATTGAAATTACATCACACAAGGTGTTATATTACTTATGAAGTCCTGAGAATTCTGTAAAACCTGGCAAGCACATCACATGGAAAAAGGTAAGATCTTCTGAACTTTTAGCCAGGAACTCAACAGAAACTAATATAGTTTAATGGTAATTAGTGTAATATGTGCTGCTTGTAGAACTGCTGCCAATAATACCATGTAGTGACTGTTGTAAAATGCCAACTACTCTGGCTTCCCTGTTAGGGATTAGTTGGAAGCTTTCAGAACTTTACTTGGCTTGATATTTAGGTCACTGCTGAAATGGCTTTATAAGTTAATTTTACAGTGTATGAGCTACAAGGTCCTGAACTATGTTAATTTTCTACTTATATTTTCATTTGCACCAATGTTTTCTCTATTGTCAATTTGAGATCCCACAAAAAAATGGTATGTTTTCATTCTGATCAGTGTGGTGCTTTTGATGTATCCCTGACATATTGATACAATCAAATTTGAAAATCAAAAATAGGATATAAATAAAAGAAGTTTAAATAATATCTATATTTAGTGGCAAGTCATCAGATTACAATAAATTTCAGCAAAACTGAATAATTTGACTGAAAAGTTTATTGCAACTGCTTGAGCTAATGTTTTGAGTTTGTGGCTCTCTTCCTTTCCCTGGCTTTCTGTTTAAGGAATCAATTGACTTTTCGACCTGAGTCCAAATTCCATTTTTTCATTGTTAGTTTCTCTCTGCCTACATGAACAGTGTAAAAAGGAGAGACTTTGCACCAAACTCCAAGAAAGGGCCACAGAATGTGATCTAAGATGTTGGTTTGTGAATGAGTGAGTAAAGGTAAATAGGCAAGGTTACCGCAGTTCTTGCAAGCTGCATTTCTTTGTGCCAAGCCAAGAGACTTGCGTCCCTCTCTTGGGACACAGTCTTCTGTTGTGTTTGAAAAAGTCCGGAGTGTCTCGTATGTACTGCACCAGACTAAATATGCCTCAATATGCACAGTTACTCCTCCTAAAATTGATTATCAAAAGCATGTCATGGGGAAAACTAAATAGAGGCATAAGAATACATTGAGAAGTTCTCAGAGATGGTGCCACTGATGGTCATCAGCCACACTTTTTCACAGTCCTTTTAATTTGGAGCCAGGTGGAAAAAAATGTAAATCTGTCTGTGGATTTTCTGCTTGCTAGCACCTGGCTATACAATCAAAAGTGCTGGTAGCCATTTATCCCTGTATTTAATTGTCTTGTTTGTATTGCATACATACAATAATTTAGAGAGCATTCTGCATACATTGTACTTCATTTTTGTAACAGTAGTGATGGGGAGCTTGATTTTTAATGAACTAAATACACATTTCACAAATGAAATTTTTACCTCAGTTTTAAAAGTTCATTACTCTCTTTGCATTTCATTCAGAGACTACTCTCAGGCAATACTTTAAACTTCAGTAAGAGGAAGTTTTTATGAAATAAAAAAATCTCATTTAGATTTATCTCCTAATCCTTGTCAAGTCAAAAAATATCTCTATAAATGATGAGACTGTGACTAACACAGTAAATGGTGTATCAGATTTATCATTAAAGCTGATGATCATTATCATTATCATTGTCAGTAGTAGTAATTGCAGTAGTAGTATCAGTCAATTATTTATTTAGCCCTATTTTTGAAAGCAATACCTCAAACTACCCACATGGCATGGTGATGTACAGTCTTTTCTGATTTGAGGTCATTTCATGAGGTTTTTTGATCTTGTTAGATCTCACAAACAGCTATTTTGTACAGATCACCTGAAAAAAAACCCACTCTAACAACTAGATACATGACCTTGCAATTAGTAGGTCGGCTAAAGCATACTGTGTTTATAAAGACTGCCTAACAAATAGCTTTCTTAATAAACCTGACTCAGATATCACCAAGTACACTGTAGTATGCCTCCAATAATTACCCACTTAGTAATTTTCCTTACAGAAAAACATTATTTATTTTTAAAGGTATTTCAGATTCAGTTAATGGATTGAAAATAATCACACATACTTACCAGATAAACCAGGGTTTTTATACTTTGATTTGTATGTGTACACAGGCAGGCAGGTGTAGACACACAAACATAGTTACGCTTTGTATTATATATACTTCATGAAACAGCTATAAATAAATATAGTATCACCCTGTAAATAAGATGGTTTGTGGGAACAGGCAGTTTAAGATGTGTGACTAATGATGATTGTCCCCATGGAAGCAGTGATGCACACAGAGATGGGGCAGTACATTTGGCCGTGCCTGGGCTCAAACATTGAGTTCGGTGCCTGCAGCACCTGGAAGCAGGTACATTTGCAGCATAGCCAGGGTGACTTCATAGGATTCATGGCATGCTCAGAGAGCTCAGGGAAAGTGAGGCACCCCAAAGGGGCACAACAAAGGGCTGCAACCCCTTAGGGCTGGGCTTCCAGCCAGCTGGAGTCCCCCCTGGGAGAGCCCAGGCACAGTCCTGCCCCTCAGGAGCAGGGCACACTCAGCCTCGGCTGCACCGTCTGTCACGGCAAGGAACAGTATCACAACTTGGTCCTCAAATATTTATGACTTAATTATTATTTAAAGTGTACTTTTAGGAAAGCTAACCGTAAAATTATACATTTCAGTGCTAGTTTCTGGACAAGCAAGCTGCTATAAAAGTACACATCTCTCTTTCACAGGTCTCTGGATTAGGTTTGAATGCAAGGAAGGGAGAGGGAGATATTTCTAGTGCTGCTTCTGGGACCGGCGTCAGCGCTTCTGTCACCACCACTGCCATGAGTAAGCAAAGATACAGGGCACACACACTAAAAAATGGCTTTGCTCCAAGTAGCACATTTCTTTCAAACACACACTCAGGGCTGAGAATATTGAAAAATGGTTACAAAGTCTGGTTAATGTTTTGATCACCTCACATGGTCCCATATATAGCTCCTTTCTTGTGTACATTGGTGGCAGCACAACAAAGGCTCTCAGAGATCCAAGAGTCATTCATATTAATTGCTTTTCCCATTGTCTAACTTTGATTATGCACAGTTTTCTTAGGAGAAACTGCTAAGCAGCAATCATTCAAGGGCGAGTAGACACAATGGGGCCACTTGTGCAGGTTTTTTGCTGGCAAAGTTCCTCTTGAAATCAGGTGAAGGAAGCAGTTGTTTTGTTTAAAAACTGAAATCGGTTTATTTTTGAGAAGCCAGACGTTTTGTCTGAAAAGATGTCAAGTGGGTTAACTTTGTTGACATTAGAGAGTTTTTGTCTAATGTGATGGGCAATTTCATTCAAGTACAAACTGCAAGACTGATCCCAAAGGTGTGTGAAAGCAGTAGATCCTCTTTTCTTGAACTTCTGATTGCAGTTATTTTCGTAGTTCTTAAACTTCATTGTTGCAAAAATAAAATAAAACAATAAAATAAGTTTTAATTTACAAAATATTATCATACCATAATGTTTAGATATGGAGGAATGTGTAGGAATTTGAGCAAGGCAGGTCTGAAATAGGCATGGCTGAGCAAAGATCTGCTTCTCAAACTGAGAAGAAAGAAAGAAATGCACAGGCAGTGGAAGCAGGGAAAGGTGACCTTGGGGGAGTACAGGGATATGGTTTGGATGTGTAGGGATGAGGTTAGAGAAGCCAGGGCAAATCTGGGCAATTACTTGGAAAAGGTTGTGAACAGAAAGGAATTCTATAAGTTTATAGAAAAGAAAGACCAAGGAGAGTGTATTCCCCTAATAAGGAGGAGTGAACTGGTGGTGATGGATACAAAAGAGGCAGAGGTACTCAATGAGTTCCTCACCTTAGTCTTCACTGGCAGTCAGGATTTTCACATCTGTCAAGTCTCCAGACCTCTGGGTGGGTATGGGGAGAGTGAAATCCTTCCCACTGTAAGCAAGCCACAGTTTCATGATGAGCTGATGAAACTGGATAGCCACAAATCCATGGGATAGGAAGACATGTACTCCTGAGGGAACTGGTTGATGTTGTCAAGCCGCTCCATCATATTTGAAACGTTGTGGTACTCAGGTGAAGTCTCTGGTGACTGAGAAAAATGCTTCTTTTGCTTCTTTTTTTAAAAAGGGGAGAATGGAAGATTTAGGGAATTATGGAACAGTGAGCCTCACCTGGGAGACCATTGAGTAGATCCTCCTAGAAGATATTCTAAGGCATGTAAAAGACAAGAAGGTGATCCAAGACAGCCAGCACTGCTTTACTAGGGGCAAATCATGCCTGCCCAGTCTGGTGATCTCTTAACTGAGACAAGGGAAGATCAACTGATGCCATCTACTGAGACTTCTATAAGGCCTTTGATATGGTTTCAAATTATATCCTTATCCCCAAATTGGAGAGACATAGATTTGATGAATGGCATATTCAATGGAAAAGCAATGGGCTGGATGGACAGAGTCAGAGAGGGTAGTCAATGATTTTTTGTTCAGGTGACACCTGGTGATGAATGGTGTGCCTCAGGGCTCCGCGTTAGGCACAGTGTTCTTACATATCATCATTCATCAGTGACATAGACCATGGGAATGAGTGCACCCCCAGCAAGTTGGTAGAAGCACAAAGCCGAGCTGTGCAGTTGACACAAAAGAAGGATGGGATGCCATGGAGACGATCCTAGACAGACTGGAGAAGTCAAAGAACCCCATGAAGTTCGCCAAGTCTAAGTGTAAGTTGCAGCACTTGTGTCAAGAAAAGCCCAGACGTGAGAACAGACTGTGAGAAGTCATTGAGAGAAGCCCTGCCAAGAAGAGCTTAGGGGTTCTTGTGGATTAAGAGCTAGACATGAGCCAGCCATGTGGGCACACTGCCCAGAAAGCCCACCACATCCAGAGGAGGTGTGGCCAATGGGATGAGGGAGATGACTCTACCCACTACTTGTCCTTGGGAGACCTGGAGGGCTGCATCCACCTCTAGGTCCTGAACATGAGATGAGGATCTGTTAGAGCAGACCCAGAGAAGGGGCCACAAAGATGATCAGAGGCCTGAAGCATGTCTTCTGTGAAGACAGGCCAAGAGGGCTGAGGTTGTCCAGCCAGGAAAGGAGAAGGCTACAAGGCCTCATTGCAGGCTTTCATTACCTTGAAGGGGCTTATGAAAAAAGAGGGAGAGGGACTTTCTATACAGACAGACAGTGACAGGAGAGGGGCAATGATTTTAAACTGATAGAGAGCATGTTTAGATTAGATGTTAGGGAGAAATTCTTTACTCAGAGGTTACTGAGGCACTGGAACATGTTGGCCAGGGAAGTTGTGGATGCCCAGTTTCCTGGAAGCAGTCAAGGTTGTAAGGGACCCTGAGCAACCTGATATATTGAATGGCAACCCTACCGATGGCATGGAAGGTTGAAATCAAATAATCTAGATGAAGTTTCCTTTCAACCCAAACAATTATAGGATTCTATAATTCTATGAAACGGATATTCAAAATAAAAGTTACTTGTCTTCTCTAAGCTCATGTGCCCTGATGGAGTCAGAAGTGCTCCACTAAGAGAATTGGAAGAATTTTTGTGGGTTAGTGGTATGACAATTTCCATTAAAATAGAAATTTGGCACTTAACTACTTTAATCAGTCAGCAGTTACCCTGGGACTCATGGCTAACTGTACTTCTGAGTGGCAGTGGCTGCACTGTGTTTGTGGAGAAGGCCATTGGGAAACTAGAGAAACTAATTCAAAACCAAAACTGGACCAGTCTAACAGTCTGCTGAGCAAATTCACTAACATTTTGCCTGCTCTATTAAGGGGTGAAATGGGAGCAGAAATGAATGGCAGTGGGCACTGCCTCTGCTGACACTGTCACCAAGTTATAGTCGGACCAGCCAGAAGCTACCCACATACCTTTTGTTTAGGGCCCCTCAAAGGGCTGTAAATGAACCCTGTAGCCCACCGTGCCCTCTGTCAGAGGAAAAAAAAACATTAGCTAGCAGGCTAAATGATTATTTAAATCCTTATGTCTCAGTCTGCTCACAAAGTTTTGTAGGAAATGAGTGGCAGAAATGGTTCTGGAGCATGGAATTCTTTGTCATCAGTTGGTGAAAGTCAGTGGAGTTTATAACAGAGGGTTTATTAATTTAGATTTGTCCTCACAGATGTATCATTTAGATTTTTTCTCCTTGTAGAATAATCAGAAAAGGAGAAATAATAATCATGTTTTTAAAAACACAAGAATTAATGTCTTTTTACATGGAGGGTGTTTCCATAAATCAAAGAAAATATATCCCACAATGTTGTTGGAACTATAGAAGAATAAATTATATTTAAAAGTTTTTTTTTTTTTCCCGTTTTCAATATTTAAAAAACATGGTTCTCTCTAAAATGATCAAATTTTTGCATTAATACCTGTGGCTAAATAAAATCTAGAAGCCTATACTCTTTCAAATGGATGCTTGTGTTGCTAGCAAGTAGTGACTTTGGGGGAAAAAATGTTACATAAACTCTGCAGGCAGCCTTCGTGCAAGTTTTGCAGTGAAAGTCACCTCTCATTTCGCTGTCTCTGGCTACTCTGTTTTTTATGGGTTTTTTTTCACCACAAATGGGGTAGCTGTACTTCTATTCATGGTTTGCACTGGGAGGATACTCCTGGTTAGACATGTCCTTCTCTTTCAGTGAAAATAAACAAGTTTTTTAAATCTTGATGTGCTTACACAGCATCCTCACAGTTGTATCCACAGTGAGGAGAACCAGCCGTGGTGCAGTAGCCGGGGTGCCTAACCAAACTGGGAGAGGGACCATTTGAGCCACCGCATCCCCTGAAACACTTGGTAAACCAGAGAATGAAAACAGAATTTTCCTTTTAGCATTATAGTGTCATAGTCTCTCCTTAGCTTTGTCATCAGCTCAGGCAGGTTCAAACCTGGCCTTCTCTCCTTACTTACATATTATTTTTGTATACCACTGGGCTAAGAGAAATGTAAATTTAAAAAGCTGGTTCTTATAGGCCTTCTCTCCTCTATTGTATGGGATCTTCAGTGCTTCCATAATCTACCTGCAAGCCATCCCTGCTTTAAAGGTAGCTTAAGGCACTAAAAGTGTGGGTAGAAGAATTTAAGATTTTATTAAATTTATTTTAAAAAACTAGGTTTGTACTAGTTTGTATTATTGAATAATGAAATGTGACATGTCAGAAGATGTTAAATATTTGTAGGAAGTTAGCATTGTTCTGTGCACTTTCCAAATGGATCTATTATGTCTGAGAATTCTAGGTACTTATTTTAAGTGATAAGTGTCATTTGGCATCATGTATCAAGGAAGTACCATGCGCTCCCCCTCTGCTTTTCAAGAAGTTACAAATGACACCATTCATCTCATCACATGACAGACCTGTTGCTTCTTATCATCATATATCTGCCTGTTGTAAACGTGGCTGAGATCCATTTTCCCACATTCTCTTAGTTGTGTGCTTCGCTTTAAGTTAATGGGGAAATCTTCCAGAGGTTTTAAAAACACTGAACAATTTCTTCTTGAAGTCTATTCTGTTTATGCTGTGACCAGATATCAAAGCAGTCTAAACACACAAACTACTTTGAAATGTATTTCACTTTGGTTAAGTATGAGCTATTTCCTTTCTTTATAGGTTTTATGTATTTTACTGCATTGAATATGAGAGTGTGTTTCAGAAAAGCCTGAAAAACAAAAACATGAATGTGCACATGGAAGATTGTAGCCGTAAGATAAATAATTGAAACATGTTGGGAAACTGTTTGTGAGATATAAGTGAATTCATTGTGCCCACTGGGATATTTACCAGACGAAAAGTGTGACAATGACAGTAACCTCGTTGTTTGGTACATAATTTAGAGTATTCCTAATGAATATTTCATGTAGTATCATTTGTGTATGAATTGTAAGGCATGTATATCAAGATTCACTAGGCGCACTGTCAAACTCCTCAGTTTGAAATATGCAGTTATAAATTACTTAAGGATATTGTAGGAAAAGGGATTAGTGTACAATCTTTTTTAAGTAAATAATTAGGTCCCTACTTGGGGACAATAAACAGCTTTGCTTAGTAAGGGAAGAACACTCTGAAACAAAGTAAAATAAAATGCTCTTACTTTCACAATAGCAAGCAACTTCAGTTCCTAGAAACTCCATGGAATATTCTTAAAATACATGTAATTTTTAAAAAGAATGACCAGAAATAATTTTATTTAAATACGGAAATTTGTGTTTTATGAAGTCAGGGAAATTTGGGAAAGTACTTGTTAAATCAGTTCAGAAAGAATTCATTATTTATACCTATATTTATGCATCTCAAAAACTTAATTGAGAATTTTTTTTTTAAACAACAGCGAGGGTGATTTTATGATTAATGGCAGTTGGATTTTTTTTAGTTACAAATTTTGTAAAAATTGACTGATTTTTCAGTTTTCATAGTTATCAAACACATAAATGGAGAGGAAGTCCAATTCACAAGTGATTGTGAACAGATCAAGAGTATAAATGCACCTATTAATAAATTGAGAATGAAGAATTCAAACAGTAACAAAGTACTGTTATGTCTTTCTAGATTATACCTTAAATTAAAAAAAAGCATATCTCTACATCTAAAAATCAGTATATATATACATCTTCATGTATCTACCTGTCTGTACACATATGCTTGTAAAAATTCTTTTGAAACTTGTATTAAAAATGAAATTTTTGAATCTGCAATTCATCTTGATAAAAATTCTGGTTCTATAAGATCCTGAATATCTGTCAAATCCAGTTAACTTCAGATATTTATAAAGTGCCAAAATTCCTGAAAATTTTTCATAATTGCAGTTTCCATATTTAAAGAAACGTGTTTCCCTCCATTTTCTACAAAAGTCTGCAAAACAAAGTTCCAAATTTTTCAGGTTTCTGCAAGTGCCCGTGAGGATGCTCTGTATCTGTCACAGGACAGGGATCCCTAAAACTATAGCTTTATGAGCAAGGCCTATTTATATCTGTAGAATTTGTTTAAGCCATCTTTTTTTTTTTTCATTTACTTGATATACTTATGCTTCCAGCGATGACAAGTGCAAATCCTTTTTATAATAAAACTAAGTATATCCTCATCATTTTATTAATTAATAATACTTTTACAAATTATTTTTTTCATATAAAAACATCAATAAAAGTGATCACTGACATTTTTTTTCAAAATGTTTTAGCAGCTTAGTTGCAAAGTAAAACTTGATGTCTCAAACAATTGCCAAAGGCCAAGATCCAACAAAGCATGTTCTCAGTTTAAAGTACATATTTAAATCTGTTGACTTTATGGGACTCAGATATCTGCTTAAGGACATGCTTCAGCCAATGCATGGATTCCCACTGGAGTCTCTGGCCATGCTCTTACAGTTTCAATGATGCCTCTTGGGCGCAATGCCAATAAACTCAATCTTGAATCCACTCAAGTCAAGAAGAACCCTTGTTACTGATTTCACTATGTACAGAATGAGGCCATGTGCGGGGAAGTGCAGCTCTCAGGTAGTGCTCGTTACACTGCAACATGCTTCGTGCTTCCCTCTCTTTTCTTTTTTTTTTTCTGTAATCAGAGATGATAATTTACAGAGAGGGCTGTTGTTTTTCTTGCTTTCTTTCCCCACAGTTTTAGAAGGAGGGAATGTCATCCTGTTTCTGACTCTTGAGGTTTCATGTGAATCATATTCTGCTGTACCTGGATACTTCTTCTACTTCAGTTACACCAACCCAAGAGGTTTGTGGGAGGTGGGGTCTTTATTTTTGTTAAAAAAGATTATTTCTTATTTCTTATTATTTATCATTTGTCATTTATAATTTTTTTTATTTTTTATTTTATTTTATATATAATTGTTTAAATTTTTAAGTTTATAATGTATTTTAAATGTTTTCAAATAATTTTAAAACTTTATCCCAATGTCAGTGAAACTGTCTATAGAGATAGTTCCAAATTATAAAAGCAGTTTCTGCATGCAAATACAAAGCTGTGATCTCTTTCATTTAAAATGAAGACTTCTGTAAATTCCTTAGCAAAGTGATCTGGTCTTGCTTTTGACAATCCTGTTTCAATCACAATTTTTTTTTTTTATCTTTTATTTTGCAAATACATCAGGGCATAAGCATGCAGCATCCAAATCCATTTATTGGTGGGGTCTTTTATGATAAGGGTTGAGTTCTAGTCTCAGTTTTTATGTTGAGCTTTTATCTCCATAAATCTCTCCTAATTTATAAAATAAGTGTGATAACACCTTCTGCAAGGTTTATATAAATTAACTACCTAGAATAGATTTGCCTATCTGTGTTAAGTTCAGTTAAAGTGATTCCAGCTTTTTTCAAATGTGCAAGTAAGCATGGGAAACGATTGTTATTATTTCTGCATAGTAACAGTAGAGTTCTTTGTACTTAAAGAGTTTTAAAAATTAAAGACAAGACTCCAATTGTGTGTTTGTTTGTGTTTTAAAAAGGCTTTTCAGACTATTTTTTTTAAAGCAAGCTAGTAGTAAAATGACTACTGATACATCCAGCATCAGAAGATACCAGAAAATCAAAATGCTGATCAAGGTCAAGGATTTTAGCTCAAGGTTGCTAAAATCTAGTACCTTCAAGCAACCAAAACCATAACTTCCTGAATGATGAAGAGCTGGGAAATGCTGCTCTGCAAGTTGAAAAGAGCCATTTAGTTTTTAACAGGGAAAGAAGTATTTCCTCTGTTTCCTCACTTATGGCTGCTATTGTAAACGTCATAGCAGTAACATTATCTATGAACCAATATATGAAGTAACTGCTTCTTTGAAAATTTTTATGCATTTTGAAAGGACAAAATTTAGCTCTATTGCAAGTAAAAACAACATGGCTTTAATAGCATTTATGGGAGCAGTTAAATAAACAGAGCTACATTGAAACACTTGGTATAAAATTTTAAGAAAAGAGGAAATCTTATTCAAAGGTGAAAATATCTTAGTGGAATAAGAAATAAAAGAGAGTGAAAGGACGTGCAAATGGATAGGAAACCAAAGGTTTATGTCTTCAGGAAGTAGTCTTTAATACCCAACTCATAAAACTTCGTGAGGTGCCGCCTAAAGTTGTTATCAAAACTTCAGTGTATTCAGTGACCTACCGTTTCACTTCACATCTTCATAGCAGTGAAAATGCTCCCTGTCAGAGTTCACACAGTGGAAAATCTTTTCCTTTCCACACACATAGGAGGCTATTTGCACTAAGTCTCTATAATATGTGAATAGCTGTTTGTGCTTACTATAAAATGGGCAAATTTTCACACAGGTTAAATCTTATCCAGAGATTCTGGAAGATGTCCTAAAAAACTCTGTAAATGAAAGATATCTTCATTTTCTCAGGGATTTTATAAACAGTTAGGAGACTATACAATACCAAAGAAGTAAAAAGTAACAGAATAAAAAAGTTTAAACACTACTTATGTATCCTTGCTTAATCTTTCTTGAGATTCCTGTCCATATTTTCTCCTAATTTTTGAATTTTGTTCCATATTTAGAGATACGTATTTATAGGGCATTTTGGTGAGTTCCTGAGGTAGTAAAAATCCAACAAGAGTGTTGTATACTAATTTCCTTTTATAACTGCTCACCTCACAGATATGTTGGATGCCTTCTAATTAACCATTTAAACTCTTTCATATGGAACATAATATAGTAGTTTATATGGGATAATCTGACATTTTGAAGTGTATAATATCTGGGGCTGTGAAGGAGCACTAATAATTGGAAGATACTCTCCCAGAGCCTGATTTAAGTTAAAAGAGAATGGGTGATCATCATGAATACAGTGCAGACTAAGGGTTTTAGTGATCTTTAGATAGGGGGAGAAAAAAATCTAAAACACAAAAGACAGAGGAATCTCAGAGGAAGCTTCTGGCCACTTGCAACAGAATGTTAATAGCTTCATGTCACTTTAACTCTGACAGCTCTGAAGTGAAAGGCCACTAATCTCTGTTTGTAATGTTCACAACTGAAGAGAAAAAGTAAGTATTCTTACTTAAGCTATGGATAAGCATTAGCAGTCTGGAAATGAAGGGAATGTTCTGTAACTTATTTTAGAGTCAACAGATACCTCCCCACAAAGCCTTGGAAAATGTATATTTTTCTTTCTTCTGTGATAGCACAGGTGATTTAAATGGAACATTGGTTTCAAGTGCTCGGTTCACAAGTTACCATCTTTACACGGAAAATGTTAGCCTGCTGTAAATTTCAGGCAAAAATTATAGTTCATGTTCACTAGAATGGCTTAGGAATCATCTGAATAGAGGCTTGTTCAGGGTATCTTTGTTTTTCAAACTGACTGAAAGTCAGGAAAAAGATTAAAACATTAAAGTAGCAACAAAAGGTATGATTGCTTAGGACTTTAGATATATATATAATTTGGTTTATAAGCAGTTGGGATTTTCTTTTTTTTTCATATATTGTGTATTAAATTTTAGACATAATAGATAATAGATACTCCATAAGGATTTCCTGTTCACACTTCACACATATCCCTTAAGATTTCTACTAGAAATCGCAGGCTTCTGTACAGCAACACATGGAACAATTTATCTAAGAGCACTGCATGTGAATGGGCAAACTCTGTTTTTGTCTTGAGTCTATTAGCAAGTGAATATCTGTAAAAGGAAGTTCATTGCTATTTTATTCATTTCAATATTACATCACCTCTAGGCTCAGAAGCAGTCCAATTGTTACATTGCTGAGCACATATTTAAATCAAGGTGATTTTAGTTAATGATTTTAATAGTAGCATTTTGAATTAATCACCTGGCAATTTAGAAATGTATTGTATTGTTTTAATCTTTCTTATCTTGTTTTATTTTCTTAAGCTTTTGCTTTTCCTACTCATGCCTATCCAACTACATTCTCATGTGCCTCTGAAAGTTGATTATGTTCACACATGCAAGTGTAATTGTAGCAGGCATATATAGCTGTTTATTACATAATACCAGATCCCTTGTTCCTTGGATTTATCTTTCTGTTATTGATATTATCAGCTGAATAGTCTCATAATTATAGCATTGGAACAAATTTGGCATATCTTTAACTCTAAAGAGATATATTGTGTGTAAGTGCATACATTTGAACAGACAACAAAGTTCACAAACAAAATTCAGTAAATTCATTTTTCTTGTCAGAAAGTCACATTATAATTTCCTTTTTTAGTGATTAAGTAATGTTTTTGACTGGTCATTTTTTAAAATTCCATTTGGATGAAAATTACAATTCCATTAAAATACATAAAAATCATGTTATAACATTTTTATATGTGTAAAACAACATTGCATACACAGTATATACATAAGATGCTTTGGTTTTTAAGCATGTTTTTCTATTTTCATATTAAAAAATGAACCAGTTTTAATGAAATTGTACATATTTTTTGTAATCATTGTAATTTCAGGTTCCAGATGTAACAGATCTGATTGTTCTGTAAACAGTGCACAGATTAAAAAAAACCTAAAAAACAAATAGAACCAACCAACCAAACAAACAAACTAAACCACATACACAGACAAAAAAAGAAAAAGACCAAAACAAACCAACAAAACAAAAAACACAACAACAAAAACAAACAAAAAGACACATATAACCACACACACACACAAATCAAATGCAAACAGACAAAAAAAGCCAGCCCAGTTTTCTTTGCTTTCTGGGGTTTGTTTTTTTTTTTTTTTTTCATTTTCCATGCATTTCTGAACCATTTAATTGCAAACACTGAATATAAAATAATGCAGATTTATCTGCAGAAATGACTATCATTTCCAGATTAATAATTTCCAACAAAAGATTTTCTCAGGGATTAAGTCAACAACTTTCATGGATTCCATGACCTTACTTTGTTCAAAACTATAGGAAAACATAGGCATTCAGTATATTCAGTGAATTTTTTCATTAATTGTGGTTATTCGTGCCAATTGCAACAAACTTAAAACTTAACACAGATTTAATTTAATTTTCATTTTTTTATTCTTTAAATATATTTAGATAAATAATATTAAATATATAAGTTCACTTTAAAATGTAGTTTAAATACAATATCTTCTAACTAAAATTAAATAGTGTTTCAATTTTTTCTTTCTCTGAGTTGGAAAAACAAGTAGTGAACAAGTTGTTGTGAATTGGAATAGCTTCTATTTGGATGATATTTTTTGTCTTTCACTGAACATTCCATTACCAAACAGTAACAATAGTGGAAGACTTGCTACAAAATGCTAACATATTTATTAAGATATTAGTTTATATTTTACAGCTTCCTCTTACAGGCTTCTTCTTCAGCTGGTCACGACAACGGCTTGCTATGCAATAGTAATTTTTCTAGATATTAGATGAGTAGAGAGATAGTGGGATATGCTTAAATATGATGCCTGTGTTTGTATTTTGACGAGAGCCATATTTTCTACCCAAATTATACTTTTTCCTTATTAAATGGTTTTATTTATCTTCCTAGTTATGAACTATTTGAAGTACACATAATCTTCTGTCAGAAAGAATTCATTTAGTACAGTGTATGAAAATTTGGACATATTTTATAGCAGTATTGTTATAATGACGTGTTAAGGGCTGAGAAAGAATATACACTTAAATTCTTATATCCAAAATCAATGCACTGTAACTGCTCAGTAAGTTTTCATGAATAGAGTACTATTATGTTAAGCAGCAACTGTAGTCACTTAGCTTGATTTTATGACAATAATCCATGTAAAGGGTTAAATTTCAGAAATAAGCTAAATTCTTTTATTTGTTCAGATTTCACTTATTGTTCTTTTTCCTTTCAGTCCTCCTTTGCTTCATTAGATGCAGTAATATCTCCCTTGCCTGTGACAATTTCCATTAATATCTCAAAGGCAGCTATTAAGTATCATTACAAGAGAAGATTATAGAAGGATACCACATACAATAACACTGAAGATAAAGACAATACTCACATTTTCATTTGTTTCTTTGTTCTAAAAATGTAAATCAAATTCCATGCACTTTCAAGCATTCTTTGCTCTGCTTATGCTTTCAAAGTGCTCTAAAAAGAACAACCTTCATGGCCAAATAAATTAATCTGTTAGGATTACTTCAACGAAGAAAATACTTCTCCTGTCAGAGATTTTTTCTACCCTGTGGCCCCCCAGAAGAATAACTGCCAGGAGAAAAAAAGAAACTGTTTCAGATATAGATAGATAGATAGATAGATAGATAGATAGATAGATAGATAGATAGATTAGATAGATAGATAGATAGATGTGTGTGTGTGTTTTTAATAGGGGAATTTGGTTAAAGATGTATTTTAACAAAGCTCTTTAAAAGTGAGGGACCACTCATAAAATGTTCTGCATTAAAAGTCAGTCTGTGACACCATCTAAATATTTGGTCAACCAGCTTTTAGAAAATTATCCAAACATATCTATGGGAATATAATTATAGCTAAAGGTCATTCAAATTCTAACACTATGAAGGAAAACTGAAATCACAAAGCTCCTGCACTGTAAATTCTGAAATTCTTGCAGTATGAATCCTATGAACCAGGATGAGTTGTATGTCTTAAGAGAGCCTACAGGCTTTTCTCCTTTTCCTGGGACGGAGAACTGAAAAAATAGGTTGAAATTAATTAGCTATGGATGTAGGCTAATTCCAAATATGTTTGGATGCAATGTGATTGGGTGTAAGTCCTTTGGAGACAATGAAAAGATGGTCAACTCAAGAACAGCTTAAGTCACCTAAAATAGAGGACTATCAGGCCTGTCAGAGTCTCAGTGCCCAGGAAGGTTAGACAAGAGATTATCTAAAGTGCAATCATATGGCACACACAGACAACCATGGGATCAGACACAGCCACCAGAGGAATGGGAAATGCAGATCCTACCTGCGTAACCTGGTCTTTTTCTATTACCAGGTGACCTGCCTAGTGGATGAGCGAAAGGCTGTGAATGTTGTCTACATGCATTTTAGCAAAGCCTTTGACACTGTTTTCCACAGCATTCTTCTCTAGAAAAGCTGGCAGCCTATGAATTGGACAGGTGCACCCCTCACTGGGTTAAAAACTGGCTGGATGGTCAGGCCCAGGATTTGTGGTGAGTGGCGTAACATCCAGCTGTGTGGCTCCCCAACTAAGCCCAATCCTGTTTGCACGAATGTTGGTCTGCTGGAGGGCAGGAAGGCTCTGCAGAGGGATCTGGACAGGCTGGATCATGGGCTGAGGCCAATGGTGGGAGGTTCAACAAGGCCAAGTGCCAGGTCCTGTCCTTGGGTCACAACAGCCCCAGGCAGGGCCACAGGCTGGGACAGAGTGGCTGGAAAGGAGCTGGGGGTGCTGGTGACAGTGACTGAACATGAGCCAGGGTGTGCCCAGGGGGCCAAGAAGGCCAATGGCATCCTGGCCTGGATCAGCAATGGTGTGGCCAGCAGGGCCAGGGCAGGGATTGTCCCCCTGTGCTGGGCACTGGTGAGGCCACATGTCAAATCCTGTGTCCAGTTCTGGGCCCTCAGTGCAAGAAAGACACTGAGGGGCTGGAGTGAGTCCAGAGAAGGGCAATGGAGCTGGGGAAGGGTCTGGAGCACCAGTCCTGTGAGGAGCAGCTGAGGGAGCTGGGGGTGTTTATCCTGGAGAAAAGGAGGCTTGGGGGAGACCTTATCATTCTCTGCAAATGCCTGAAAAGAAATTTGGTCTCTTCCCTGAAAGGCCAGGTCTCTGCAAATAGGCTCAAGCTGTGCCAGGGGAGGTTCAAGTTGGATGTCATGAAGAATTTCTGCATGGAAAGAGTTGCCAGGCATTGGAACAGAGTACCCAGGGAGGTGCCGGAGTCAGCATTCCTGGAACTATTCAAGAAATGATTCAATATTAAATGTAGTGCTGTGGTTTAGTTGATATGGTGATGTTTGGTAAAAGGTTGGACTCAGGAACATCTGAGGTGTTCTCCAACCTTAATGATTCTATGAAACTGTAGTTCTATAAAATCAAAATCACTTCATAAAGGTATCTGACTTCCTGTACCAATTATACTGGGAGATAGCACATACCATCAGAAGAAATATAGGATTCAAAACTTAATGTGTTCATGAACAATTTCAAGATCTCTGTGTGTAGATACAGGATATACCAAATATACAGTTAGAAAATGTATATGCAGATATCTGTTTTCTAGTTGAAAAATAAAATCTCTGATATATCATCTTTCGTGTCAACAGGAAATACATTTTCTCCACAATGGAAAATTTTCACAAATAAATAGTATTTTTGGTAAAGCTGGAAAAGAGGATGGTTTTTATATAGAAGGTGGAACATGTGACTTTGAAACCTTCCAGTCTGACAAAGTAGAAATACTCATTTTTCATAATTCAAGTATGATCTGATCTCTTTTGATATCAAGGAAGCTAGAACTAGACTGTTTCCTCAGGTTTGACTTTTGGATAGACTGTCTCTCCCAAGAGAATTTTTTTCATATTTCTTCCAGTCATTGTGATTCAGTGTGGGAGTACCTTATCCATCACACCAGAGAGAGCATAGACTGACGCAAGATCTGCCTCTCAGAAGGAAGTGGTTACATAACAGATGAAAATAATGTTTCTGAATTTACTTACACATTTTTGTGTAAAAGCCTCACATGCTTGATCACTCTGATCAAGCTGAAGAATGGAGAATGAATAAATGAGTGACAACTTCAGGTTTGAAAAGCCTTGGCTGAGCAGCAAAATAAGCTGCCTGATTTTCTGAAGTGCTAAACATCCAAAAACTGTGACTAAACCAGTGCTTCTGTACTTGAAGTAACATCTGTCCACATGTGACATATGGACATATGTTATACCTCCCTCAAGAGTATACTTCTGGCTGGTGTTCCTTGAAGCTTCAGGCAAAGTGGAGCTGACTCTTGTTCTCTTTGTTGCTGCAGGTCAGAAAGACTACAATTATACCTTATACCTTGATAAGATCTTTTGTATTCTCCTTCCAGACTAGGAGCCATATCCTTCTCCACACATAATAGCAAGTGGCTGTGAATTTGTTACTTAATACGAAAACACAACAGGACTGACCATATTTGCTAGAATAAGAACTAGCTGGAAAATCATTACGGTTATATTTAATGAGCCAGGTGCTTTCAGTCTCTCATCAATGATTAATTAGGTGGAACTTCGTTTCTACCCTTCTCAGCAGCCATCAGTCCAGACCAGTCCTATAATGATTTCAGAGCCAGAACAATTCTTAGCCAGATACAGATGAAATCAGCCTCAGTGCTCTAATAATAAATAGTTAGCATTCTTGAAGTAGGTTCACCCATTCATTAGTAGTTTAGAAATTGCAAGACTACAATGTCAAAGGTGCCATTTCTACCTTTGGGGACCTCAAACAGTCTTATGTAGAATTACACCACCCACACCCTCAGTACTATGGATAAGATGCTTTCACTTTGAGTACAAAGGTGAGCACTTAGTGAACAAAGGTTTATTGCTTCTTTTCACTATGTATGTAGTTGAGATAGAAGCATCACTTCATACAAATTTCCAGTTTCAAACTGGAATTTAATAGATCAAGGCCTACAGTCAGTAATCAAGAATCACTTGAATAGCTGGATAAGGCTAAACATTTTTGCTTCTTCTCCAGCTGTCTCCAGCTACTTCTTTTCAACTAAAAGAAAAACCTCAACCATCAGGACAATTCAACTTTCTGTTTTAATTTCAGAACCTAGTTTGTATCAATTAGTATTTTGAATAGCAAGGTATCACTGAACATTAAGTGATCTCTCTCAGGGAGGGAGGGCAAGACAGGAAAGACACTTTTCATTGTCAGGGGCATCAGATCTGCAGGGAATAGTCTCCAGCTATTTTACCCAAGGAAGCAAGGCATTGTGAACAATAAAATGTCTGGCTCTTGTCCAGGTTTCTTACTGTAGACAATCACCATGTAGTTCAGACACTTCATTAGCTCCAGCCCATTCTGGAGAAAGGCAAGTTGAGGATTTAACTAGTGGTGGAGTGCTGGAGGACAGACATTCAGCACACTACGTAGGTGACATATAAGAGGAAAACAGAAAGCTAAATTTGAGTAAAATATGAATTTATCTTTACAGAGACACATTTTTTTGCAGGGCTTTAGGTATGCTACAGAGTGTTGGTGTGCTGAGTTGATCAAATCCAACCAAAACCATGATCAGAGCTTTTGCTAAAACCACTCATTTTAATGTCTTTGCTTTAATATGCTGTAGTTAACTTCCCACATTGCAGCTTTGTTTTCAGCTAAGAGCAGTGATAATGAGATCCGGAGATCCTCAATTGCTTCAGTAGGTTAACACTTTTACCTCTGCATCGGGTTAATTTTCACTAATTGTCAAAAGGTAGGTAGTCTCTCACTCTCTCTCCAGGTGCTCTCTTACTGCCCCTCCTTCTCAGTTGGTCAGGAAGAAAAAAAAGAGAAAAAAAAAAGAGAAAAAAAAGAGAAAAGAAAAAAAAAGAGAGCGGAAGAGAGCGGAAGAGAGCGGAAGAGAGCGGAAGAGAGCGGAAGAGAGCGGAAGAGAGCGGAAGAGAGCGGAAGAGAGCGGAAGAGAAAAAAAAAGTTCATTGATGAGATAAAATCAGGGAGATCACATACCAGCTGCCATTACTGGCAAAACAGACTCAACTGGCACAAAATTGACTTAATTCTTTACAAATTGAAATAGATCTGGCTGGTGGGAAATCAAGGCATAAATTAAAAAACACTTTCCTTCCACTTCCACCTCTCTTCACAGGCTCAACTTGATTCCTTCATTTGCAGCTCCTCTGCCTCCTCTCAGTGAAGGGTGCAGAGGGATAAATAATGGGGTCTGCGGCCAGTTCATACCAGCTCCTCTCTGCTGCTCCCTTCTCCTCATGCTTTTCCTCTGTGCCAGTGTGGTGGCTCCATGGGCCGCAGGGCATACCTGCTCTGGTGTCTGCAGCAGTGTCTCTCCTTCCATCAACGACTTTGCTGTTCTCAGAGTTGTTTCTCACCTGTTACTTTTCTCCTCATTTCCCTTTCTCTCTACCATTTTTGCCCTTTCTTAAGTATATTTTCCCAGAGGCACCCCATATATAACTGTGGGTCTCAGCTGTGTCAAGTGTCAGAGTGCTTTGGGGCCAATTGGATCCCCCTGTGTCAGCATGGCATAGCCCCAGCCCCCTTCCTCAAAGGCCAGAGTCCTGTTGCCCCTCATTGTCAACACCTGGCCCCAGCCATCCCATACAGTCTCCTACTTGCCAAGATTCTGTTATCACCAGCAGGCAGCAGTATATGCAGGGTATGGACCTCTCTGCTTTACTCTGTATGTTATACTGCCTCTCTGTGTAAACTGAACAGAAAGAGGGAAAAAATTTCTTTTCCAGGGCAGCATTGTAGAAGATTAGAATCCAATCAGAGGGAGAAGGTCAAGTTGAAAGAAAATAATGATAATTAACTTTTTATTTGAGGTTGAAATAAGTTAAGGAATTTGATTTGGTGCTACCAGCCTCTATATAAGACAAGTAGAATCAACAGTATTTTGAAATTAGTCTGTCAAGAACTAAATTTCTTGACCTGACACACATGGTCATGGTATGGTTTGTTCATTCTAGAAACTTTGTCTGGTTTTGGAGAGAAGCCAGGTTTTAAGGAAAATACTATCAATACTTTCTAATTATTGCTACTAATTAGTAAGATGGTATGTACAAAACTAAATTTATTACAAATAAGTACTTGGAAAGTTTCCAACTGCACAATTCTAGGATTCAATTCCTACAAGGAAAAGAAAGTCACCTGTGTTTGCTACATCATGTGTAACACATACCTTGAAATTATGTGCCCAAATTAAACAATATCAACCCTACAGTTAAAAAAATAGCTGTATTAAGTCAAAGGTTTGTTTTCAGATACATTAGCTTGGACCAAGAACAAATGTCCTGCACTCATAAAAGCTATTCAGATCTGTGTTAATGTAAAAGGGGAAGAAACTGTGACTTGTAATTTAATGTTCAGGGTTTGTTCACATGGTTCTGCTTGCTATCACACTGTCCAAAATGTAAGCCCAGAGCATTTAATAGAATACAATTTGCTTTTTCTCGATTGTAAAGTATAATAATTCTTTGTTGTTACAAAGGTGAGGAAATGATCAGTTCAAACATCATAGATTTTAGTTCAAACAGCTGAAATATATTCAGAAGTTTAAATGAAATCCTCCTATTATCATGAAAACCCCTGAATTTTTTTCACTAGCTTGTAGCTATTCTGTACTTAATGCAATATTGAGAAATAAAAGAAAGTAGGCATTTTCTCAAGCATAAGAATAGACTGCAGACTATCATTGAAATATTAACTTATGATTGTGTTTTGTTAGGTGCATTTCCCAGGAAGCTTTTTGTTTATTCTCATCTTCTATGCTGTCCTCTGGCATTATAATTTACTAGTGCGTAGGCAATCTAATAAATCCTTGTTCAAAACACTTAAGAATCTATTGGCAGTTTTCAGCAGTAGCACTGTGTGGTTTTGCTCTTGCATAATTGCCTTTAGCAAGTACTAGGGAAGAAGGATTTTCAAATTCACATGAAAGGAGAGACTGATTAGAGTATGCTATTCATGAAGATAGCATCAAATTTCACTGTTTTCCTTCAAATTCTCAATACAGATGGTCCTTCTCATCAAGATCCTTTCCTAATGTCTCAACTTTTTCAGACAACATAAGTCTGAGAAAAGTAACACAGATGTATTTAGAACTATATTTTCCTGCCATCTTTTCAGAGTGCACTGAAATAACTTTTCAGGAGTAAATTTAGTACCATCAATAAGGAAAAGATAAAAAGATATTTTAATAAATAAAAAAGTAATAACTGTCACAAAACAGCAGAAACAGGAGGGACTGAAAAAAAAGTGACTCAAGATGGAGGAACTATTCTGATTTAATAATAATTTTCATACTAGTACACTTTATTTTCCCAGATACTACCTTTTATCTAGAATGATACACAATGAGATGATTAAAATACTCATTTGTGTGAGTCTTAATGCAAATAAATAAAACCAAGAATCTTTTCTTTGAAAAGTTAAGGAGTTTGTTCAATGCCATGTAGCCATCCAAAATTTGATTCCAGAAACACATAGCAAAAATCTAATTTTAGTATGCAAATTTTAACTGTGTATAGCATAACCATGATATTCTACCAAAGCCAAAGTAACATAACCTTCACAGAGCAAAACGCAGAGGAAACTAAATTATGTTTTTTCAACCTTGTTACCCAAGTCATATCATCACAAGGATGAATACATACATACACAAGGATGGAATGGAATACCAGCTTTGTATAATGTTTTGTCTGCAAGACAAAGAGCCAATAATAAGGACAGAGTATGAAACACAAAAGGTAAAAAAAGTCAAATGAAACCAGGAACAAGTCTAACTAAGTCTAGCAGCTTTCTGCTGTAGCAAGGAATAAATTGCAAATAATCCAGTAATGCAACAATTTTTTAAAAGGTAGTCCTTTTCTAAATTGATTTTTAAAAAAAAAAATAACACATAAATCCATGCACCAACTCTATGATTTGCATGTAAACCAAAGTTTTTCTTAATCTCACTAATGTCAATTCCAGGGCTGTGTGTCTCCCTCACAAACAGTAACCAAAATGAATAGCTATTTTGTCTTGAGCTTCCCCAGCTTCTAACTGTCTCATCTAAGTAATAATTCGATTCCTATTTCTGTGACTTTGTTTAAGTGGGGGATTTTTTTCAGAATAGGAAAACTGACTGTTACTATTTATGTTTACTTCTGCTGCAGCAAATGCCTTTTCAAGTATTTAGGGTTACTGTTTTCTTGTTTGTTTCCCTGCTTCACACAGAGAAAGGCAGCAATGAGAAGTAAATCAAACAGACAAAAAGCTCTGTACTTGCCAGAGTTTTGTTTTATACTGACACATTTATCACTTTAGGATAAGCAGTGTTCTGCATATGTCCTCTGCTAGAAGGCCAAAGCAAAAAGCTGAGAACAAAAGTTTGCCTCACACACAGTCCTGCATCTGCTGCCTCTCCTGCTGGCTCCAGGGATGCTCTCTCTCTGGTGGCCCCACTCAGGGCATCCCAAGGACGTTGCATGGTTCACACAGTCAGTGCATGTAATTCAGAGAGGAGATCAGGCCCCAGAAATCCCTCCTTAGTTCCTCATATATGTGACATCCCTGATTTTTTGCTGTTCCTTCTCACATTTTTTTCATAGAAGTTATTCTTCAGGAAAAATGCTTCATTTTCTCTGATTTGGTGTAGATGGGTCCATCAAAAAGTCATCACAACAGTTAAAAGAGGCCAGGGACTTGTCCAGAGCACTCATTAATGTGGGAAGGATTTGAGGGGAAAAATTGTTACTTTTATGAAAGCTGAAAGGTGCAAGTTTGAAATTTAGAGTATTGGGCTTGGCTAGAGAGAGTGACTATGTGCACTCGTGGGAAGAGGGACCTTAATTATGATGAAAAATTCTCAAAAAGAATATTGAGAATTGTTATGCTACATTGATAAGATCCTTAATATTCTCTGCTCTACACTGGCTGTAGGAAGAGCTGTAGTCTCCAGCATTTGTTCTAATAACATTTTTCTGTATTTTTCTGTATTTTTCTGGCTTCTCTATCTAGCTGTTTAATACATAGTTATACATATATAGTTATTATGTATATAGTTATTAATTTGCATAGCCATTTAAAATATTTCTTAACAAATTGCTCTTTTCTGTTTAAAACATACAAAGTAAAAATCAAATGGGAAGTTTATTTTCCTCATGTCCTTTAACACACACTGGCATTTCCTGAGAAACCACAATTCTCTTTTCCTGGATCTGAAGATGTTCCCTGGTTTCCATATTCATGCGTGTGGAGTTGCCATAGATAGCATGCTCAAGACCAAGAAGAAATAGAAAAAGGCATGGAATCATAGAATGTTAATGAAGGGATCTTATGTTAATGAAGGGATCTTAAAGATCATTTAGTTCCAATTCCCCCTGTCATGAGCAGGGACACCTTCCACTAAACCACATTTCTCAAGACCTTATCCAGCTTGGCCTTGAACACTGCTAGAGCTGGGACATTTTCAACCCTCTTGGGCCACCTCTTCCAGTGCATCTCCACCCTAACAGTAAAGAATTTCTTCCTAATATCCCGCCAAAACCCCTCTTTCAGTTTGTACACATTACCGTTTCTCCTCTCACTACAGTTCCTGATGAAGAGTCCCTCTCCAGCTTCCCTGTAGGCCTCATCTGATACTGGTAGGATTTCTCCACCTTCTGAAAGCTTCTTTTTATGTTCTGAGTTTACTCAGCAGCCCCTTATCCATGGGGGCCTCCCTGAGTTTTTCCCTGATTTGCTCCTTTTTGGCCTGCCTTGTTCTGAGTTTGGATGATCCTCGAATATCAGCCAGCATTCATAGGCCCCTCTGCCCTCCAGAGTTTTTTCCATGAGACTTCACCAAGTAGGTCCTTGAAGAAGCCAAACTTTGTTCTCCTGAGGTCCAGGGTGGTGAGCTTGCTGCATGACCTCCTCATCGCCACAAGGATCTCAAGCTCTACCATCTGGTGGTCACTGCAGTAAAAGCTGCATTGGGGCATCACCTTCCCCACCAGTTCCTCCCCACAGCTGAGAACAAGGTCCAGCATGACACTTGTCCTTGTTGGCAGATCAATCACTTGGAAGAAAGCTGTCATTGACATATGCAAGGAAACTTCGGGATTGCTTTTGCAATCACCGCTTTCAATATCTTGCTAGATATTTATCCTCAAAAAATGGTGATTTTTCAGTTTAGTCTTCATTACAAAGTTCCAGTTTGTTGAAGGATCTCCCACAAGGCCTGTTATTCGCTTCTGAGTTTTCATATCTATAGCGAACACATCAAAACAGGACTGAGGTGAAGCTTCTCTTTTCCTCCTTACATTAATTATTTTAAGGAATTTCACTCTTTGATAATTAATTTGTGGCACTTTTCTCTCAATGTGCAGGCAATATTAAGTTCTACCTCAGAGCAGATGCATCCTCTGAACTTCAGGACAGAGCTAGGATAAAGTTGTTTGGATGCTGGAGCATTTTCTAAGCCTAATCTCTGTATTGCTTTTGCTATTGCTTTTGTGAAAGAGGAGGAGTAGTAGTAGTAGTAGTAGTAGTAGTAGTAGTAGTAGTAGTAGTAGTAGTAGTAGTAGTAGAGCAAATTGTATTTTTTCTATTCTCTGTGATTTCAAAATTATTATTATCATTATTATTATTATTGTTATTATTTATCTGTTTTCTAGGTTATTTCAGTACAAACAAGAGTTTTTTAAGTGAAAAGGAATTTCAAATCTTTTAATTTTTGTTACAAAAGGTGTAAATGCATTAATGGGCATCATATTTTGAAAAGCATGGATTTTGAAGAATCAGGACGTAAAGACTGAAATACCATGTTTGGCTACTTTCCTTTTAAAATTATCAGAAAGCCCATTTATCTTCCTATGGAATAGAGCTTAACAATTGTTCAGACAAACTGCAAAGGAATTAAAATTTGTTTTAATATATATAATGTTGGAAACAAGTGCAGTCACAGACTAATACTTACATTGAGTTAACCTGAAATTATACTTGACTTAAGGTTTTTGATGTCTCACTAAGACTGTACACTTAAAAGTATATTGGCAAGGTAGAATAGAAGCTGAGAACTGCTAATTGCAAGAAATATTATTTTATTCCTGCATGCACATGTATGATGATTATTAAAAGAGATCTCACATATTCCTTGGTTTCCTAAGACATTGTTTTAGCCTGAGTTAAATGCAGTATCTAATTGCCAATTGCAATGCATTATGTTTATATAATATGATACTTATTTTTTCCACTTGAGTAGATAAAGTGGGTATCAATTTATATTATCATGATGTTTGAGTCAGTAGAGGCTGATTAGTTACATTGAATGCCAGCAAAAGCAAATGCAGTCTCCTGAATAAAAATTGGCAGCTTTTGTGGCATGCGAATGCAAATAGACAAACAAGAAGAGAAATGCATTACTCTACCGAAGGTCCTGATGTTCTTCTTATATGGCCTAATCACACCAATAAAATTGCAAAATAAATGTGAATTTTCTCCAAATTTTTCTTTCTTTTCCTTTGCCAGAGAACTTATTATCTTGGCATTGCTTAACAATAAATAGAGAAACACATGCCTTAGCTGTACAGTGCATGTTATTTCCTCCTAGTAACATACAAAGTGTTACTGTGTTTAATAGAGTTCATTTGGGTGAAGAGGTTCTGCTTTGGATGAGCTGTGTTTTCCTCTAATGAATATTTTCTATATATTGCTTCTTATGAAGAATTGATAACCCTCTAATAATCTGTTTTGACAGTATTTTTCTAGAAATATTGTGTTAAATATTTTTAGACATGAGGGATCATGGACATATGGATATAGTGGTGTGTGCCTTCTCTAATTATATGCATTAAACAATTCACCATTGTTGGAGACTGTTGTACCATTCTTCATTCATTTAATAATGCTTTTGCAAATTGGCAGATAGCATTTGGGCTAAAACACACACAGAGTTTTTGCAGGAATAAAACATGCTCTGCCTTTTCTCTAGTGTAGAGCAATTTGTCAAGTAATTAGTCAACCTAATTAAATTTTTGTAGCACTAATCAAACGAATATGCTAAAATTTTCTTTGCACAGCCAGTTTGCTGTCTGCTTGCATTTAACTTGATGGTTTGAAAGAGGCCCTACTATGTCTGCCACTCCACTTAATCACCTAATTTGCATTTTATATTGGTAAATCAAATAAAGCACCAGTGGCTTTTAGTATGATTGACTATGGTCAGGGCTGCTCAGATGGGACTTTTTCACAGAAAATTAGGCACATTTTAATATGAGTGAGTCTGTGCTTTCAACATTCAACAAACTACATTCACTCAGCTAATTAAAAGTGCTTGTTGCTTTTTGCCGATGTATGATAGATTTATCCAGCTGGTGTGTCCATTTTCTTTTGCATAATTTCTTGATGGAAGTTTTTATCTTTATACATAATAAGATTGTCTAAACAACCCTTCAAACCAATTTGCAAGAACTATATAAATAATATTTTGCAGAAGCTATTTACTTTGAAAGAAATACACGTGCTGCTCAGCAAACTGGTTAGGTTAAAAATAGTTTCTTTTATATCCTTCTAGAATATAAAGCCTTGCACTATGAAATTTTCAGATTCTCTCTTCACTGAGCCAGAACATATCACCTTCCTAAAACTGTGGGAAAAACTGCTCAGGAGTATACCTAACAGTTCATCAGAGCAGGGTTTGATACTCCTTTAAATCAGGCCAAAGTTCAGATTCAAAACTTTACAGATTAATTTTTTTAAAGTTAGAAAAAAATTATTTATACACAGAAGTGAGGCTTCATTGTTCATTGTTTGAAAGATTCTTTACCAATGTAAAGCATTTCTGAAAATGGGGGTGGAAATTTTAGTTTCTCTTCTTCTCAAGGGTAAGGACACAAGTATCAAAATGCATTGCCTAATCACTTGAAGCCCATTAATGTACTAACAATAGATGTAAAATGATCTTCACCAATATATTTCCAAAATAAATCCATTTTTCATTAATTGTTTTAGAATAAACTAACCAGGTCTAAACTGGTAGTAGGGTAAAAACCCAACAAAATGTAAGACTGGATGGTAAACAGCCTCTTTTTTCTTAAAAAATCGTGTTCACACACAGAGGAGCTAATTTAACAAAACACTTCAAATAAACTTTTTACATGGATCTAAAGCAAAATTTTTCAATGCAAACCTGGTACTTTTCTTTGAGGTGCCTGTAAGGCACGCAGGTATTCTCAATATTTTCTCTTATTAATAGAGCCATGACAGAAATAAGAATTTAGGAGGGGAAAAGAGGGCAATCTTCAACTGCCATGGGTATTTGTTAAGGAAGTGTATGTCTGAATCTTTAGTCATCTGATTAGTCTCATTGACTGAAAGTAAAGGCTCATATAAAGAAAGATTAATTTCTTGCATTAGGTTGTTTTGGATGGGGGTTGGAAGGGAATGAAAGTGCCAACATGTATAATGTAAAATAAAAGATAGAAATAGATAAGAATTATATAAATGTAGGAAAAACATTTTTTGCAGGTGTTCAAATGACGTCAATAGAACACTGTACCTGACTGCAATGCTTAGATACCCTCCTTATCATTCTAAGAGTCAGACTTAAAGATGAGGTCTGCATCTCTCTCCCCATTACTGGTTTCACACTGTGGCTCATTAAACTTCTTTGGAAGGTTTCTCTTCTTAAATATGCTTCTTAAAATCTCAAAATATTAGAAATTGAGGACCAAGTTACATGCCTTTCCCTGATGAGGGAAAGTGTCCTTGAACATGGAATTCATTACTTAGTTATGAAAAATGTTGGAGGGACAAAAAGACTCAGCAGTGGCCATACAGACCTCAGAAGAGAAGCTTGAGCTGAGCCCTTGACCCACAATGTACAAATGTAACAGATGTCTAAGTACCATAATGCTGCTTTAATTAAACATAGGCCAAAACCTCCTTGCTCTAAGCTCATGGGGATTATTATGATAAGAACTTGGCCTTGTTCTGGCCACATTCATTCTGATCTAGAAGAAAGGCAGTAATGCTTTGTGTATTTTGATAACAGGCTGGAATAAAACAAGCTGTATTACATCCTCACGTGCAGATCATTTACCTGGGAACACCAGGTGTAGTCCTTTTCCTATGCCTTACCACACCTTACCTGATTTTGTACACTAACCTCTTTGGTAAACTTATTTGAGATCTTTTTTTTTCTAATAGAGCATTGGAGTGCAATACACCATCTTGAATCTGATTTATATTTGTATTTTATATTCTCATTTACATCTGCAGACAATCTCATTTGAAAAAACCTAGAAGACATGCAGTCATCTTTCTTAGTTCTTAGAGAAGAATACAAATAAACAGAATCAAGCTATTTCATTTTCTTGATTTGATATTCCAACTGTCTAGCCTTTTAATTGTATTTTTAATGAATTTAAGTTCAACTAAATGTCATGTTCAGAATGTGAATACTTTAATCACACTAAAAATTTATTCTGGATATCTGGTGCTACTGAATAGCATGTTGATATAAATTTAATGTTAATGGAACATATTATTGTCAGTAGAAAACTATGGGTTATCTCTGATTTAAAGAAAAAAAACCAAAACCCAACCCATATATTCTTTCCTCCTTTCAGATTCAAAAGCAAATGCAACATTCACTTCATCTCCAAAAACAGTGTTGTTCAATAAATCACAATGGACTTGTGACATCACATTACTTTTTTAATCTAAGAAAAAAAAAAGACATTTCTTATTCTACCAGATAATTTATATAATTTATATATCCCCAGTTTATGAATCTTATCCATACCAGTCTGAAAACCTAACTAAAATCTGTTTTTATTTTGTGGGGTTTTTTTGAGTTTAAAACATGAATCAGAAGTTTTTATTCATAAAAACTGTTAGTCCTTAAATTCTGATTCTTGGGCCTCAAATTTACTATAAACACATAAATGAGCTACAAATACGTTCTGCATAATAATATGACATTTACTGCAACTCCCTGCTATTAAACACATAAATACGTGTTAGAGTTAAGAAGATAGATTTCCATATCTTAGCATAATTTGGAAAACATAAGGATCTCCATGAATTTCATCTCACATGTTTTTTCTTTTATGCTACATGCAACAGTCTAAGCACTGGTATTAATTTTCAATTATTCACTTTATTCATTTATTATGAATTGTGAACTCTTCAGGAACTGTAAGGGGTCCAGCCTTAAAGCTGGACCTTCAGCTAAAGCTTTTTCTGCATCGGATTAGAAGATCATGCTTTCAGTGAGAGTCTGCTCCCTTCTGTCCCCATGAAACCAACCTTTTAATCCAGTTTTCACTACTGATTTCTATCTTTTCTAACAGCTGAGGATATATTTGTTTGTTTTGGAGAGTCTTTTGAGTTTATGTATGAAGGGAGGGAGTTAAAATTTAATTTTCTCTGCCTCTTACCCTATAATCTGTTTCTGACATATGTCTGTATGGGGCTTGAGCTGAGCTCTCCTCTGGCTGTTTAGTGAATTATTATCCCATGATTACCAGTGAGCACAAAGTTTGTATTAGTAAAATATTATAGGTCACAGTTCTGAAAAGGCTGGATGGCATCACCTAAGTGGTATAGACAACATATTTATCAATATCTGTGTTATATCCCGGACCTGAATGTCCACAACGAGTGTAGTAAAAGGCAAACCAACTGCCAAATGAAACACTTGAATATGTCTGTATTATTTAATATCTGGAGGAGCTTTCAGAAATGTAACCTGTCTTGTTCATTTAAAAAATGTACACTTATTAACAACAGATATATTCCTTATCAGAATGAAATTCAGTCTCCTTGTAGAAACAAAATATGAAAGAATTTTGCTCCTAATTTTTGTCTGCCATTCAGAAAAAAAAGGCTTCATACTGATACTCAGAATAATTGATTTTCACTTTTTTACTATAGATTATATGTGGCAATCCAAACTCAAGTTTACATTTGCAGTCAAATATGAAAAGTGTAATTCCTCTGATAGTTATATGCAACTAAATCAGAGGTTTATGCCAATTCACCTTCATAAAAGCGAATTTCTAAAAATTCAGAAATGTTCTCCTTAGAAGAGCAACTTACATTCCATCTTCAGCTATGCTTACCACTTGATGAGAACGAAAACAAGAGGAATTTATGCAAAGCAACATGGGCTGACTCTATATGCCAAATGGCACAGTTTAAAATGTATGTGTGCTACAGACACACTGCAGCAGACTCTAAGCTGCATCAGCTGATCATGCATAAACAGGAACCACAGTAAGCAGCTGCTGTCAGTCCTAAACAATAGCATTTTGAGCAGTTTATTTAACTGAACTAATTCTACAGAGACAACAGGTTTCTTCCTATTGTTGCAGACTAGCAGTGAAGCAGAACGTCAACCATGTCTCTCACTAAAGGGCTTGTTTGGTCTCTTTGTGTGGTATTTATAGCATGGTCTGGTTAGTGTCAGTCTTCGTTTTATTGGTATTCTCTTAAATCCTGAAATTTTACCCAGACTATTACTAGTAAACTCAAATCTTCTCATAGAAACGATGTATATTTTCCAGCAAGTCCTGTGAAAACTTCTAAACCCTATTTAACTGTGCCACTGTATTTCATTACAACTCCTTTTGCATAGTACAGTCCTTTTTTTTTATTATTCTCTGCCTTCCACAGGGGCTTTAGCCTTTTATATACATGTTTTTAACATATTTTTGTTCCATAATTTTATTTCTTATGACAGCCTTTCATATAAAAAAAAAATAGGTTCCTTGCATCCACTATGAAGAGAAATGTAAGGATAAGCCACCATCTTCTTATAAACAAAAATAATGTTTGGTATCATAGCTGCATCAATAAAGAATTTTTATACTTTTAACATTCTTATTTCTGGATAAAAATTATTTTACCCAAACACAAAACCAAGGTGAGGCACAGTTCAATGTGATGGGGCAGACTCTGCTGCAAAAGCCATAGTCAATTTCTGAACTGAGCATAAAAAATGTTTTCAGCAAGCTTTTTTCCTCACTTCTGCAAGGAATTTATCGGTAAGGGGCTCATGCATCCTTACCAACTTGGACAGATTTCCTATGTTAACTACACTAATACAAGTTAGTAAATTAGCAGAATGCCACAATTTTTTGCACTCTTTTTGTGCAAAGAAAATGGCACTGAATTTCTCTGGATCATCAACTAACATTGGGCTTCCCAATGACAATACTTTGAAAAATACTCATTTCTGAGTTGAGTTGAACTGAATACAATTTTGATATACCATATACACAATATTTTATAAAGGAACTTAACATCAAAACAGTACTAACAAAAAATTAAATTAGACAAAAGAAATTTTAAAAATTGAAAAACATTAAAATACAAAACTAAACAGCATTTTCTGTCAGAAAATTCTGACAGAATTTTCTTCCTCCCCTAAACAAAATTTAAAGGGGTCAAACAGATCAATTGTTCACAACAAGAACAAGTCCGTTTTTTTCTGTTTCAGGAATGTTTCAGAAATGTCCAGAGTACATCATGAAACGGGGATGAGAGCTCAGCACAATGTGTGTTCACCCTGGTATTACTTGCGTACTGGTTTAGGGCAAATTTGGGAGGAAACTTCCAAAAGGGTCCCTCTAGAAAGCTGATTCAAGCTGTCCCTACTAGTTTGGGAAAATATTTCCTTGGAGAAAAGTGTACAAAACCTGTTTATTTAACAAGCAAAGTACTCACAAGCATAAAAATTTAATAATATTAAACAATAAAACCTCTTGCTACACTGAAGAGATGGCAAATTCAGAATGTCCTTGTCCGTGGGGGTGTAGCTCGGCTCATTCAGTCTCTCATCAGTCCCTCCTGAGCTGGAAGACGCCACATCCTGGGTCCTGATGGGCCACAGGTGTGAGCTCCCAGTGGTTTTTTTTGAGTTTTCAGCTCCAAGGAAAAGAAAAGCCAGAGTTTGGGGAGCTTCTCTGCCTCAGCTAGCTGAAGGCTAACTAAAAGCCAGGGAGAGCTCTGTCCCTGTCCTGCTGCAGACAGCACAGTCCCTGAGAGAGAGCGCAGGGGAGTGAGTGCAGTGTCTGCAAACAAACCCCGTAATGCTTTTCCCCCCTTTACCCTCTGAACCTGTCTGAAAGGTGCAGAACTTAATATCCAGCATAAACAGAGCAGACAACTGGGGCACAAGCATCATAAAGTTACCCAAGGACAAGAGGATACCCTGCTCCTTCCCTGTGTATATGGTTGAGCTTGGATAAAACTTTAGTGGAAATCATTAGCTTTGGCTCTCAGTTGTCCACAGCTCTTAAACAATTCACATTTCTCTACATGTCATCGTGCCTCCCACCAAGTCCTGGACGACCACAGGAAAGGCTGTGAGCTGAAACACCCTGCAAGGACAGTGGGAGTCAGCCAGAATTTCTGCACCCAACACTGTCCTGTTACATTGGATTCAGTGGCCCAGGCCAGGACTCTATAATAGAGTAGAAACATAGAATCATAAAATCATGCAGGTTAGAAAAGACCTGGTTACTTTATGTTTAAGAACTACTCTGGGATTTCATCTGTTTCTCAGCACTCTAGGTTGTGTTGGCTTATGCCTCTGGAACATGAAAAAATATTGGTATGTAACCCCACTCAATAGAATTGGTTATCCTTCACCATGGTGTCATCTGTTCTTGGTGAATATCATCACACTTGTATTGAAATCCTGTGGGAAGTTATAAGAATTATGTTTGGGTTTTTCTGTTTTGTTTTGTGTTTTTATATTTATTTATTTAAAATACTTTAAAATCAATAGACTCACTCTCTCTTTATCTTACCTGCTGTAGGGAAAAAACTTCTTTTAATCTGGGGCCAGATTATAATCTTCAATTATCAGATTCTGACTTCCTGAAAAATATGCAATCTTCCATTGTAAAAGTTCTACATATAATTCCATTTAAATGCATAAAAATACAAAAAATGTCCTAATATTATAATAAAGATCTTCTAATTCTCCTGCTTATAAGTCAGTGAGAACTGTTCTGATAAAGAAAACAAAACCAAAACCACATTGAAAACAAGGCGGAAAAAAAATTCAATGGCAATATTTTATTATTAATCTTAGTGATTTTATCACTTTTTTTTTCTATGGCCAGAAAAAGCTGAGTGCTGAGCACCTGGGACAGCTGTAAACTGTATGTGAATTTTCCCATTTTCTTTCGTGCGTTTGGCATATCTATCCACAGATACGCAGTCTGTATTCACATGTATTCACATGTACATTTTTCATTAGGATATTCAGATTTCATTTTACGTTCCTATTTCTATAAATAATTTTTAATTCCTTACAGATTCCACCTCACACGTACATAAAGAGGAATAGGAGGCATAAACCAGCCTTTATTCCTTAGCTCTGGCTGCACAGAGTGTGTGTGCAGGTGTTTTCCGTGGCTCCCAGGAGGAAACTGCTGTGGAGTGTGGTGGCTCTGTGTCACAGCCTTGGTTTGACCCCTGTGCTCCAGCCAGCAGCAGGGCACCCAGCCTGAGGAGACACAGCACCAGGCATCAAACTGAAACCAAATTACAACATTCTAGCAGCCCTGCCTGAAGCTAAACAGCTTTTTCCAACTAAATTGGGAGAGTTTCGGCAAAGTGACCATTGACCTACTTTACTGTTCAGAAGTTCTATCTGTATATATGATGAATGCTTCTCAGCCTTAATGTGCTCTGATATTAATAATAAGCACTCTAATTACAGAACTTTTTTTAAGAAAGAGGCTTCTTTTTCCCCTTTTCTGAGGAATGGCAGAGGCCAACAAATGTAGAGGTAATGAGATAAATCTAAATTTACTGTATGTGTCTTCTCTCTTTAGAGGAGATACATTTGTGATGATGCAGCCCCGGGCACAGGAACAAGCCATAGCTCCTCTGAACCCATTCAGGTGTGCCAAACAGCAGGTAGTGGTTGTGTGAGGCAGTGCAGTACACGGGACAGCAAAATTGCAAGACATGCACATGACACACTCTGCTACTGAAAACAGTGTTTGTTGGATTAATACTGCATTTTGCACTGGCATTATTACTGTTATTAAATGCCAGTTTTCTTACTTGCAAGTCTTACTGATGGAGTCAGTTGAATTAGTACAGAAGACCAGCATATTAATACCTCCATATTCCTGCATGTCACGTGTATTTGGAGTCACTAATAATGCAGATATAACTTGAAATATTAGGATAGACTTTAGTAGCAGCAGAATGATGACAACAGCTTTTAATACCTTGTTCTGGGGAAAGGAAAGGAAAGGAAAGGAAAGGAAAGGAAAGGAAAGGAAAGGAAAGGAAAGGAAAGGAAAGGAAAGGAAAGGAAAGGAAAGG
>JANPWX010021771.1:4182263-4243978 GCA_024734555.1 Trochalopteron elliotii
AAAGGAAAGGAAAGGAAAGGAAAGGAAAGGAAAGGAAAGGAAAGGAAAGGAAAGGAAAGGGGAAAGGGGAAAGGGGAAAGGGGAAAGGGGAAAGGGGAAAGGAATCTCTAACTAATCTTGATTAAAACCTAACTAGGAATGGAAAAATTTGCAGGATATTTTTTAGCTTTCACATAAGTCAAGAGGCTGAGGCAAGCACAGACCCTAGCAGAGCCTTGGAATAATCTGTTCATTCATGTGTAATATAAACGATTCTGCTCTCTCTAAGAGTGATGTCCTGCAAGTTATATTCAACTGGAATTTAACCTCAGGATGCTGAATCTAGTCAAATAACTTCCTCTGAAAAAAGACACAAGGTAAAAATACAGAGGCCAGTATTCCAAGGTGAGCCACAACAATGTATTTATAACATGCACTGAAGAGCTAGATCCACAAAGGCAGCACGTACAAATACAAGATCACTCCTGCCCAAGCCAGGAGCTTGAGGCATAAAAACATAGACCTACTCCAACAAACAAACAGGTCAGGAAGCAGCACTCTCTGCAAGCTTGGTGCTGCCTCCAAGGTGATTCATCCTGCCAATCAGCCAGGTATGGTAACTCAGTCAGATGTCCCTGCTGCTGCAGGAGTCCCTCTCCTGAGTCCAGACCTTTGGAGGTATCAGTCCATGTTCAATACACAGCAAATTGAGGCACCAAGTGTTCTGTATTTTCACCAAGATTACAGCCCAAACAAAACACTAGTTAAAGGAATAACTGTTTTCTCAGGCTGCTTAATTAATCAGAAAAGCCAAAATATTTTCATTTTGGGCCAAATTGGTATTAAATGGAAGAAAAAGAAAAAACAAGATAAAACAGAGCTCCAGGTTAAAAAGACTGCTTTGCTGCTTCAAAATTAAATCTTTTGCTTGAGTACTTTTTTGAGTTTCTGCATTATCTGTTTTAACTAGTGTTGGCAGTTTTTCACTAAATATGCCTTTTTGAAAAAGGAAATTGTTTTTAAAGAATTCCATATTCGATATTTTCTAAATCCTTTTCCTTTATTTCCTTTCTTTAGCAAGAACTGTTTACAAGCATGATCCAAATTTCAGAATCATTTCTGTCACTTGACTGTCTTGTCATAACTGTGTACTACTAAAAATAAGAGTTATTGAAAATTACAACAACAAAATCATCCCAGAGGTTCTAAGTAAGGTACTTTTAAGTTTAAAGATGTGATACAATAATTTAAGCAGGTAATTATTTTTTATTAAGTATTCCTTTATAGCAGTTTTTCCTATTAGTGAATAGTCTTGTATGTGTTTTTACTGATATAAGTGCATGAAAGCTTTATTATTATAGTATTAGTCACATTTGGGGCTCTAGTTCATGTTTACTGAGAAAAGTGTGAATGTGCTATTAGCACTTCCAAGAGCAATTCTGAGTCTCCTGATTATAAAAATGTCTTTTAAAACACTATTGATTTGGTTTGATTTTGTTTTCTTATTCTTTTCTTTGTCTTTTTTGAAGATTTTTTGTGTGTGTTTGCCTTTTTAGTTCTGAGCTTCTGAAGGACACTGTATTTCATTCTCCTGTTTTTCTTCCCAGCAGTAAATGACAGAACAGATCACAAGGGTCTTTATGTATCGTGGGAGCTTTTTAAAGAAAACTGATTGCTTTATAACCAGAAATAAAATTATGAGTTGGAAGCACTGGAAACACACCTCTGTGCAGCAATGTACTTATTGCACAGGCATATTTTCACCACAAAAAACACTGAGGTCTGAAGAATGATTTTTCATCTGTCTCAATTGCAGTTTCAACATTACAACAATGAACCTGCCTGGGTAAAAGATGCTGTAGACACTGAGCCTGGTAGTTTTTCCTGCATTTGCCACTGTTACCACCCAGCAAAATTTTAAAAATTGATGCAGGCTCCAAACATCAGATTAATGAAAGAAAGAAAACTATGCTTTAGTTGTCTGTTTAGTACTATTTAATTTTCAGTTTAAATTTCACTGTGTCTTATGAGTGCCATATCACGTGCAGGAGCTTTTGCCTAAAACTACAGGGACTAAGAAATATTACAAGCTCTGACTACAACGAACTGAGTGCTTCTTAATTTAAGATTGATCTTAAAAATTGGAAGAGCTTATTATACAGCTTGTATTTGGCTTTTTGATATTCTGATGTTTGTATGATTACCCCAAAACAAATACAAATAAATGCACAGAATATTAGTCCAGCTAATTATGAAATAGAAAGTCACTTTAGCTATCTAAGCACATACTAAAATATCTGAAACCAGAGTGATCTGTACTGCAACTTTACTATTTTTATCTGAACACTGAGAGTCTGAGAAGATGGTGGTATATGAATACCAGGTGCTTGTCAGGTAATATTTGGGACAAAGTGAACTGAACAAATATATACATGTATGTGAAGCTTTATTTCACTTAAATTAAGTATCAACAGCGAATATAGTGTAAAATTAAGAAAGAGGTTGAAACTATTTAAATGCTTAACTGCCTGCAACAACTAATGTGGCTGTTTAAATAAGAAACTTTATTTAAGACATTGTTAGACAATTTTGTTCTGTCTTGTAGGGTCAAATTATAGGGTCAAATCTTGTAGGGTCAGATTTTTTACACAGACCTTGGGAGGAAAGATCCATGGGCTTCAGATGTGAATTTTGTATAAGAATTAATAAATTCAGATGCTTCCATGCTCACTAGAGCCCAGGGTCAACACAAAGGGACCATTATGGGTTTCACTTAGCATATGAAAAAAAGTATCAAGAGAATAGTTAACTGTGACAATGACGATTTTCAATATCAATTAGAAAGTTTAAATATTAATATTTTTTTAGAATAGCTTCAAATATTTCAAAAGCAAAATAATGCAAGTATAAGCAAATGCTATCTTTGTCTGTTGCTCCATTTCAGCTAGCCATCAGCATAGCTTCTGAGGCAATGGTAAAAAGACAGGAAACATTTGTTGGAGGTTCATCCTATTGTTACTGTTGTTATTATTCATTATATTAATATATAATTGCAATAATATCTTATATATTAGTAGTGTGCTAATACTAACAGTAATACTACTACTAATAGTTTCAGTCTCTTCCTGTCTTCACAATTCCTTTGATTCCTACCCTCTTCTCGGTTCCTTCCTTTCTTCTTTGAGATCATTTTCTTCCTCTTCACCTTGCTCTTGGCATCAGTAGCTGTGAGTAGAGGAGGAGGTGAGATAGGCAACAACCTGGAAGCTGTGGAAAGCTGCCCAGGGGACTGCAGGGACCACCTCTGACAGGCACCTCTGTCCAGCTCTGTAGAGGCACTTATGGATTAAGCACACAGCCTTGAATACAGCCTGCCTGTGAGTGGGTAGCAGTGGGAAAACCAAAAGTCCCTGCTCTCAGCAACTGTTCCAGGTGAGGCTGCAGGGCATTGTAGTCTGAAAGGAGTTTTGTGCGTTTCAGTGTATAATTGATGGCTGAGGCACAGCGAGTCAGAGCAGCCTGGCCGCCAGAGACCTTTTGCTTTTCTCTCTTGATTCTGAAAAACTGCATACCCTCTGGATTGAAAGACTGCAGACTTTATTCACAGCAGTGAGATCGTTATCCTTCCCTACTGGTCTCTCCTCCAGCACAGCCTTTATCAGCTTTTCATTGTATCTTGAATGAACTCTACCATAAAAGTAAATAAAAAAAGACCTCAAAAAAAGGTGTGTACTTAAAGGTGGCTGTTTAAGTATCTTTAACGTTGCAATGGCTATGGTAATAATGTGAGAAATAAAAACATGAAATGCTGTATTTGCATCACTTTTTACAATAAGTATGCTATTTATAAACTATGAAGTACTTGACTATATACGCTGCCATCTGATGCAAAATGTAGATTGTTAAATTTTATGGTCCAGATTAAATTCTAAGCTGCATAAGCAAATCCAAAGTAATGCCACTGTTTTTCCTTACTTTGGATCTACCTCAGTATAAACCAGCAAAATCTGCCACTGTATATTTTGGTTACATACTTATGAAGATTTTTTTCCCATGGTAATTGACAATGCAGTCTGGTTTTTCATCCATTTTTCTTTTATACTGCCTTTATTCTGTTCAAATAAAAAACATACAGCACAAGTGCAGACTCTATATGGTAGACATGAAACGGCCGGTGTGTCTGCCTCAGTATTGAATTATTCTGATACCACTTGTTGCTGCTCTAAGGAGGATGCGAAATAGAGCTGACTTTCTTATTTCTAGTTGAAAACACATTTGTATGGCACTTATGCTCAAATATTGTATTTATTTTCAATACTTATGTAAAGTATGCATGTTTACATTAATATAATTACAACAATTTTTTTTTTATATTTGTGTGTGTGATTCAGTTAATTAACCAGTAATCTATTTCTTTATTGATGTCAAACTAATTAAGAAAAACAACTAAAATAATCAGCCTTTATTTGATGTCCTGCTATAGTAATGTGCAATGTTTTCTACATCATTACACTTGGAGAGTTTACACATGTATACCTATTGTAGTTTGGCAAGTAAATTTAATTTCTTGATAAGAGAAACATTTATAATGTAAATGTGTTATTCCAGCACATTCTCATATGCCCAATGCAAGTAAAACTTGTTTTCATTTTCCAGCACAGAAGTCATGTTATTCAAATAGGGTTGGAGGGCTGCCCTGATCTTTTCTCAACCACTGGGTGCCTTCGAGTAATACAGTACAAAATAACTTCCAAATACCTATACAGCTAGTTCATGGGATCTGAATGAATTGAAACCCTCATTCTAGAAGTATATAGGCTTCCATCAAATGAAATAGTTAAGTACATAGCATAGAAGGTAAATAAATTATAGTTATTTTAGGAAAATGGATAGTTTGGTTGCCTTTAGCAGGAGTATTTAAGCCACAAGGGTCTGATTCTCTTTTTAAACTAAAAATCCCTTGTTCCAATCTAATAAAGGAAAACAGGGACAATTATTTGGGTGATATTGTAAAAAAAAGCAGAATCCATTCCAGATATGGGCCAGAGGCACTTTGCGGAGTATCAGGTTAATCAGCTGCTTAACTTCATTTAAACCAGATAATTAAACAAACTTCTGACTGTTTTCAAGACAGAAGACTATCACATAGGTGTTATTATGAATATTAGATTCATGTGGGTATGGTTTGAGCTGGCAGAGAATGCACTGTTTGAGACCTAGTGCCTTGAACACGACAATGTTCACACTGCACTGATGTGCAGATTAGCAGGAGACCATTTTCACTCAGAGACACTCAGAGTTTGTTCAGCCCACACTAACAGCCATCAAAGGGGCTTGGTGAGGGCACGTTCACCTCAGCTCTTGGAGGGGTGAGCTATGCATCTTACAACTCTCAATGACAAGAGGATTTTGGCTTGCAAGGTCAAGGAGGTTGGCCTCCTGTGAACTGGAGCAATAGAGAACTGGGTCATGACCCTGTAAAGATTTCTGCACATGCTTACTTTCAAGCATATGATTAAGGCCATTGTTTGCAAGTGGTACTGTTTGCATAACCAAATTTAAGAACACACATAATCTTTTGCAATTTTGATTTTTTAATATCAATGGCTTGAAAAATATTTTGGACAATAGTAGTGTTTTCTAGATCCCTTTTATATTACAGGCAGGTGTCTTTCAGTAGCAGAAAAAGTAAATTAATTCAAATCTACACTTCATTCTGCATCAGTCTGAAAAAGGAGGACCAGAAAATAACTGTAGCTAAGGACTTAAAAATCTAAATTCCAGTTTTTAAATAGGCCATAGGTAAGGCTTGTTGTAAAATGCATCTTATAATTTGCCACTATCTCCATTTTCATCTCTGAATAGATGTACCTCTGCATTTGCTTGGGTGTCAAAGGTCATGGCCAAGGTACTGTGGAAGTGTTTTAAGAAGCTTGGTTAATCTTTGCCAGCATACACCCTGGCTCTAGTAAGTGTTCAGAAATACAATTTTTATGTTTATGCCATTAAATTAAAAATGCCAAACCTCAGTCTAAGTGTTATAAGCAAATATAATAAATATAACAGAAGCTCTGCCCCTTCACTGAAGCAAAACACAGCTATAAATTAGGACATAAAACTTCTCTAGTGGAGTGGATTTATTTTTAAAAAGACGAGTTTATGTATTTCCAGTAATGTACAATTATTTATTTTCCAAATTGGCTACTTATTCCTGTGAAGCCCTGCAACTGGTTCCATATAATTCAAAGTAGGATTACACAATTTACAAGAAAAAAAAAAGGAAAAAAAAAGAAAGAGATTTTTCTTTGACAGTGAAAAACAAATTAATGAGTTCCGGGTGTGGTTTATAATCTGCTTCCAAAATCCTACGTAGACAAGCCCTCTGAGGACTCCTCATGTGCAGCGTTTGTGAGCTGTGCTAGAATCACAGAATCCCTCGACCAAAGTTCAGACAGCAATCGAACAGCAGTTCATTGCAGGACTGGACCTTTTCTTTGTGGCAACACGGTAACAATTTGAGTTTATGGACCACAGTCAGAGAGAGAAATACAAAGAAGTGAAATGTTAATCTCACATATTTACATTGCCCCAAATATTTTGCCCTGGACTTAATGTCATGTAGTATCTTCTCATGGCAATGAGAAAAGCGGCAAGGGTTGAAAAAATAGAAAGGAATCCCATGCATTGCATTCTGTAAGGACCACAGGGTTTGAATAAAGAAAAAAAAAATTACATTTTTAACATATATAAGAATATTTCTTAAGACATGAACCACAGAAATAAAACTGTGGCTTTACACAATAGACTTAGCTCAGATGAGTGCTAGTTCCTGTCCTCAACATGCCTACAAGCAGAGAGACATGCTGGTTAGCTAATTTGTGAACTTTTCACAAATGCCCTGATAGCAAATATTTGAGCTTTTAAGATGGATTAATTCTACTTGAGACAATACTTTCATGCTTCAAGTTAAGACTATGTCTGGTTCAGCACACAGATAAACAAATATTTTCATTATTAGGTCCCTACAGAAAGAATAATAAAGAAAATTTGCAAATCACAAAGTAACTGAAAGAATAAGCGCTCTTCTTTGTTACATTGGCAAACTGCTATGATTTATAACTGCTGGAGGTGTTAGCAAAATCTAATTAACATATTTTTTAGTGTGATTAAGTTAGAAGAGTAATTTATTTCCATCAGTCACTTTCTTTCAGAACAAGTCTAAATAAAGCTTTAAAAAAAGGACCTAATATAGTAAAGTCAAAAAGAATAAAAGCAAGGAAAAAGAATGCTTTTTGTTTTAAACTTATCACCTGGAATGAAGTAGTATTTCATGCATTTTTTGAGAATAGAGATTTGAAAAAGAACTACAGGTATCTGTTTTTATGACTGAATGAAGCTTTAATAGGGAGGAGGTTAAGAAGTTAAACCAAAGTAACAATAGCACTGCAGTGAAAGAAGCATGTTCTTTTTCATGCACATTGTTCCCCCTCAGAGGTCTGTCACTCCGTAGAATAGATGTACTTTGACTCATGGGTGGCAATGTACAGCCTAAGCTTAGCCTGAATCCTCTCCTAAAGGCTGAGTCCTGCAACCAGATCCTGACAACTTCCCTGCAGCACTATAGCATGTTTCACTAATATGAGCTGATAGGATTAGCAGCAGGCAGCAATTACAAACTCTTCTTTGTGAGTCCTGAAGAGTTTTGATTCCTGTGTCAACTGATGCTGTATTTCAGATTTCCTTTGTGGCAAATCCTAAACCTTGAGTATTGAGATTAAATTTACACAGTCCAGGAAAACAAAACAATAAAGGATAGTAAGTTGTTTAAATTTAAGTATGACTACACTGTTTTATTACAAGCAACGCATCCACATCCCCCTCCAATTACTAGGACTATTCACAGGCCATAATATAGTTGACTGGGAATACTGCTAAAGACACTAAAGCAAGATGGTTATCAGCACTTCTGCACCCATTTCCTAGCCTAATATCCAAAGCAGTCTCACAGTAAAGGAAAAGGTTTGGAGTCTGGTTGAGCCTGAAGAGATTTTTGTCCTGGACGTAAAAGTGTGTTCACATGTAATGTTTTAATATGGGAACTAAGTAAAACATAAAAAGAAGTAAATTAACTGCAAACATTCAAATTCATTTGATGAAGGCTGTACACAAACTGAAAGAAAAAAAACCATGAACTCGAACCAGTGGTTGTATTTTAAATACATGTGAGTAGTAAGTAAAATGAAAAATATTAGGTTTTATTCCATCAAACTGCACACTTACTCTTAGATTAATTGAGTTGTTTTCTTCTGATAGACATGTATCTGTGTGCATGAAAATAACCTAAATATTTTCTTTATACTGAGGCATACAAAGATGGTTTCCCTTAGGGTGGCCTCCCCAGATGTCTGCCCTCACTCGACACCATGGCAGGTGAGTCAATTTCTTTCTGAATTATTGATATCTGGATCATCAAAACTTTGTTACTGGTGATAGCCATGTGTGACCCAAACATCTGCCTGTGCATCCAAGAACTGGGACAGAGAGCTAAAAATTTCACCAACCAGTCACACCTGTCAGTGACAGCCCAAAGTAGCATTTATTAGACTGGTAAACTGTCCAATGAGTGCACCTGTAAGTGAAAATGGAATAAAGGCTTCTTCAGACTTTCATAAAGAAGCCTTGCTTCTTTACCCAAGTAGAAGATGCTACTACTTTACAGCTTCCTACTTCATTTTCTACTTGCATTTGCTTGGTAGGAATTGAGAGCAATTAAAGAGTGGATTTGTAGAAATGTGTCATGTAGACAAGCTATGGTACTGAGATGCAGGTTCATATTCCTTTCTGCTGATTACATTACAGAATCATCAAAGGGTGAAAATTACCTGGGATTATAACAATTTATCCCTCTAATACTGATCTGCTGACAAAATCAGAAACCTAAACTTGAGGACATAGTCAAAATTAGGAGACATCAGGTTTAAGTCAGTATGACAGTGTAAGAAATTATATGAAAATAAAAAAATCTTCCATTAAGATGATACAAGTTTTTATACAGATTTAGTAGGCATTGGTTTCAAAAATGAATCCTGATAGATTAGGAAGTAGCTCTTTTTAGACCCAAAATGTCAAACACTGTGTTGCAGTTCTCTGAATGTTTTCATATGAATATTGCATCTAGAATCCTGTGCAAAACTGCTTACATCATTTGTATGCTTCCTGTTCACACTCCAAGTTTTCACTTCAATGAAAGTACCTAAATTTTTGAGAATATAGCAGAAAATATTTTTTTAAAAGTTTTTAGCTTTCTTGTACAATCTATCCTTTGCAACCCTCACTCAAAAACAAAGAGTGAGTTTGCAGAACATAAGAAGAGCTCCTACCTTTTTTTCAGGTTCTTCAAACAATAGAACTACTTCTGGAAAAAGGCATATTATAACCTGAGCAGTGACTACAAACCAAAGGATTTAGCCTGATGTGTTTCAGATAAGTGAGAAATATTTTGCCTATATGTATAAAGTCAATGACACCAGTTTGCAAGAAAATCTGTAAAAAGAAATCTCATTATATGTTCCAAAGCTCGTAATTTTCTCTCACAGATATATAAAAAGGGTAAGTGGGCAATAAGTTTCTTTTCTCTGTAAGGCTGTATCTGTGAAAGCTGGTACAATGACCTCAGTGATCAGTTAAAATTATAAGCTAAAGCTAATGATGCTGATCCCTTTATATGCATTTTCATTTTAGAAATTTGCATTAGTCTCCTTTTGTACCTAAAATACATTAATCCATCTATGTCTGTCTGCATATCTGCCCATTTATCATGTGGTATCTGTTTTGCGACAAGAACAGTGACATTTGGAATGCACCAAACATACTTATCAGAAACTTAATATGGCTTCCACAGAGTGCAGGAGTTTCTGGGACAAACAAGTTGCTCTTGAGAATTTGGATGTATGAGAAATCTGTCACAAATTTTCCATTACAAAAGGAAGTCTTGACATATCTCGTTGCATTTCCAGAAACGGAACAAAGCAATACTTTATGGTTAAGAAATGGATGGGAGCCAACAGTCAGTACCCTAAGGTGAAAAGTCGGACCTGCCTAGCAGTTCCTCAGTTTTCAAGCAAGAATTCTTCAGTTCCAAATAATGAACAAGTGAGAAAATAAGTAATTTCAAATAATGAGGAGGTGTGCTTATCTCTACTGAATCCTTCAGTGTGCTCTGGGCAAAGCACTCTCTGAGCATGACATAAAGAGAGCTCTTGGTATAACAATTGAAGAAACCTGCAACACATCTAAAGTAGCCTCTCATTTCTATACAGCTGTAAAAGCTCTGCAGTAAGCCCCTGAAAGAGAACATTTATGTGTTTTATGTTAATTTGAAATGCTTGAAAGCAGTCAAAAGAGAAGCTTAGTCCTGAAGAAATCCCAGCTTTAAATCCCACTTAAGCCAGGGCATGTCTATGATGTTGCCTTTTTTTTTTTTGGGTTTTTTTTTTTTTTTTAACAGCAGTTCTTTTATTCCTTCTGAAATGTTAGGTGCATTTCATGCAGATTTGATTTTTCATATCACCTTTTAAGGGATGAGTCAAAATTTCCTCAGCATCCCTAGAAATCCTAATAGCCTGGCAAGCTTTTCAGCCAGGACCTAATATTCTTCTGTTCTTTTGTGTGGAAGCTGTTGTCCCCATGAGCCTGAGCAGGGTGAGCATGAAATGTGGGTGGAAGCCCTTTACAGCACGTTCCCACTTAACTTCCCAGTCCTTGCCAAGAGCCTCTTGGCAAGAAGCTTTTGGCAAGGACTGTGAATTTGTCAGCTTTTCAGATGAAGCAGCCAAAAATTTCTTGGGTTCTTCCCTGTGCAAAATCCAAAGGAGTCTAATGTAAGGTTCCTCCACTTCAGTGTTGGGAGCAAGATTGGAGGCCTATTCTACAGGAAGTACATTAACTGGAGACTAAGGCACTTTTACCTTTTCTTTTGGATAGGTGTGTTTATGCCTTCACGTTCCTTTTGTCCAGGGCTTTTAAATTAGGAAAGATTATTCTGGCATGACCTAGCACCGGCTGGAAATCTGAACACTGAAAACTGAATTTTAGTTTGTACAAAAATACTGTAAATGGGGCAAGAGGTAGTGGTGGTGGCATGGTGGTAGTGTTTGTCTTTTGATTCAAAGTTATTTGAACTGGGGGGAATGTTTCATTTTTTTTCTCCTGTGAAGTACCAACCATATTAACAGCACTGCTTACTGAAACTATAGTATTAGTGAAAGGACAGGCCTGTTCACACACATATCCTGCTGAATTCAGCTGGCCAGTAGCTCCCGAACTCAGTAGCTGATTTTATACCAATGCGAAGGTTAATGAACTGTTTTCTACTCCTTTCCAGGAGCAAATGTCAGCCCTGCAGGGGTTCATTGCTTACCAGAACTCAATCTGGAGTCCTAGTCTGGCACAGCAAGACTAATAGACTAATGCATTAATTCACTGAGCCTCTCTGCCCTTAGACTGGTTGTGCATTTTTTTAACATGAACTATAGCAGCTATGGCATTCAATCATATCTTAATTTACCTTCCAACTATGATTTCAGAATGCATATAAAATACTCTATATCCTGATTATTGCCATCAATATAAATATAAGCTACTACAGAAAGGCAAGAAAGGAAAGAGGAAGGCTTTTGGATTCAACCAATAAGCATAAATACAGAAAAACATGTACATCACAGCTGGCTGCATCCCTAAACAACTAATTAAAATGAAGCCTTGTTTAATTTTTGCCCAAGAATGATCTGCTTTGGCTATCTGCTTTGGCTATAGGTTGGTGAGGATCTGCCAGTATTTTTTCCATTGCATAAAGGATAATTTGTGCTTAGTCATCCATGACCAAAAATACTTTTTTGACCATTCTCAGAATATAACTATTCTCAAAATTATTTAACATAACTGGACAGTCTCACTAATGAAATAGGTAGTATAGGTAAGGTTATATTTTTTTAGGGTGAGAATCTATTCTCTATATGATGGGAAATAAGCTATATATGACACACTGCAACACAACTGTTTCAAAAGTTTTTTGTGGGCTAAGAAAATGAGAGGAACCAACTACATCTATGGGTTAACCATTGGTACGGAAAATGGAAAATTACTAAAATTTTGGTGTTCCTTCTCCACATCCAAGGAAGCAGACTTCAGCAGATGCATTACAGAAAGTATCTTGAATCCTTATTCCTGCTGAAGGCTATTAGTCACTGGCTGAAAGCAAGGAGGGCATAGAGAAAGAATCAAAACTTATCCAAGTAAGGTAGCTTTAAGTCTTCAATGTGCAACAACATCACTCAAGGAGAGGGTTGACCTTAGCATATGGAAATTTCAGGTTACAATGGAGAAAGAGTGACAATTAAAAGAATATATACAATAAGTGTTTCACATTTTGTCTTCCCTACTTTACTTCCGGTGACATTTTAAAAATCTGAAACATGAGAAAGAAACATAACCTCATTTGAAGTAATCATGTGAAATTTTGCACTTTAATCCTTTTAGTTTCAGAGAAGCCTACAGCTTCAGTTGAGGTCAAGTCTATCAGCAGCTGAGTAGCTCCCTTTCTGTTATGTCAAGAGAAATACCTTGAGATATAATTACATTATGAATGACTAAAACAGTGAGACAATCAATGGTGGGAAAAAATATGCAAACTAGCATGTCCTAATTGAATTGTTCATCTGGTTTTCTCTGTTCTATGGATAAGCAATCGAGTAAATCCTCTTTTTCATCATTCAGGATGAAAGTTTATTTGAAGTTGGAGACTATAGCTGCCTTTTCACAGTAAATTGACCTTGTTCCATGCAGCCAATGTCATAATGCTCTGCTTTATCTAGGCTGAGAGAGAGAAAATCGCAAATTGCTTCTGCATGATTAGTTCTGCCACTTCAAACGTGTTTCTTCCGAGTTGGCTTCCACACTTGCTGCTAGAGATATGTGCCGCTGGGAAACCCTAATCTGTCTCTGAACTCCTCTGATTTAGTAACCCTTTACCAGCCAGTCTCTTAAGTCAGTGAAATGACTCCTGTTGAGAACAATAGAAATGGTTCAGAAAAAAAGAAGATGCTAATTTTAGTCTCTTATTCTTTTTCTCACTTAGAAGAGGGAAGTCCTTTCAGATTAATGGAGTTTCCACAGATATGTACTTATTTGTATTATTGTTAACAAAGCTTTTTCTTTTCTTTATATGCTGTATCTTGATGCATAAGACTTGGATTTTTTATTTTCTTGAAATGCAGAGAGATATTTACCTTTGTCTTACTAATTTTCTATTTGCAGATTATCACCTAATTAATTCTATTCTCAAAAATCTCCATTGTTCTTCATTTTGCTAGTATGTTGCAAATAAATGATCCCAAGACAGTCAAAGATGAAGAAAACCCAGGACAAAAATGACAACTGTGATGTACTCTTAAGGTAAAAAACAGCCACAGATTTTTTTATACAGACAAACAAAATTACTGCATGTTGTTCCAATCAGGAGATAACAATTAAAAAAATCATGTATACTTAATAAAATATATGTAGGTAGCAACACAGCTTAGAATTTTAGAATTATATATGGGATTTTTGTGTTCAAATCTAGAAATCAAGGAAAACATAGAGTCTCATTACTTGATTTCTCTTTAGGCAGGACATCTGTACAGTTGTCACTTTACAAAGCTAAGACACAATACAGCAAAACATCAGTTTCTCAGATTCAGGATTCTTCTCCTCCCTGCTAACTCTGCCTGATGCTACTCATGCTATATCCTAGCAGTGAGAGAATCACAGGGAGTACCTACTGCCTTCTGGTATTCAGGACAAGGCCATGGGGCTGAATTGCTTACATGATCTATTTTAACTGAAAAGATCCGAACCATTTGCATTTGGAAATTAATTTTTTACATGTTACTTTATATACATACAGGGCTGAACTCTGCTGCACCACACTTAGCCATATTAATGGAGTTGTCATTCAAAAGTGTTTTATTTCATAATCACTGTAAAAATGAAAGGGGAAAGAATTAAAAGCATATCATGGCTGATAATTCATTTTCACAGGGAAAAAAATCAAATATTTATATTTTTAACACAAACCAAAACTTATAGTTGATTTCCTCCTAAAAACCCAAAGTCAGTTTCTGTATTTCTCTATGAATTACAAGCATGTAGTGATTTTTTTTTCCCGGTGAAGTAGAGCAGCAGTAACAAGCTGAACATGACAAGTATTTAAAAATAAATTGGTTGATAAAAAGAATGAAGAAGAGGAAAATGCCAACTACATGTGACAAGATTCATGCTGAAGCAGTGTTTTCAGATATTTTTGACCAAAGAAGGGTATAACAGTTTAAAGGTGAAAAGGAGTATAGGGAATCTGCTACTTGACAAATAAGTCTACGTATCAAAAGATTTTGCTAACCAGTCTGACACATAATGGCACATGATGTCAACAACTATTAAAGGCTTTACAAAAGATGACAGCCTGGAGAAACAAGAATTGCTTTCCAAGAAAAGAGTTTCTGTTGAATTTTATATATTATTCCCAAGCATTAGGAGCACATCAACAACAACACTGCAGTCAGAAACCAAAGAATTTTTACAATCACTGCTCTTGTGGACTATGCATAGATCCGTGTGCCAGGAAAATTTCAATCCTAGATCCCCTTGGACTTCCTCACAATTGTGAGAAAACTTCAGATACTATATGCATTTCTATAATTATATTGTTCCATTAATTTATCTACATAAAAATAAGTACTGAAGGAAGCAATTATTTGTTATGGTATGTCAGTAGATTGAATGGAATTCAAGGGAGAAATCTAATAAAAAGCAGTTAATTTATGAAAATGGTTGATTTAACTATGATTTTGAATTGAGTTCAGAAAAATAAATACCTGCATATTGTGGCAGTTACAAAGCTCTAGGCTATGTTTCCATGCAAATAAATTGACTATGCAATTGCCATACTGTGCAGATTATGACTGTAAACATAGAAAAGAAAATTTCTGTTTAATCTATTGAATTAATTAAAATCTATTGAATTACTTCAGGACTTCCCATCAGTGCAAACAAGAGTTAATCAGATGCTTGCAGAATAAAAATAATCCAAAATGTTTGCATTTTGCAGTGTTTCATCAACAACCACCCTGACTTTTTAACTAAATGTAGAACATGATTCTCTTCAAAAGTTCCTGGCAGTTAAATTTTCTGTATTTCAAGATCAGATAACGATAGTTTTTAGTCTCCTTGAGGACATTAGAAAAAAACCTTCCCATTCTCTCCAAAAACCCAAAAGGAAACATTTGAACTTCATCTGAAGAATTACAGAATAAACTTCATAGTGAACACCAAACATTACATGCTAAGAATTCCTCAGAGAACTTTGGTTTTCTCTTAAGTGCCATTGAAATAGCAGTCCTCAAACACTGAATTCATTCCTGCCTTTCAGTTTACCAAATATTATTGCTATTGTTGCTGTGGCTGTGGTCAAAAGCCTAATAGTGGGACTCCATCTCTTTCATCCCTCTCATCCCTAAAAACATGAGAATACCTTACTGGTGTGTGAAGGGGAGAAATCAGTGCAAAATTTCTGACTGACATCAGCTGGAAGCACTGTAATCCCATATGAGAATATATCTCTAAGCAAGACTTTGTGCAATATTAATGCTTTATTGCTTTACTAAAATCTCATTAATTACTTTTAAACCATCCTAATAACTAATCAGTTGTGCTGTTAGGTTGAGTCTGATCAATGCCTACACTCACATGTAGTTATTTAGCTATCCACACAGCTGGATACTAATGAAGAGTAACAAAATAGCTATGAAGTCTTCCTAGTTTTTCTCTCTTAAGTGAGGAATACTTAGCTGTGGATAAGGTCAAAACCTTATTATTTTCTTTACTGTTAGTGAAGTGTAAAATACATTAACAGTCTGAAATCTGCCATGACCTGCAGATATGTACATCTGAAAATAGATTCAAACAACAACAGAGAAAAGAAAGAGGGATTTCCGGGCTAATCATGTTTGTAAAGCAGCAGGTTTACAGTTTATCTGAGATAAATACTACTCCTCATTATATGGTTAGGGGATCTCTGGTCACCAATGAAGCAATTGTGAAGAATCAAAAGCAGAGATTGATTTTCAATGCTTTTAATGGAAGAATTTACTTTATCAAAACCAGAAAAGTTCAAAATTAAGAAGTTTTCCTGATCTTTTTTCTATATTACAAATGTTATAATTGGAAGTAGTGCATTGCAGTGCTCCAGGTATATCCCTGCTATACATTTGTACTTACTGGGGACTTCCTAGATAGTTGGAAAATGGAAGAACGTCTCAGAAAGACTAAAAACTGTCATCTGTCATTAGTACTAACTTGTACATTCTCTGCTTCAGGCTACAGAAATCAATAGCAATAATGCGGTCCCTCCTTTGCTTATATGCAGTTGGTTGTTCAGAGCATTCTTTAAAAAAACTTAAGGTGGAATTCTTGTTCTCAAGTCAATTAGATTAAGATTTCCACACCTGTACTAAAGAAGCTAAATATAATAGTTATTACTTGCAAAAATAAGGATAAATAACAGCTGTTTCAATTTGAAAACCCTTCTGTGATGAGGCTGATTTGGTGGGTTTTTTGCCTATGGTGAAGTTCCTAATCTTCTGAGTAAAGAAACAAACATGAAATAAAAAAAAGAATTCTACAGGACTTCCAGCACTGATCACTTTCTGCACACAGGGACTTCTGTGTAGACCAGTGATTCAAGAATTCACATTCATCTTTGTTTATTAAAGGCTAATAATGTACAGAAAAGTGGGCATGCTGTTTCTTGAATGTCAGTCACTTCATTCAACAGCAGGAATTCACAAATGAGGGGGAGTAATACCACATCTATTTTTAGGTAAGCAAAAAATATCCTTTTAAGGATAACAGAGCTTATTCCCATAGCAGAGTTAGATACTCTCCTGCAGGTAAAATCCAGTGTTAATTTAGCTGCCTGTTAGCCATTAGCAATAAGCCTGAGCTGAACATGGAACAGACAGGAACTTCTTTACAGCTGATAAGTACTGAAGCTTAGTGTGGGGTACAGCTCGTTCATTTACTGTGAAAGATATCAAACATAACATATAGACCTCAATCTGGAATAAGAAAAATATTCTCTACTATTGGGGGTTTTTTGGGTCCCTTTTTTTGCCAACATTAATATTGTAAAAGCAGTTCCTTTTCTGTGCTTAAGAAGGGTCTTCCAGAGTAAAGCTTCTACAGTAGTCTGCAACAGTGAAGTTTCCCAGGTGAGATTGTGTTTCCTTTCCTTTGAGAAAATTTAAAAATCATAAATCAATTCAATAACAAAATTCAGGTGTTTCTCTTGATCCTATATCAATTCCTTTTAAAATGAAAATATATTTGTGGCAAAAAAAAACAAAAAAAAAATCCAAAAAAACAAAATAATCACAACAGTATTTTTCAGACATTTACACACATAGGCTAACTGAGATGTAAATTAGAATGAAAGAGGAGCCAGGAAAAATAAATCTCGCGCTTATATGCTTTTAGCCCCAGCATTCTTATTGTCTCTTTTAGATCTTTAATGATTTCCTTGATCTCCTTTATCAACTACTGCTCTCTTAAAAACACCTGTATTAGACCTTTAAAGTGCAATGAGCACCTATGATTTCAAATGTATCTGCACTTTATAAATATACATATGACAAACTTTATCTGATACATTCCATTCTTGAAGATTATTCTAATTAATATCTATATTTGCACTTTTGTCCCTCACATTTACAACTGATTACTTCAGTGATGATTACAAAATATTTTTGGCACTCTAGACAGAATCTTCAACTGCAAGGCAGGTATCACATCCCTATTTATGGAAGTTTGGGATTTTACAGATAGTCCTGGACATTTCTGTAGGTACCTTGTCTTTTCTGGTCATCAGCAAAATTTTAGCTGCCAGTGCCACACTGCCTTACTGCGCACACAGTGGTGACTGGGGAATCAAATCAACACTCTGGAAATCAGCATTCCTTCCTCAAGTGTTAAGTAGATCCTTTATGCATACTGAATAACTCTAATAGTGAGGATATCCTCAATGACCTGCCTCTTACTTGTGGATTGAAAATTAGGCCTAAGCATGCCAATTGCCAGATAGTGCTGTTACAGGGAGACTTGTGTACAAACTGAAAGGTTGAAGTGCACCCTTTCAGCACCCAGACCCATTACCAGCAGGCCAGCTGCCGCTCCCCAGCAGTGACACTGATGCTCTAGGCTCTCAGCATTTGCCTTCACACCCCGGTGGCCAATGGGTCCAGGAGGCTGCCTGGAGCATCCCCTTCACTGACACGTCCTGGGAAGCTGTGCCTGGCAGAGCCATGATCTCGGCTGATGACAGGCAACTCAAATCGGTCCAGGGAGGCTTAAAGGGAAAAGAAGAAAACAAGCGAGGGAGTGACATGTCACTTCACACTGTGCTGTGGTCACTTTAGCTGAGCTGTGAACCACAGCTCTTTTGAATGCAGAAAGTTGCTCTGATAACCCTGCAGGAGAATGATATGGGGAGATGAAGCATGTCTCAGAAATGTGAGACTTTTAAGCCATCGGCACTCTAGGTTTTGCTCCCTGCTTTAACTCTTAGTAACTGCTGCAGTATAGATTGCCTGTGTGCAAAATATAGATTTATCACAAATAAGGGTTTGACTATCTCCAGGGGAAGACGGATCCAAGCTCATGCTTTCAGAGTGACTCATGGTCTTAGGTGCTGTTGGGCTTTGATACCACAAAAAGGCATGTGCTGGCTATTGGTGTGTGCTGAGCACCCCACTTCTGAAAACACCTCACTTAATATCAGATGTTGGGCATTCAAAGCCATGCTCAAAAATCTTCAATATTTGTATAAATTCAGTTAAACTGAATATAAATTGATGGCACTGAGTTAGTCAAGCCACACCCATACCCTCATTTGTGTTGTTTGGTCATTCAGTGTGTACTATCATTTTACCTTATAGGAGGCACTGAAGGATCACCTGAAGGATCTTATTTATAGGTAGCTTCTTGCTTTTCCCCCAGTCTGAAATGAAGCAGCTTGTTTCTCTGCAGGAGCTAGACCTCTGTTTCTATAAACACAACCCCTGAAAGCAATCCAGCCATGGGCCCAATGACTCGGTCTTACCACACAAAATTCCCACAAGTTTATAGCAGTGGACAGCCATCTTTTTTGAATAGTCTGTTCCACAGACAGTAAGGACAAAACACAGATGCCACCAGAATGAACAATTCAGAACCTGGAAGGCTGTCTTGCTTCTGTTAGAACCCTAACAAAGGTAGAAAATACAAGTATTGTATATTTATATATTTTAATTGTTCCTTGCATACTAATAGTAAATCTTGCAGGCCAAGAGACATAAACCAATAAAATAAGAATTTCATACTTTTTCATACTACAGATTATGCTTTATGCGTCAAAAACTTATCCATGTTGTGAGAAAAAATCACAGAAAATAATTTTGGTGTGTTTAAAGCATCGGAACAGAAAAACTCCTATGCCATTAATGCTTTCTTAAAAAGAAAAGGGAAAATATGAGTTCTGGGCTGTATTTCAGTCCCATCAATGTGTTTCAGCCCCATTAGCAGTTCTCTGATCTCACACATACCACTTAATATCTTTGTTGCTGTTTCCACTTTTCTTGTCGATGATAATAGTACTAAATTTTATTAACTACTTTACAAGCTGTATTAAATTCAATAAATGTTAGTTAATTGTTCTATTAATCTCGCTTCTAACATATTTACTCTCCCATGTTCTAAAGTGATGTGAATTTCTTAAATTTCATGAGAGGAAAAGCAACAAAATTAGTTACAACTGAAATGGAGCCATATCTGCCTTCAACGAGGTTTGCTATCTGTCAAGGCACTTGCTGGCCTTTGTCATGACTGTATCTCAGCACTTAGCAATCACAAATGTTTGTTTATCCTCCCACTACCTCTTTCCAATAGGACAGGATTGGTCCTATCTCCAGTATTCAGGTGGAGAAGTGAGGTCCAGGTAAACTGAGAACAGAGTCACATCACACATTTGTGCCTGAGTTAAATGTGTCACAGATGTGTGCCAAGACCATCTAGATAGTAAGGGCCCTTGTGCTTTTGAGAACAGTACAGACCACAAAGTCTAGGACAAAGTATGTAACAGCCAAGGACAAAGCCTTCTTGGTCAAGGATGACATACTTCCAGATAAAGCCAAGGCCTGAAAATTGTTAAGAAATGCTGAAAAACTGCAAAAGCAAAGCCACTTCCATTAACACAGTGACACAGCAGTTCCTGGCTTTCAGTGAGTAAAGCAAACCGTCATCCACTGTGGCCTTGGAGCACACCTGCTCTCAGAAGGTGCTGGAGGACGGAGGATGAAGGTGCCTTCCCTCACCTTGGGGCCAACAGCTCACTGCAGCTGAGGCAGTTAACAGGGAAGAGAGTTCACTTCCAGTAGTTCACCTTTTACTCCTCTGGAAGTCCTGTGTTGGCTGCCAGAGTCATTGTCCCAAGCTAGCTGCAGAGCACATTTCTTCATATTGTTTAGGTAATGGGAAAAAAAAGTTTTATTTTTCATTAACAAAAACTATATGCCGGAGCAAGATGTTGTGAGACACTTGGTGTAACACCCCAACCTCCTCTGTATCGTCACCTTTGCCACATATTCAGAAACATTGCCCATGCTGTTTGAATTCCCTACCCTACTTCTCCCATCCTCCATCTGGGTTTTATCCAAAGCCTATAGGTATTATAGACTATAGGCATTGTCTTCAGTGCCCACTGCATCAAGCTGCTGAATATCTAAACATACAATATTATCCTTAAGATTAAAACTGAATATAATTAACCCATGTATAAGCCAGTATATTTCAATGGAAAAAATCAAAGACAAAAAGAAAAAAAAAGGAATTTATGCTGAAAAGGAAATCATGTCTGAATCTCACTGTGTGTGAATTTGCATACTGCTTATCTCAGGACTGTGAATAAACATTACATGAGAGGTTTCTCTGGGTTGTTAAAGACACAATTAATCAAATACATTATTTCAAAAACCAAATAGGAATTAAGCCTGAGATTCTGTATTACATGTAGCCATGCACCCATTTCATAGCTGCAAACTAAGCTTTCAGCTCTGCTGGCATAAATTTTGTGAATGAAAGTTCAGAAATTGACTTGCGACTGGGGAGAAACTTTTTGTTTTAAAGTTAAACCAATCTATCCACACACGATGACAATGCAAAACATTTGTTTATTCTGAAACAATCATCCACAAGTAGCTGGTATTTCAGTATTTTTGTTGTACATCTATAAGAATGTTTAAAATGCAAGGTCTTCCTGTAACATTAAAACCAGGAATATATAAGGTTTACATGTGCCCGGCTTAAAAGATTGCGCTTTTGTTCTTTTATTTTTCCTTTTTTCAAAGAAGCACAAAATGTCTGCCAAGCTTAAAAATAATGCAGATCATGTTTCTGTGTCTGTTAGGTGGTGCTTACTGGGCAGTCTGGTTCTTGTCAGTAATTCTTCAACTGCTTTGCTGCAGTGGAATTACTGTAGAGAGTTATGAGTTGGGGTTGGTGGGAGGGATTCTTTGTCCTAGTTGCATTTAAAATTACATCTAATCTTATCAAGGAGCTCGTCATTGTTTCTGGCTGCCCATAGCAGGTACAGTACCGCTTTTGTTCAAGTCTGTTGCTTTACCAAATAAAGGCAAGAACTGCTTGCTTTTCTCATACAAGTAGTCCAATTGATTTCTGCAGGAATACTTGCATGAGTAAGGCAAACAGGATTTGGCAGCAAAATTGATTAAAAAGAATCTGAACACAATATTCTGCCAGAGGAAGTACATGTTGATTGAAAAGTGTTTAAAGAGACAGGTAAAATGAATGGATGTAATTAAAATTTAGATGCCAGGTATGTCTAAAGCAAGCGAAAGCAAAGTGTATGAAATAAAGAAAAAAAAAGCCAAATAATAAAAACTTTTCACTGTTTATCAAAAAATTAAAAGCTTTTCTTAAATGGCAGGGTTTCAATTAAAATTTCTTTTTCAAACCTCTGAGTTTCAAAGCAGAATATCCGAAAAGGTGCATAAATGCATAATGAGTATTTTCCCCAAACTCATCAGAAATCCATGTGGTTCCGCTAAAAATTTTGAGCACCCCTGAGGTGTAAAATATTTCTTCAAGTGCTTGCATGTGGATTTTAATATTTCAGTTTTTGTATTCATCTTGAATATTCTGGCATCCTAAAACTTCAATAACTTTGGCTTGCCTCCTGAGGGAGTTGTATGCAAATACAAGCAGGCCACCAAAAAAAAAAAAAAAGCATGCAGATTTAATTACTGTTTCTTGCACTCTATTTCCAGTAGTGGATGCAGTTCCCTATCTTTTTTATATTCATGAGATATTTAATTTTTAAGGACTTATTGCTTGTCGGCTTAATGAGAAAGTAGGTGTCATAAGTAGTATGTATGCCTTCATTTTAGAAACTTGCCCTGACCAGTACTGAGCAAATTATTGACACTGCAATACCAACACCAAAAGAAACAATACCAAGAAAAGACCAACAGTGTCAATAAAGATTCCAAGTTAAATCAGACAGAAATAATCGGTATTAAGTTTTAATGGAAACTTTATTCATGTAATTTTATAATTAAATGCAAAAGGTAACTTGTTCAAGCAGGCTCCATTAAAATCATGACAGAGATGGTGAATTAGCCTGAGTTGTTTGTAAAAGTGTAGTTCATCCCAACAAAAGTTATGGAGCATTTTAAAGTAACCTAGGAGGAGCCAAAATCTAAGTCAACAAAATTGAGGAGTCCTGCATGTTGAGTAGTTCTTCTCAAAATTTTAACATGAATATTTCATCAAAATTTAGTGATATATCTCCTTAGACATCAAAGTAAGCAGTAGAGTTCCTGAATGGCATAGTTAGGTGTCTCTGCAAATTGCTCCACAGCAATGCTGCTCAGAGTGCAGCTCTGGTTATTGGCACAGCAGCACCTGCACTAGGGCAACAGGTTATTAAACATCATTGAAAACTGATGGAGCTTTTCTCACTTTTCAGGCCCATATCCATAAATTTAGATGCTTGCTTGAGACACTTGATTAGGAGCCTTGATTTCTTTATAGTCAAGAGTATACAAAACTGTATGTCCGAAGGTTTTCGCATCACATTATAGGAGTCTAGAATTAAATGGAACTAACATCAAGGGCTTCGGTTATGAGCCTAAATTTCAGTGAAATTATTTTAAATTCTACTGACAGAAAGAGAATAAAGAAACATGAAGCTTTAAGAAGAAATATTCAGAGATTACAACTGTTGAGTTAGAAGAAAAAGTTGAAAATTTGTGCATGACACAAATGCAAAACACAGAAAATATTATAGGAGGAAAAGACAATGTATTTTTTCTCACAAATACTTCAACAGTATTTGAATGATTTAGATAACGATCAATAGACATATAAAATTCTGTGAGTGTGTTAAGTGAATAGAAGGATTTTGAAGGAACAATTTTGGTAAGACATTTGCCAAAATAAATCTCAAATTAGAAGCCACACAGTATTAGACATTTATATGGATAATGAGAACTTCTGTAGCTATATCAGATAAGAAAAAGAAGATGATGGTAAATATAAGTACTTAGATTTCATGGCATAAGCCAACTACCACTTGACAAAAATTGGTTAATAGAGTTTACATCCAGTTGTTCAGGGATGTGATTTTTGAATATCCCATAAAATAGAGCTAGTTAATATTTTGTGAAGCATTTACAAGACTGTGCTTGAAATGTTAACATAGGTTTCTTCACTGTCGGAGTCTTCACACTACCAGCTGATTCTAACTATGATAGAAGAATTGTGAGTTTACTCTGTTAACTGCACTGCTCTGTGACTGCTAATATCTGACATGTACAAAGGTACTCAGACATAAAACAGTGACAGATTTGTTTCTGTTACTTCTGGCCTACAATTTTTTACAATAAAGACAGAGAGAGGGTGTTACTTGCATCCAATCTGACATCCAAGGTATCTTCAGGTCAAAGATGGCTTCGTTATCATGTGCTTAATTTGCCTACACAAAGCAATAAGAGCACTAAATTTTACACAACATGCTAATTTTTCGTGCTGCTTATTCAATCTTGGTACTAAGAGAAACTTTTAAGTAACTTTAGGTCTCAGTTTACACAACTTAATATCTGCAGCTCTATTTAGGACAGAAGTTAGAACCTCAGTACACTGTGTGTAAACTGTGTTCAGGTAACCATGAACTCAAAACCCCTTATGATTTATACAGGTGCTGAGCAGGTATGTCCAGAAAATTTGTGAGCTCCTGCTCTGCTTATGTATTGCACACTCTTCCTAACAAATCTATATAAGGACTCATTGCCAACTGCCAGTTTGCTATTTATATCCCTTCATTTAAAAGTTACCCAAACCTTCGGCCCACTGGGCCTAGAAAAACGCAGGAGAGTCTGAGTAACCTCAAGGGAACTTAACTTACACAGACTTAGACATCACCTGCATGTTTGGCAGTGTGTCCTAGCATGATGTCAGAAAATGAGCCACAAAGAATTCATGCCACTATTTTGATGTCACAGGGCATTCACCAGGTGTTATTTTTAATAATGTGTCCAAAACAACCAAAGGGCATGAAGAATCTCCTACCAACAGGTCTTTAAACATTCTTAAAGTACTGCTCATTTCTGAAAAGGGGTGATATAAAAATGACACCTCCTTGTTCTGCACATCTGTTCTTTATTTATAATGAGTTGGCATCATATCTGCTGTCTGCAGAAACAAAATTTAAGCCTTACAGTGTTTTCTTTCTGTTGGTCTTGCAGAGCATGCACTGCAGAGAAGAAGCCACATCACCCTTCCTTGCCAAATGTCTATCTGCAAGTTTATCTGTTTGCATATGTCACCAAATATACAATCCAAGAATAGGGTAAAGCACTAATGTGATTGAGGTCCTAATTTTACTGCCAAAACTGGAAGATTATTTCTGATGAAGTGTGAGGCAAAACATATAACCTCGCTCGAGAACTACACATATTGTTCTATGTAACAGTGGAAAACACCATACAGAAAATGTCTTGGGCTGATAATTCATAATCACACATTCAGGAATTATTTTTTCTTAAACCTGATTGATGTGTGACAGGAAAGATCTTATATTTCAGAAGACCTGCATGCATGTGAAGGTGTTCTGCCCATAGAAGAAATCAACGCTAGGTATAGGTTTCAAGATGAAAACAACTAATTGGTCCTGTCCACCTTTTGCTTTTCTCTTTCTTTTTGTATTGCATCAAGGAGTAGAGAGAAACAAGAGAAACAAGCTGGTTTTCCTCATGCCAGGTAAGTTCCTGGAATGTGTTTTCATCAATTACACAAACATAGATACAAATTCTGCTGTTTAGTCTAATTAGTTCATGTTCTGTTACAGGCCTAGTAATTATTAGCTACTTTTCTGATTGATATTTTCAAGATCAGTTTAATAATCATTATACAGAGCTTTTAAGGTAGTGTTTAATAAAACAAATCTATCATAGACAATGTATTCCCACTGGTATTTAGGCTTGTTGCCAACTTGCATCCCCTCTACAATGCTGGCTTTGCACCAACAGAATAGAAAAAAAAAAGAAGTTGATGTTTCAAAACCAGAATTTTAAATAATACCCAGCAATACATGCAAAAGAAATTGAAATAAAATTTGTAGTAACTTGTGAGTTTTGAAATGTAAGGATTTCAAGTACCTACAGGTGATTTTTGACATTCTCTGTATTTCATGTTTCTAATAGCACATTTTGAATATTCAGTAGACAGTCAGATAAAAAAATTCTTAGCATAATATTTGTACTTTAAACTGTGACTGGCACAAGAAAAGTCCTGAACATAGATTTACAGGGAAAAAAAATATGTTGTTTTTGCAAGGTCAACACTCTTCGGAGAATCTTCTGGACTACTCCTCCTGCTCCCTAAACTTTACCCCACCTCTGCTCACGCAGAGATTGGTGAAATGGAAGCTGTCGCTGAAGAGCAAGAGTTCTAAATGAAGTTAAATCGACCTGGACTAAGCACTGCGGGCGCAGATGGGCTCTCGGCCCGATGTCCTCCGCTGTTCAGCCGCGGCTGCTGCCCGGCACCAGGCAGAGACACCTGGTGGCAGACGGACAGACGGACACGCTGCAAGGGGCCCCGGACACTGCCCACCCGGGGCCCCTCCGCTCCCCCTGCCCTTCACCCGCTCTGTGCTGCTCCCCAGGGCCACTGCCTTCCCCTCGGTCCCCACCGGGACAGCTCCCTGCTTCCTGCAAAGAACCTTGTGTGGAAAACAAGTGGAACTTCTCTCCGAACGGGCACCCAGGAGGATCAGTTTGGAGACAGCACAGTTTACTCACATGTCTACAACTAGCAACAGTTCTTCTGTAAAAACATGCTGGAATAACAGGTTGTTCATGACCAACCTCCATGGACTGCTCCATCTTTGAAGTGAGTGGCTACAAATTAAGCCAAAAATGTTCCCAGGAGAAGGAACGAAGAATACAGATTGAAAGAAAAAGTTATGCAGTCTCTCTGTCTCTCTCTCTCTCTCTCTCTGAGTAGACCACTGCACCAACTCTGGTCCATCGTACTGTAATGCCTCTGTTCCGCCAATAAAATTGTGCTTGCCAGAAATGTAAACACCAAAATATCTGGGAAGGCAAAATGGCAGTATTTTATTTTAGAGAATGGTAAATTTGTTTTGTTTTAATGTAAAATAACTTAAAATATGTTTATTCCAAGTAAAATTAAAATATTTCCTTTTAAGTCTATGTGCAAGGTAGAGGATCTTAATGCATTTCCATATTTCCACTGGACACAAAATTTGCAGGAGCCTGTTTGATTGCACACAGATTTTTCTTTGGAAAAATCCATCTAAATGAATCATCAGTTCTAGCAGACAGAGCAGTGCAGGATGGGGAGCTACCACAAACCCAATAGTACTGAAAATTTGAGGGCTCTGCCTACCTTATAACATGTCTTTAGTAAAGTACAGGGCCATCCTTCTTTGACGCTTAACAAGACAAGAAAAAATCCAAACGATCCAGTTTCCTCCATCAAACTAATTTTCTCATCTTGGGCATTCTAAAACTCTTTGGGTTTTCTTATTTCTCTGCTTACATTTAACTGGTTGCGAAAAAAATATCTCCTGTGAGACTAAATAATATACCTTTAGTATGAAGGCTTGCATGTCATGACAGAATAATAATGGTTCTTCTTTTTCCAAATTCAGTCTTGTAATAACTGTGCTTTACATAATATCAAGCTGAGGATAGCAAAGCCAAGATCTACTTTGGGAGGGTACAATAAAGCTTGACTGACCCACCCTTCCCAAAATCACCATGGGTATGCAAGCAATGGCTTTCCCACCATCTTCCCTCAGGTCCTGAGCAGACTTGAGCCAGGACTGTCAGAAATGTATTTTACAGTATTGTCCTGCGGCAGAGTATGTAACAATAGCACTTCAAGCAGTTGTGCCTGGACCCCAGGCAATGCCTGGGAAAGGATTTGATGAAACAAGGTTTCATCTGGTGGTACTCACCAATTTGATGAGTGCTGAACATGGAATAATTCTCCAAGGATCCAGGCCAGAATTGTATCTGATGGAACCAGTGCTTGCAGTATGCCCACAGCCTTGTCAGCTGCAAGTAATGACAGTGTAAAAATAATAGTCTGCAAACACAGACATTCCACAGGGCATGGTAATCAGGTTTAAAATATACAGCGTATAGCTAGAAAATTTTAGCATATTTATACTCAGAACGTGTTTGTAAAGTATATATTCATATTTTACAATTACTTCTTGCTGTTTCTGGGATGTTTCTTAATTTACCAGTGAATCATTGCCAATGATTCCCATGTGCTGAGTGCCATACAAGACTCTTCATTTCTGTGTTGAGCTCAAGCATACATGTCTTCTTAGAAGAAAGCTTAACAGACTAAAGATACTTTGGGCCTGAAAATCTGCATTTACTGTCCATCTGGGAGTTACTTTGGACTCACATATATAGTCCTACGGTATTTCAGGACTAGATTTTTGCCTCTCAAAAATTTTACATACCAGTCCCTCTTCAATGTCTGAATTTGTCATATTTCAGGGCATTGAATAGTTGGAAAATCAGCTTGATAGAGGGAAGTGTTTGGGGGAACAGGATAGTTCTGTTCTTTCTGTATGAACATCTGTAATAAAATACAGAATATGAGTTCTATGCCACTGCAGGTCCTTCTTCTTCAGGCAACTCTTAGGGAAATGGGTCAGATATTTTTTCTTTACTTTTTTTCTGTAATCAAACAGATCTGTTCTCTGGCTCTTCCAGTCTTTCTTTTACGTGTTCGTTCCTCTGATTACAGTATCAGAGTATCTTTTTTAGGGAGTGGTCCTGAGTTTTTCAGTATCAATGGCTTTGCATGGTTTTATGTCCTGTTGAAACAGTAATGCAGACCAGTTCGCTGAGAATGTTATAACTTGGTATATGCCTATTACATACAACCAAGGCATAGTGTCTAATAAAACATGAACAAAGTTGTCTCCATCCTGCTACAAATCTGATGGATATGGGGATATTTCCCCTGTCTACATCTACAGTTGTCTCCTCTTCAGCAGATCAGCCTCTTCTAATAATTTGAATCATTATTATAAACCAGCATTTGTTGCACATTTCAATTTCCCCTCAGTCTTCTAGTTTGGTTCTTAAACCATGGCCATATCCAGCTGTGAGCCTTGTTTTGAGGATTGCTTAATTTAGTTTGAATGAGATCAGCTTGATTAAAATTTCTTCAGGCTTAGAAACATTTTTGTTAATCACAGAAGTTGTAAGTTCCCATCATAGCTATATGCACATCATTAATTGTGGGTTTGCATTCTTTTAAAATCGACCTAATTGCTTCCTACCTCTACTGCAAATGGTGTAAGTGTCATAGCGATAAGAAAAATGTTAGTCTGGGCTCCAGAGGCTTCAGTATGAATGAAAAACTCAGCTGAATTCATTATCTTCCATAAAAGTATTGATACCCCGGAGTACTGAAATTTATGCGTATGCTGCAGCTAACTTACATCATGTATTTCAGAGGCTTTTCCAGCTTTCCCACTCACTAAAACCTAACAACCTCCAGCCCTTTTGACTGCAGAGGCAAATCCTTCTTTGTTGGAAGTGATCTCCACTTGAGTCTGAAGATAGCCTGAAACAGTGGCTCAGAGATGTGACTTTTTCTAGCCTTGAGTATGCTTGTACTGTGCTTGAGGCACCACCACAACACTTTAATGTCACCCTAACTGTTGAATGACTGTGCACTGTTTTTGCACCTAGAGTGGCCTGGGATTAAATTCTGAGCAGAAAAATAATAATTTTTTTTTACACTGAGGTATTTAAAAAAAGCCAAGGAGACTCAGAGTAAAAGAAGGAGATGATAGGAAATAAAAGGATAAAAACGCCCCAAAGTATTCCCCTTTTTTTTCCTTTTCTTTTTCAATAAAAGAAAAAGATAAATTTACCTTAAATTAGAAAATAATTAAAATATAGATAATTGCATTTGAATTTATTGATTTCAAAAAGGAAACTGCATCTCAAAAAGCAATAGCGGAGCAGTGAATTTTACACTGAATCCAGCCAGTTTATCCAGACAGTGGTTCTCCCCTTAATGCCTTCTTTGACAGCATGTCCTGGATGTTCACCCTCTGTTGGTTTTGTTCCCAACGATTTACATATCCTTGTTTTGTCAAATGACCAGTGTTACAACCATCACATAACCAAATACAAGTATCCCTGTAGTCACAGGTGTCTAGTCACAGGCTAGGGGCAATGCATCAATGCAAAAGGGCACAGAAAAATCAGATTATTGCCATTATTTTGTAAAAAGTGGCTAGTTATTTCCCCATGTTGGTATTGACTTAAGAAGAACAGCAGCTATAGAACCCTGGATTTCTGCCATAATCAAGGAATAACCATTTAGTGTAAAATATCACTGTTTCCTCTAAATTAGTCCAACCTTCCATTGTTTTAAAATTCAGATATGAGACAGTAATAGTTCATTTCACTTGCTGAGCTGATAATTCATACATAATATAGCTGTTAATCTGGCAAGCAAATGCATTGGGCATGCTGATGTTGTGCACACACCTCTTTATCTCCTTTAATTCTTTTGTGTTCCATCATCACTGAAGGTTTTTTTCCAACTCCATGTTTCATAACAGGAAGGAAGTGAGCTGAAGAGCTGTGATTTTCATCTAAACTACTCTCTTTTTGTCTGTACTACAAAAACTCACATCCCTTTGCCAACATTTGCTTAGGCATTTTTCAAATGAAAGGAAATTATAGGAGTGAGAATACAAAAAAGAAGCAAAATCTTCTTTTTACCATAAAGTGTGCATTGGAAATGAGTGAGTGTCCTACTGTTCAGAACATATATTTGAACAGTAGGAGACAATGAATGCCCTGAGGATTGTCTCCTGCCTGGTGATTCAGTAGAGCAATCAGAAGACAGGAGGCTGTTTGCCTTTTGGAAGGAAAAAAATCAGCCCTTCTTGAGAGCCAGTAGCAAAATTCTTTATTTTCATCTCTCCTGTGATGTTTCCTGACCTCATTCGACTTTTAAAGTTACATACAGCTATCTTTTCCTCTGTGCTTTCTGGTCCTGTGGTTTTCCCTGGAATATATAACATTCCCAAGGGCAGTCTTGCAACAGGTCTGTCAGTTCTACTAGATTTGGAAAAAAAATATTTTTTCAAAGATTTACTTTTTAACTACACACAGTAGTCTACATGTTTGCTAATAGGAACTTTTTGATGAGCAAAGTGCAATCTAAGTGACTCAAGTTATTACTTACCTTTAAAAATCATAATACAGTTAGTTTCTTTCTTTTCATCTTCTACTTTCTAAATCAGTTAAGCAATGTTCATGTTTTGTTCTGTTGGGTTTTTTTCCTACAGGCACAGGAAACTAAGAGCTTTTATTACAATTTGTTCAACTGATTGACTGGCTGAAGGATAAATACTCTAGAGAAACAGTAGAAAGCAGTTGTGGTCTAAGAAAAACTTTGAATCTTGGCAGACATGGTATCACTGTAAGATTAGTGCAAGTCCACCCCTGAAGTTTCTAAAACTTCTATTAATTTAGGTGCTGCACTTTATGGTTCTAACTGACAGCATTTAAAACAGAAAACATATTAAAATTGGGTTGATAGTCCTTTGATAATCAAGTAATGTCAAACATTCCAGTCTTTAAAATAAAGCTAGCACATTCTGTTCTGCAGAGACTGAGGGTGAATCTAACAGAAAAAGTGGATTTTTGAGCCCAGAGCTGAGGTCATTTTGCAGACTCTGCTCATGCCATCACTGAGGTACATACATGGTAGCTGAAGCCATGAGTGAAATTCCCTTTCAAGCAAAGGAGCAGGGAGAAGACCAGGCTGGCTTTGGACTTCTGCAAGGATTAAATGTAACACTCTGAGCAAATTTCCCAGGGATATATATATTCCTACTAAAAAAAAAATAACCAGGTAAAGTAGATGTAAAGTTCTTAGGGAAAAAAAAAAAAAAAAAAAAAAAAGAAAAAAAAAAAGTGAAAAGAGGAATCAAAGAAATCAAAGAAAAAAATACCTCCAAATCTATGTAAATGCAGAATTTGTTTTTCTTTCACAATTTGATTATTTTGCTATGAAAACCTGTTATAATCTCAACTTTACACAAGTTCTTTATGATATTTTGTGCAACTAAGTAACTATTAAAAAAAAAAGGAGGTAAAGAAAATAAACCCCTTACAAAACTAAAATCTTATTAAAAGAAAAAAGCCAATAGCAAGAAAAAAACCCAAACCCTAACAACCTACAGTGCCACACTGAAACCAGCTAATAACCTGGACATACTTTTTCTAAAAAGAATTGTTGTTTGCTTAACTTCTCTCACAAATATATTTATTTTTCTTTAATTTACCTTAGACCCAGGAAGGGAAAAATATAACAAAAGTATAACTGAGATTCCTTGATTCTCAACTCTCACCTTGCCCAAAAATTAATTGAAGAAGATTTAGTAAAAGAAAAAAAAAGAAAAAGGGACCAAAAGGTCTCCCCCCAGCTTTAACAGCTTGGTGGGCCACAGCAGGTAAGAGCAATTTCTGTAGTAAATGGATGATAAACAAGTTAAATAATTGACATAATGCCCAACCATCTCCCATTCACCAACAAAATGGTTCTTTGTAAGGGGTCCAGCTGGGAAAAGCAAATGGAAAGAAGGTGGGATGAGATCTGAGTTTCTGTCCCTGAACTATGTGGGATCTGTTCTCCATCATACACTTTCACCAGGAAAGAATATTTAAAACTTTTTGCACTCCTATGCATGTTCATACTCTTATCCTGTACCTATCCATTCATGCATTCTACTCTAATTATGGGTTCACTGCCACTTCAGGAAGATTTTCCAGGCATCAGGCCAGGTGTATTTTGACTTAAATATTCTATCAAATTATTTGCTTGCAAACAATCTGTATACCAGAATAGATACAAGGGTTTAATTTTAGTTGCAAAAAAGCAGGTGCAGAAGAAAACCCATCCACCATGATGCAGATTTCACTGTTTGCATTGCCTGAAGCCACCAGTTTGAACTCATATACACACATCCTGTTATAATTCTGGTCATCCTTCAGTTCAGAAATGACTTAGGCATCTATATCACATGAAAGTGAAATTCCTTACAAGTTATTTCAACATTCTTTATCTTTTCAATAATCTTAGTTTAAATGTGGTTGAACAAAAGGGATTAATTTTCTCTGCCAGAATCAAACACCTAATTAAGAGTAAATCTCAATGAATTAAAACCTGGTGTCATGGCTGTTACGGAAAATACAGTTTATATGCTTCATATTTCTTTCAAAAGCAGAGAATACAGGACTTGAAATTTAGTCTGCCATCTAATATCTGTGAGACAGCAAATTGCCCTGGAGCACTGCGGGCTTGACAGCAGTAAAGGCCAACAGCATCCTGTGGTGCATCAGCAAGAGAGGTAATATGATTTTTCTACCCTTCTCAGCACTTTTTAGGCCACACCTGGAGAAAAGGCCAGCTTTCATCCCCAAGTTCAGGAGAAGTGTCAAAAAACTGGAGAAGGTCCAGTGGAGGGCCACCAAAATGCTTACAGCACTGGAGAGCTTCACAAATAAAGAAATACTGATGGAATTGAATTTATTCAACTTAGGAGGCTCAGGAGAAACTTAATCACACTCTACTAATACTGTGTGTATATTTAGGATGAAGGAGCAGGTACTCTCTTTAAAAGGCAGCCTAGCAACAAGACAAAGAGAGTAACTTCCTTCATAAGAAATTCTCTGTGGATATAAGAAAAATATTCCTCATTATGACAACAACTGAACATTGCCCAAAGAAGTGTTGGAAACTCCCATGCATGAAGCATTGAATACATGAGTTAGCAAGGACCTGGAAAACTTTGTCTAAAGATTTGCATTCAATAGAAGGTTGAACCAGGTTCCCAGAGGTCCCTTCTAGCCTTTTAATTAATGACTTCTGAATTATTTAGTTTTTCTTTTTTGGTATTCTTGCTCTATTTTTGAAGATGTTATATTTTCCCTAAAATTACTCTTACTTTCTAAAATAAAAATAAAAATTTTAAAGTATACTTTAAAAGTATTTTAAGTATATTTAAAGTATACAGAAAGAAAATGTGTACAGTGTATTGATACTCCGTCCCTCTACTGGATTTGAAAGGGCATGAGAGGAATATGTGAAAGAAAAAAATGAGAATGTGCTCTTTATTTGACTCAACTGTTCATGTAATTTCCACAGGAGAAACATATAATGAGGCTTTGAATTTAAGCTACACTGCCTCTGGGTTTCCCCCTCCAGTTATCAGGCTGAAACTCGAGTCACATTACACTTATACAAGAGTGGGATTACATTCCCCTAATGGGGTAGGATTAAGCCAAAAGAGGTGGAACAGCTTTCAAAGGAGCAACTTCAACACAGGGGGCCAAATTCTACTCTCAATTACACACATGTGACTGTCACAGTGATTTCAATGGGGATACTCAGGTGTAACCAGAGGTAGAATGCCTTTGTGACATGGAGCAGATGTGAAAAATCCAATTGTAGACTAACCATGAGCATCTAGCTTTCAAACAGTCACTGTATTGTGGCTGGCAAGCAATGGAGCTTTAAATAGGATCATGATCTACTGCGCTCAAATATAAAGCTTCTTTCCAGCCTGAATTCATCTTCAGCCTCTTGCGACTGGTACAAAATACAGTAAAACAAGAGTAACAGACACTGAAAAATGAATGTGAGATTCTGGAAGGTGAGATTCTCTTCTCAAACACCTTACAATTTCTCTGCCTGTTGAATCATTTGTCTTGCCTCCAGCAATACATCATGTGTAGTGTCGGGCTGTGATCAGAGCTGCTTTATATCCCTCTTCTTTTAATTCTTGCAATTTTAAAAGTCAATGTCTCACTTTTTCTATTTTAGAGGATTTTTTCACTGATCTGTGCATTTCCGTTTCCATATAAGTTAGCAAGTGTAGTAAAATAGTAATGAAGGTTCTGGGTTTGAAAAAGTTATGTAAGTAAAATAGATTTTTAGCATGACTCACAATATGGATCCCTCATTTGAAACATACTGGACAAATTTTGCAGTAAATTTCATCAGTGCCTGTAGAAGAATTTAAATTTAACCATTCAGACCAGCATTTAGAATTTAAATTCAACAATTCAAACCAGCAATTTTCCAGAGTGCTAATAAATTGCATTGTAAGTGGCTGAGGTACAGGCATATAGGAAGGGAAGGAAGAAATATCAATAGAAAAGCAAACTGCTGACTGGAACGTTGCTGGCCAGCCTATCTATCCAGGATCAGCTCATCTGATGCAAAAGACACCATCATATGCAGAGACTGTGGCTACGTTGGATGTGTTACATAACCGTAGGAGCCATGCTGACAGAATGAATCATGCCATGGGCAGTGCAGCTGCTGGCACCGCAGAGGGTGAATCACTGAGCTCTGACTGTGCCTGCAGGAGCTGCCCAGCCACCAGAGAGAGAGCACACTGAGACCTCACTCATGGTCATACTGCAGACCACAGGAGAAAGAAAGGAAAAGGGCAAGGAGGACTCATCGGGCAGTAAAGTAGGGATTTCTTCTAAATCAAAAATTTTAATCCAGGTAACCCATGTTAACTTGTATTAAAGTTTTATTCACTACAGAAATTATTACCATTGCACATGTTCTTTTTCCCCTGAAAAACATTCCTATAGTTCTTTAATCAAGTGATTTCACTATCACTTTTTGAGAACTGACTGCCTCTACCTCCTCAGACTAGTACCGAAAATCAGAAAGGTAAAATCAGAATCCAAAATTAGGAATAGAAACACACATCAGTGACACATCTGAAAATTCTTATGCTCAAACCCATATTTGGACCATATTCTTAAAAAGTTAAAAGTCAGAAAAGAGTTGCCTCTAATAACACTGTGCTTCTATAATTTTCTATAATTTGTCTCCAGCAACAAGCTTCATCTCTCACTATGCATTAGCCACTCAAACCCTGCATATCTTACCAAAATCATCCAGTAGAGGAGTCAGGGCAAGTCAATTAAAACTGGAATTTTGGGACATGACAAGAGGTTTATGCTGAAGTATCTTGTCAGAGAAACCAGGCCAGGTTTCACCGGACCTAGAAACTGTCCAGTGCAGCCTAACTTACATCATTAAAAGTTGGATAAATCATTTATCTGAAAAAAAACCCAAATTACTGCCTCTTCACTGTATTTGGCAGAACACGAGAGGAACTGTGCAGCTACTTCAGGAAACCCAGAAAGATTAAGGTATCTCCATTTCAGGTTTTGACACAGTTGGTCAGACGCTCCTGAATTTCACTAACATTTACTGAAGTCATCTTCAGTAAAGAAGAAAGCACTACATCCTTTCACCCACATCTCTGTAACATATCATAGATTCAAATTCTGATTTCATACTAAGTTACAACAGAAAATTAACACTGAATAATCAGTCTATTTGATAATAAAAATAACACAAGTAGTTAAGCAGAATATAAGTCAATCATCTCTCTAGGGAAACCAGACAATATCTACACAAATAATGTAGTTATTATAATGCAGAGAAAAATAATTGAGAAAATTATTTTGCAAATAATGTTTGAATAGTACTCATCTTAACCCTGCTTCACACAGATGTCACTGAAATTTACTGTACCTGACTGCCCTTTACCATTGTGATTAATGCTAATAAAAATATCTAGTAGTGTTTTATAATGTTGTCAAAAAAAAAAAAAATAATAACCTCACAGGGCAAGTGGGTGAATAAAAATTTGCAGCACTGACTTAGAGTCATAAATATTACTGATTAATAAAGTGTGGCTCCTGTGATATAATTACTCTTCCTACTGTTTATTCATTTGGGGCTTGATTATGAATGGGTGGAGTTAGAGGCTTTTTACCATAAGTAGGCACAAAGATGCACTTGGCTCTTTTTGGAAAATACTGAATAAACAAATCTCAATGACATTCAAAATGTGTGAGAATCATGAACACCTTCATAGACTTAAATCAAAAAAAACAGCATAGACATTCTCTTTGTATTTTTGTTTGAAACCAATTTAAACCATGCCTTGTCATGGCATTCTCTTTGTATTTTCTAAGAAATGTGTAATTTCTTTCAAAGAATGATTCAAGAATAATTTTCTTCTCAGCAGAGCACAGGAAAAATCATAAACTCCAGGTTCATGAAAAATTTTGATAATGAGAGGGCTTGAAGAGTAAAATATTGAGCAATGAAGAAGAAATAAAAGAATCCATGGAGATAGCATTTCTACCATCTGTTTATTCTGTATCTTTGAGTCAGATGCTGAGCAGTCCCATTCTTCCGCATGTACTTAGATGACTCCTTTTAGTGACTGCAGCTCCAAGAGAAGAAGCAGATATTAGTCTACAGTTTTATTTTTGTATTATAATTTAATTCAAAGGTAGAAAGCCTGTGATAGTTAGTCAAGTTCTGTCAGTGGCACATTTGTTCTGTGATCATATTGGCTTAGAAATTTTAATAAAACAGAAGAGCAAAGGAAGCAATTACATTGGAGAAATAGAATTTTTGTGATATAAATTTAATAATAGTTAAAAGACAGTATCTAAACTGTTTGTTTTGAATATTTTATGTTTTCTCCAGATAACAACAAAATAATTCCACATGTGTCAAAAACAAAAGGACCAAAAAGAAGATAGTGGGGCTTTTTGCGACAAGAAGGAATAGCTTTAAAAAATCATGTTGAGACATAACATGGCTTGGGACTAGAGAAAATTGTCTGCTATAGAGACACATCATTAGGTAAAATGTACTTCAAGAGTGCTGAGTTTGCCATAATCCCTTTTTTCTACTGCTTTGGTGTTATTGCAAAAGAAATGCTTCTTTAAGAAGGCTGACCAGTGATTGCAAAGTCATGGAGAGAATAATGTAAGTACTGAAGCAGGGTACAGAGACAAATTTTGGTCAAAAGCTGATATAGAAATGGGAGACCTAAGGAATTCTGTCTCTGTCAGTTGCCCTTTCATTGTCACAGCATCAGAACACGTGTGTTGATACTGCATTTCTGTCTACTTTCCTCTTTGTGTACATGGAGACCACATCCACCTCTACCAGGAGCACACCAGGATGAGGAGAAAATGCCATTATCCTGGCTATCAAAAAGCAATTTATTCAAAAGGCTGAGTTCAGTAGAAAAAACAAAAACTCACATCAATACCACCAAACTGTTCTTAGTATATCTGTAAAGAGTCTGTGTACTTTATAGTGATAGTGACCTCTTGTAAATATTTTACTAGCTGAGATCTAAATGTCAAAATTATATAGGTTTCCTTTTTTCTCCAATGGGAACAGGAGTGGAAATACAGTTTTCATTTGAAATTGTCACTTGTCCTAATGTTTTATTGCTGCAGTGCATGAGAACATATTTTTGTAGTTAGCACAGAAAAATTCCAGGTTGGGGGTAGTATACCATGATGGTCAAGAGATCAGATCCCACATCTTGAGTTTCACTCTTCTTGGAATTATTTTTAATCCAATCATTTATCATTTACTTGTCTTGGAGCAATAGCATAATTTTTTTTTTTTTTGGTGACAAAACCTATCCCAAGTTTTCTATTTTCAGAACCCTATCAGGTTATGGCAATTCAGTTCATGCCTAAGTTAATATATTTGGACAAAATCCTGAATGATAAGAAGGAGGCGTTGCCCTTATCAAGGTTTTTGAAATACGGTTTCCTTAGGAATGACCTTCACTGAGGGTACATTCTGTGCATACAAAGAGCAGAGTCATTAATAAATTATATACAATGTAGGACTTGAAAAATACATACAAGGTAGGCAAGGCTTTGTAGTTTGAAAGAGCTGCATGAAACTGTTAACATATGATGTGACATGAAATAAAAGTAACTGACCGCACAATAAGTGTTTCTAGAAAATCCAGTTTTGGATGGAAATAAAAACTAAAAGGGGGACATTAGCATGATAATGTTACTTGATAGGTTTTATCAAATATTAGAAATAAAGGTAGCAAAGTCATTCAGAGTTAGCAAAAGGAGAGGTTATAGCAAATTTTGAATGCTGAATTCTTCTTGACATGGAGAATTCAAACTACAGCTTCAAGGATAGTAGATGAGAATGGTACTTCTTACAGGTGATATATGTATATAAATCTATCTTAAAAATATTCCAATAACTGTTAAGATGGTTGTTTAAAATGTTACAACATTATCAATCAGTTGAAAAGATTTAGACATTTTACTACACAGAAATATTAAATTTAGTTTCAAATAGAATGTTTAATCTCTGCTAACACCTGTATAGTTTATTGGAAATAAACCAACTATGGGTGTTACATGGGCTGAAAAAAAGGTGATCTCAGTCTTTCAAGGAAAACCTCAAGGAGGTGTCAAGAACCATCACCTCTGGTGAAAGAAAAGCAGGGGATGTCAAGCACCTTCACATCGGAACAAATGAGTCAAAACTTTATTTTAATAAGGAGGACAAAGGCTAGAAATTGCAAGGACTCAATCATCCTGAGAGTAAAGTCGGTAGAATGAAATTCTGTGCCATTCAATGAGAGAAGACTGAGTCCTGATCAAAAACTACAGCATCACATCTGACAAGATACTTTTATCCTGTTGCTAGCAAAAGCATAAGAAAACAAGATGGATACAGACTGACCCATCTCTGATAGACCCTTCTAGAGGCCAACGCTGATTTTATTTACCCCTCAGTACCCATTAGAACTTGTGACAGTGAGCACCTCAGAGTTAATAATATGTTGCCTGAAAAAATGCTACTTATTATTTACTTTTATGTCTGCTGCCTGATAAACTGGAGTAGCTCAAGTGATAAATAGATATTTTATTCTTTGTCTTTGACTTATCTGATATCATGGCAAGCCAAATTTGGCAGGTTAAGAAGTAGAGGGGTGGTGCTGTTGTCAGTGTTTTTGTTACTTGGATCATGGGACTTGTTTTGGGAAGCCTAGTCTGCTGGGGGCTTATGGTGTCCACATGACAAAGAAAAGGAAAAGCATCTTTTATCAGGGAATTTCCAGGCTGATGAAGGGGGCTTTAAACTAGATTTGTTGTGGGAGGGGGACACCTATCCATCCCAATCCTACCAGTCATATGCCATCACCTGTGATGGACATCAGGAGCAGTTCAAAGGTATTTCAGCTGCTTCAGACAGTGAGTCAGCATTATACAGATGGCTCAGATGCCTCTACACAAACACTCTACTATAGGAAACTCTACACAAACACTCTGCTACAGAGAACAAGAAGAATTAGAGACTTGCATATGCCTGTGTGGAAATTATACCAATGGCATCACAGAGACATGGTGCGATGGCTCCTATAACTAGAGTATTGTCATAGAAGGTTGTAGGCTTTTTAGGAAAGACAGGCTAGGGAGACAAGGAGGGGGCATAACCTTCTGTGTCAATGACTGGCTGGGAGAGTATGGGACACTGCCTGCAGTGGATGAGGAGTCAACCAGAAGTCTGTAGGTGAAGATTAAAGGGAGTATGGAGGCAGAGGATGTCATAGTGAAGATCCTGCTACAGGCCACCCAATCAAGAGGCTGGTGTGGATGAAGCCCTCTGTAGGCAGACAGAAACAGTCTCACACTCCCAAACCCCTGGTCCTCATGGGGTTCTTCAACAACCCCAGTATCTCTTGTAGACAACACAGAAGGGCCCGAGCAATCTAGGAGGTTCCTGGACTGTGTTGATGACAACTTCCCCATTGAAGTGAAAGAGGTGCCAACAAGGAGAGATACTATTCTGGATCTTGTGCTCAGCTCAGGGAGGAGCTGGTGGGGAAGGTGATGCTCCAATAGAGCCTTGGCTGCAATGACCACGATGTGGTAGAGTTCAAGATCCTCATGGCAATGAAGAGATCACGCAGCAAGCTAACTGCCCTCAACTTCAGGAGAGCAGACTTTGGCCTCTTTAAGGACCAAATCAGTATAGTTCCAGGGGACAGAGCACTGGAGTGCCAAGAGGGCCAAGAATGTTGGCTAGTCTTTAAGGACCTCCTCCAAATTCAGGGACAAGAAATCCTGACAAGGAGGAAATCCGGCAAACATGCCAGGTGGCCCCCATGGATGGATAATGAGCTGTTGTGCAAAATCAGATTTAAAAAAAATAAGGAACTTCCAGAAGGTAGAAACATGATAAGTGCCCTGGAAAGAATGAAGGGAAATTATTTGAGAAGCTAGGGATAAGGTTAGGAAAGCTAAGGTCCAGATAGAAAGGAGTCTGGCCAGGTATGACCACAGGAAGGGCTTCTTAGGTATCTTGCAAACAAAAGAAAGACTAGGGATGATGTGGGCCCATGCTGGAAGGAAACAAGAGACAGGGCTACTCTGCATAAGTAGAAGGCTGAGGTCCTCAATGACTTCCATGCCCCCGTATTGAATGGTGAGTGCTTCAGCCACATTACTCAACTTGAGAAAAGCAAATGCAGGCACTGGAAGGAAGACCCTTCAGGCACCATAAGAGAGAATCAGGTTCAAGACCATCTGAGGAGATTGAATGTGCCCAAGTCCAACAAGATTCATCCACAGCTCTTGAGAAAACCAGCAGATGACATTGCCAAGACACTCTCCATCATTTTTGAAAAATTGTGGCGGTCAGGTGAAGTTTCCAATGACTGGAAAAAGGGAGATATAACCCCCATTTTTAAAAAGGGGAAAGTAGAACACCCAGGGTACTACAAACCAGTCAGTCTCTCCTCTGTACCAGGAAAGATCATAGAGCAGATTCTCTTGGAAATTATGCTAAGACATATGTAAAAGAAAGAGGTGATTGGGAAGAGCTGATGTGGCTTTAATAAGAGCAAACCAAGCCTGACAGATTTGGTGATCTGGGCTACAGCCCAGGTGGGGCTACAGCCTTGGTGGACAGAGATGAAACAACTCATATCATCTATTTGGATCAGTGCAAATCATTCCTCAGTCCCTTGTGCCATCCTTGCCCTTATATTGGAGAGATATGAATTTGATGGTTGGACCACTCTGGGTAAAGAACTGGCTGGATGGCAACACCTAAAGGGTTGAGGTCAACAGCTCATTGTCCACATGGAGACCAGTGATGAGTGGACTCCCTCAGGGGTGGGTCCTGGGGCCGAGACTGTTCCACACCTCTGACAGTGACATGGGCAGTGGGATCAGGGCACCCTCAGCAGGTTTGCTGCTGACACTGAGCTGTGTGGCGCACTGGACACAGGGGAGGGAAGGGATGGCATCCACAGGGACCTGGACAGGCTGGAGAGGTGGGACCATGCAAACCTCAGGGAGCTCAGCAAGGCCAGGGACAAGATCTTATACCTGCATTGGGGCAATCCCAGACACACCCACAGGCTGGGCAGAAAAGTGATTGAGAGCAGCCCTGTGGGGAAGGACTTGGGGGTGGTGGTTGATGAAAAACTCACCATGAGCCAGCAGTGAGTGCTCACAGCCCAGAAAACCACAGGAATCCTGGACTGCATCCAAAAAAGAGTGGCCGCCAGGTCAAGGGAGGGAATTCTCCTCTGTTCTGCCCTGGTGAGACCCCTCTTGAGGCACTGTGTCCAGCTCAGGGGTCCCAAACATAAGACATGGAACTGCTGGAGCAAGTGGAGAGGGCCAAGAGAGGAGGGCCAGTGTTGTTGATAAAGGCAATAATGCATCTTCCCTGTGAAGATAGGCTGAGAAATTTGGGGCTGTTCAGCCTGGAAAAGAGAAGGTTATGTGGAGACCTCATAGCAGCCTGCCAGAATCTGAAGAAGTCTACAGGAAACTTCTGTCAGGAACTGTAGTGATAGAGCAAAGAATAAAGGCTTCAAAGTGAAAGAAGAAAAATTTAGGTTAGATATAGGGGAGAAATTCTTAACTGCAAGGGTGGCGAGGCACTGGAAGAGGTTGCCCACAAAAATTATAGATGCCTCATCCCTCACAATATTAAAGGCCAGGTTAGATGGGGCATTGAGTGGGAATTGCCCAATCCTGGCAGGAGGGTTGGAACCAGATGATGTCTAAGGTCCCTTCCAAATTAAAACATTCTATGATTCTTAGATTATTTGGCCAATTATTTTAAGGTGGAAGAGTTTTCATTTTCTTCTATAAGAATATTTAAGGATCTATTGTCTTTATTGATGTAAATTTAGTTTCTCTCTAAAAGTGTGTTGGGTTTTAACAGCAGACCTTTCATAATTATTTATTTATTTATTTTACACAGATTACTGTAGTACAGTATTGTTTTCCTTAAAAGTATAAGGATTATTAAGTGAAATATGGGTTTTTGCTAAAACTTCAGTATTCAGAAACATAGGCACAAAACCTGCTTATCTGCTAAGAATGCATGTGTACTCAGCTTTTACAGTTATTTCCAAAGAGAAAAAAAATTAAATTGCTATTTTCAACTTTGCAAGGGATTTTGTGCAGCATGGGCTTATGCTCAGTTATCTCTTCCTCAGAAACATCCAGTAGGTCCTATTTCCAGTGAGGTATTGTGTAAGATCATGTTTATAACTCGTCAGCTGGTGGTGCCTACTCAGTCCTCTGCTGCTCTTGGTAAGAGCAATTGCTTGTGTCAGGCCTCAGTGCCCACAGAGATGGCAGCAGCTTTCTGAGGATGTGTGCAGTGTAACAGTAACTGGCCATGTCAGTGTGAGGCTGCTCTCTTTCAGTGACTTTCTTACTGCTTCCTTACCTGTTTTGGGAATCAGCAGATACAAGATGTATTCTGCTGCCATGGCTGTATGGAACTCAAGCATGATTTCTGCCTGCTGCAGACAGAGGCAGACAAATGCTGCATTTGAGGAAAACAGCACTCTGGCTTACTTAATGAAATTAAAGTCTACGTGGATATTTATTTTACATTATGCATTCTTACAAAAAAGACTGCATCAAATAGCTGTGGGATACTTCAGGGTCAAATTCTGGTTTATACCCATCAAATTGTATTCATACCAGTGAAATTAAGCAGTATGAAAGTGAGAATAGGAGTCATCATCTATCTCTATATTCCAAGACATTGAAAAAACTAGAATATATTTGATTGTGTAGTTATATTTAAAATACATAATGTTAGTCTGCACATTTGAGTAAACTTGCAGTCTAGCATATCATGACAAAGAATTAATAGTGTCATAACACTGGCATATGATAGAAACACTGTAAATATTTTTTACAAAGCAAACATTGTCTTTAAATGAGAGCACACAAGCTAGCTGAAAGAAGAAACAGTTAGAGATTTATTTAATATTAAAAAGGAGGAAAAGCAAACTAAAATCCACAACAGTCTTGCAGCTTGGGTGGGTTTCACTTGATCCTTAGAAAAGTATACAAAGCCTCATACACTGATCTCCTGATGTATAATACTATACCAAGTAGAACTTCCAAATCTCAGACAGACAGCCTTCCTGTGGGAAAATCCCTAACTTTTCTTTATAATTATGAATCTTGCTAGGGGCAAGCAGAAAGAACATTTTAGTGATTAAACATAGGATAGATTCTTTCAAAACGTCTTTGAGGAAGGTTATCTTAGTCATTAGATACGCAGTATTTTTAAACATCCTGGATCAGCTCTTCAAACTATGCCCCAGCTTCTTTGTGCTGTGCGTGTGGTAGAGAAGAAAAAAGCTGCTCTTGAAGGTCTCTGTGGCACCTCCATGAGCTTGTGCTGTGTTGTGAATCTGGACACAGCAGTGTACCTAATCAAGACAAAATGTGAGAAGAAGAAAAACTGCTATGGTTTCCTCATTTGCACCTAAACTCTGGTTTAGATGGCATTGAAATATTTTGCAGCATATCTATTATATGATGGTGGAAAATATGATCAGAATGAACTCCTAATCATTAAAACCTCATTATTCTGGGAAAAGAAACCATGACATTGACCTTCTGCTCTGCTCACCCTTGTCCTTAGCTTCACTGTTTTGTTTTTAATGAATAATAGTGAAAATAAAGCATATCTTTCCACATGCTGCTAAATATTTATATTGACTACACCACCGCACCACTACTTTCCGTAACATTGTAGCTGATCATTTTAAACAGTTTGAACAGTTTCCATTAAAAACCCCGGTGAGATTCCTTCACAGTCTCTGATGCAGCCTTCCATTGCCAAGAGATTTCTCCTACTATTCATGGAGTCAGTTGCAATTATTTTCCAAATTATACCTACAGTGTGCTTTTAGACAAGTCTACCTGTCTAAAGCTGCTGGTGTTTGACTGACTCTGTAGAACTGAATAAAGCAAGGATTACCAAACTTAATTTGAAGAGGTTACAGTACTTAGAGCTCTGTGTAAGGTCAAGTCCTTGCACAGGAACTGATCAATTGTTCACACTCTGCACTGAACAGTTCCACAGCAAATACAACAGTCTGGAAATTTCTCAGTAAACTGTGGTATTCTTGATACAAATATGACAAGCAACTTCAGACAAGCTCAGGAAGAGAAGACCATATCTACTTGTACTCGAGAAAGAAACACAACATTTACAGGCTGAAGAGAAAATCTGTAATAACAGCTATTACAGACACAAAGACAGTAATTTGGAAAATTAAATATTCTAATTCTAACCTCTAAGTAGAAAATAACTCTTCAAAGATGGGCACAAAACCTTACCTATGTCTCTCAAATAATTACCTCTTCCTCTACAATCTCCTCTTCCTCACTCCCTGAAATGACTTGGTCATGAACTGCAGGTCAGTGTATTGTGGCTACATTGGCAACACCAGGCAATACCAGAGAATACCAGAGAACTCAGAAGCAGAGACTTCAAAAAACTTGCTGACAGGCATTTCTTTTCCATTTTCATATTGTGTCTGCTCCAACTTATAACCAGCTACTGTAGGTTTCAGGTGTGGAAAGGTTATGCAGAGAGATGCCTATGTTCTCATGCACACAGGTCAAAATTATGCTTTAAAGCTCCACTTGGAGACCAACCAGTGGCTAGCAGAGCTCTGTGAACACAGGTTTCATGTTCCCAGCAAGGTATAATGCTTACTGAACAGAGATGGCACTCCAAGTTTTAGTACAGACTGGCAAATTTGCTGTAACAGCGCTCTGAGTTGTAGTACAGATTGACAAATTTGCTTAACAGATCTTTGCAAGGACATGTGCCAGGGCGTGGATCACAAGAGCACCTTCATCCATTGATAGCACATGTCTTAGAAATAAATGAAGGGGAAGGGTGGAACCTGCCTTTCATCTGCTGAGATGGGATCACCTAGCTGCAGTCAAAATAACAGTAATGCTTCCAGTTCAGCAGCCAACAGAGTTCCCAGTGAACAGAGCAGGTACAAGCTCTGTTCTACCTGCTGGAAGTGTCCTCCAAGCTGTGGCCATTCCTTCAGTCTGATTCAGACCAAGCTGTGGCCAGAGAGCTTGTAGTCATTTCTCAGTCTCCCTCACACACTGGGCAAGGCACTTGACAGCAATGACCAAGTTAAATTAGGCAGAGATTCACAGTCTCCCTTTTCCATTGCGGGAGCCTTACAAACCACTGCTGAAAGATGGAAGCTGTCCAGATCTTTCCCCCTGTGGAGATTTTGGACCTCGTCTAACACTGCAAACATCCTCCACAGTGGTACCCACCTAAAGAAGGGCTGAGGTGTTTAGGCAGTTAGGGTCCAAAATGGGATCCTCAAAACTTTGTCTAGCTGATGACCATTCCCAGAGAAGAATGACCTGTGCAGAAGACCCAGATTTCTCTGCTGGAGTTTCTTAAACATACAGAGTTCTGTCTGCAAGGATGCCTAGTCTGTTTCTGACAAGATACATGCTTCAGGCAAAAGTCATCCTCCAAATTATAGAAATAATCATTGCATTTGGAAAAGACTTCCAAGATCATTGAGTCCAACCAAATGGACGTAAAGATGCTTTTCATGTCAGAGATTTCAACCTTCAAGCTCTTGATTCCTTTCTCCAGTTTCACCTCTCCTGCTGAATAACTTCAGTGAGTGGGATGGAAGAACCCCACCAGACACAGAGCAGCTTCACACCTACACAGGACTGCTTTAGATGGTGGAGGGATGCATGGCTTTAGCAGGCATGGAGGGAGTTTGAAACCAGGTTTGCCTAGATAAATGCTGAAACCAGTGATCCCTTTTAGAGAAGGGGGAGCTACTGCTCCAGGCATCTTCTGAAGTTATAAATAATACCTTGCAAACCTCAAATAAAAATAAATACATAAATAAATAAATAAATAAATGAAACATTAGTGTGTTCACTTAAGAAAGGGCCTTGGATGTAAACTCTGAGAGGGGAGGGATGACTGCCAGTAGCACTAGGGCCTATTCCCTTTACCAACAGAACCTTTACAAGGAGGGTGCTATGTGATCAGTCCTATCTTCATGGACAGAGGCTTATATTTGGTCATGAAGCATGTACATGGATCCCATGCTGATTGAGGAGATGGAGAAGGCCCAGGCAGAGCTTTGCCCAAGCAAGCCACACTATCCTGCACATAAATGAGTCTGCAGCACTGGAGAAGGAACACCCTGTTCCAGAGGAAGGACAAAGGAGTGTGGGAACTCAGGGTGAGAAGCCAGCCAGGGTCGGGCTCACACATCTGGAGAGTTCCAGGTCACAGCCCAAGCAGTGCAGTGGGAAAAGAGCAGCAATGCATTAAGGCAAGGGCAAGCAGCCACATGCCTGAGAACAGAATAGTTTCAGCTCCCTGACTCAGATTTCCAACAGCCACTCTGGAGGGGCTTCCATGAAGAGGGAGAAAGCACTGACAGAAACACAAGCCCAGGCCTCTCTGCCAATGCTCTATTTCCAGTGCTACAAAGGCAAGATGAAGTTTATCAGGGATACCTGATCCATCATCGAGGAATCGTTGTGGTCGGTGCCTCTTCACACACAGATGTGAATTTTAGTAATCCCTATGCTTTGGGAACTATCCTGCAGCAATTGTTTTCGGCATCCCTCCAAGGAAGAGAGCACCTGCCTAACCATCCCCACCAAAACCAACTCAGTCTGTGTTGAAGAGGAGAGAAACACCCTTTCCCAGAGAAGTTCTGCTGGCTCTTAACACCAGTGAAACCTTTCATGAGCCCATGCACGTCAAGACTATGCCATGAAAAAAGGGCTCCAGTACCAGAGAGCACAGTATCAGGGTATCACAGACTCTGTGGAACAACACAGGCAGACATAAACCGCCTCCAACCTCCCTTTTTGTCTTCCATGTTTTTCTTAGAATTGTATTTACCAATCTACTGCACCTGGTAGTTTCACTGACCTAACTGGAATCACTAATTTTTTGTTCTTTTTAGACTCCACAGTCATAAGAGTTCATACATTCTCTGGCTCTATGCACTTTTATTGCCAAATAAAAAATATAAAAAATTATTGACTAAAGGGCTACTCAGACTAGCACCACCTCAATTACAGAAATTATTAAGAACTGGATCAGGTAACTCACCCAATTTAATTCATCATTAACTGGTTAAATTTTAATTCTCTGCTTGATCAACAGCTGCTTTAATTACTGCCTTTTTTCCAGCACTATATTAAAATGTGTATCAAAATTAAAATATCTCCTAAAATATGAGGTATAGAGTTATCTTACTAAATAATTAAAAGCATATAAAACTCTACTGAATCAACATGTTTCTTTAGGGACTATAATAGACAGAGAAGCATTTGATCTTGCAGAACAAGACTTTCAGTTTTCAGGGTGTTTTCCATCCACACTCAGTCCTTGCAGTATAGAATTTGCACTGATAATTGCAATGCTGCTACTTGTCAGGCTCTTTCATTCTTGATTCTCACTTCTTCTATGAAGCACTTAGTGAATGAAGAGACCAAATTCTCCTGCGAAAGTTGGCAACAATTTCACCATAGAAACAGGAATAAGTGCAGAGTTGAAAAAAAAATATTTTATCGTGATTTAGCATTTATAAGACACAAGGCTTTCACTCTATGTCAGCCAGTTATTACTGCAGAGTTGTATTAACACCACTGTGTTGTTTTATTTACTTTTATGGGCTGCAAAGGTTACATAATTGCTCTAAAGACATGAGAGGACCACAGTCCATTGTATTAGGCACTACATATCTGTGGAAGAGCCATAAGCATCCTCAAATAAACACCTGCTTAAATGACACAATGATTTCAGAAAGAAGGGTTTTTCTATAGGCAAAATGTTCACAAGGAAAAATGTCAAATTGATGAAGAATAATTTTGATTTGATAGTTGTAAGGAGAAGTATCTGTCTTTCATAATCTTCTGGGTTTGTGGTTTGGTTTTTTCTTCTTTGGTTGGGGTGGGTTGTTGGGTTTTTTTGGGGTTTTTTTTTTATTTGTTTTTTTTGTTTTGGTTTGGTTTTGGTTTTTTTTTTGGGGGGGGGGGGCATGGGTAGGGGTGGAGGGACTGGGGAGGGGATGTTCGTTTTTTGGTGATCGTCAAGTAAGTTGAATTAAAACTGCAGGCACCTTTGCCTAATGCAATAAGTTTTGGAGAGCCAATGCACTGTGGGACTGAGGTCCCAAACGTTGAAATTTCACTTCCAGGACTAATTTAATGACCTGCTTTGAAGTATCTCATAATAGTACTGGTATCACAAAGAAATATGATATGTAGCAGTCCTTGCAAAAATCTAAATGTTCTTTCCTTTGCCATTATATAATTGGCAGGGATTGCTGACTTTGAAATGGAATGGCCTCAACTGAATTGAGGACACATGGTTCTCTAAAAGTCCATTGGGGCTTTACTCAGAATAAAAAAAAAATTAAGATCAGAGCATAAAACAGCTGTGCTTATTGTAATGACAGGCAAAGATGCATTGAAAATTAATTCATTAGAAGAAAAACAGTGAACAGAGATTTCAAAACATACTGCTCCTCTATGAACAGTGGGAGTTAGTTGTTTTCCTAGTTTACACTGCCTAGTAAACTGGTAAGTAAACTGCCCAGTAAACTGCCCAGTAAGATCTGGACTCAATGCTTGACTAAAATGCTTTTATTTAAGCTAATACAACAGCTTGAGCTTCCTGGTCAGAAAATGCTCAATCCTGATCATCCTGACTTAATTATCAGAACTATCCCCAGATTTCAGAGAGAAAAGGCCCAGCCCTGAGTAAGGTTACTTGATTAACTGAAAAAGCTCTGGCCTTTCAAGTGCCCATCTTGTCAAAAGGAAACCCTGCATCTTTAGAACACCTCAGATCCCACTGACTGTGCTGTGTGTGAATTTTGGGGTCATTCTGCAACAACAAATTGGGCAGCTGCTGAGCTCAGAATGAGCCTGAACTTCAGTCATATCAGTAAAGTCAGTCCTGCAAAACCTTACTTACTTCATATCACAAAGGTGAAATACATGCCAATTAGACCTTCAGACCTGGCAAGGGGCTAATTCCATTAGGTTTTGCTAAGAGTTCTCTCCCTTAAAATATAATATAGGTAATTTGTATGTAGTCAGAAACACCAGGACTTGGACATACAAAATTTCCCTTAGGCAACAATTAGCAAGACAGGGAATAGTTGTTTTATTTTACAATATTCTCTACATTCAGATGAGTTATTAACTCGTGTTTCTGATTCCCCCACCAAGCAAGATGCTTTTACTGATGCACCAGCATCTTATAATAAGATATATTATACCTATAACATATCTTATTATATTATTAATGTAATAATAGGGGGGTTTGTCTTAGAAAATTGTATCATTTAAAGTAAAATATGGAAAAAGAATGAGGGTGGTAGAAAGGAAATTACTTTTTCCTACAAAATCACAACAGTGATTTTATATGATTTTTAAATACTGACTTTATATGATTTCTGTACAGATTTTATACACTGATTTTTGACCCACCAATGTCCAGGGAGGTTTTTGTGACTAGATGCAATGAGAGTTGGAGTTGAGCCTGCAAAGCCATGCATTCCTGCCTCACTAGAAGTTAGCAGCAAATCCTTCACTACCTTCACAGAAGGCCCTGTGTAAACTGGAAATTTTGCTCCTGCAATTTCTGATTCACTAAAGTGCTCTAATATTAATTACTTCAGATTACTTACAGAAAGATCTTCAATGTCTGAGACCTCAGTTTGTGTCTTCAAGTAGGGGGAAAAATGTTTGGCCTCCAAATTTCAGAATATTTTTAAGTGTCGTATATATTGTAAGACCTTATACATATCATAATATCTTTGTAAAAAAGGTTAATTTATGGGCTGTAGTTAAAACCTTCATAAACTTTTCAAGTTAATTCCCACCATATTTTACTTTATCATGCACAGTGACACGTCAGTATTATCTCTATATACCTGCTAAGTTTAACACTTTTCAAACAACACCTTGTATTTGTGACAGTTAAAAATAAACACAAAATTTTACCCATGAGAAAAAAAAAAAAAAAAAAAAAAAGAGGAGTACCAGGATCATGGTTAAGATTCCTTTTCTAGGAAATGTTGCTGTCTTGATCCTGAATTCCCTGAGCTATTGGGAGTTTAAAATGGTTTAAATGTGTTTGATGGAAAATTATTCCAAAAGCCTTGGAATATAATTTACTCTACACAAGAGGAAATTTGCAACTACTAAATCTAGAAAACAGCACTTATTCACAGAGAGAGTCCTACCCACTGGTAAATTTCGTAATTCCACATTAGCAGACTCAATTACAATATACACTGCAAATAGCATATCAGTGCATCATAGTTACAGCAATCAGCTCCCAAAATGGGATATCATGGCCCTGAACTCAACCATACTGAGAAAGAGCACAGAGTTTGAAGAGGAATTACACAGCACATCGGCTTGCATTTCAGCAGAAAAACAGCAAGGGCAGTGGATGGGCTCATGTGCTGTTCAAGAATCTGAAAACCTACTATCAGCCACTCAATGTTCCAGGAGAGTTTGAGATCTCAAAAAACCCAAATGAGTAAATGGAACGAGTGACATCCAAGCAAAAGATGCCTCTTTCTCTTCACTTTCAAATGCTGCTTACTTTTGAGTTAAACGCCTTTACTGATTCTAACCACCTCAAACAAGCTTTACAGCTTGCAATATTCACAAATCCAGGATGGTGGACTGAATAGAGGGAAGGCAGCGTTCTAGTCCCAAAGAAGATCTTTTATCTAAACTGACTTCCTCTCATTAATTGATTTGCTTCGATCATCCCTTAAGGTTCATGAACAAGAGTGACTTTGGAAATTTTTAGCCATTCTCTGCAAAACTTCAACTGGGGGGGGCGGGGGGAAATCCATTAAATTTTTAGTGACTAAGACACACACACACAGAATGGAAGGGGTGTTGTGATGGAGATCGAGAAAGCGGCAGCTCTGACCCCAGGGGGGCTTGAGTGTCCACGGCCACTTCCTGCTGTCGAGGCGGCCCTTCCGTGCCCGAGGGGCGAGCGGGGCACGGCCGTGGCCAGCAGCTGGGTGTGGGATTGCCTGGGCAGCCGTCCGGTCATCCCCTCCCGGCGGCCGGGGCTGGGGGAGGCCGGGCCGCGGCAGCGGCGACTCGGGAACAACAAAGTGGGCTGTAAAGCCTCCAGGTGGTGGGTGTATTTGTTGTCCTGTCTGGGAGGTGCGGTGGCTCCCCGGCCCCGGCAGATCCTAGTGCTGCTGTGGACATTAAGAAAAGTCTCTTTTGGCTGATTCCAAAACCAGATAAGGAGCCGCCGAGTCACCAGCTATGTCTAGACACCGGACCTCACAAGTCAAACGGCTTGTTTGGATTAGCCTTGGAGATCTACCGACCTGAACAGCCCTCCTAAAGAAAAGCCACAGTAACACCCTATTTTCCTCTTCCCATTGCCACACGAGGTCTGCCCGGAGACAGACGCCGAGTTCTGATTTTGGTCCGTGTCATTTCTGGAAAATTTTCTGTCTTCTCTCTTCCCCACAAACACACCTTAAACCCTGTTTTGTCTTTCAGAAGAAAATAAAACAAAGAAGAAGACGCACTGCAGCAAAATCCTGGTTTGCAATCTTCCTCCTTTCTTCCCTCCTTCCTTCCGCTAGCCACACACCCCAGAAAAGAGCCGGAGCCGCAGGTGGCTCATCCATCCAGCGGCAGCCGCTGCTGGAGCTGCGGCCCCGGTGCTGCCGATCCCGGGAGAACTGGCCTGGAGCGGGGTGCGTGGATCTGCCGCAGCGAGACTGAGCCCCCTCCTTGTCTCCTTCGTCCTCCCTCCCTGGCCTACAGGGAGTCCTTGCTTGGTGGCCCTTAGCAGCTGCAGGGAAATTTAAGGAAATTCACACGACGCTGCGGTGCGATATAAAAGCAGCATCTCTCGGCTGGGATGCCGCGCAGAGCAGCATCCAGAGCCTGCCCCGAGCTCCGGCACGGGTAGGAGGCTCGGAGAACAGTACCTATTGATTTTACACGCTTTGGCCCTAGCTAATGAGGGCGGATACCGTGCAATATGGAAAGATCGGGTATACAGGCGAGTTTTCTCCGCTCTCCACTACCACCCCCACCACCCCGGAGCCTGCTTCCTTGGGAACTGCCTTCTCCTCCTGCACTTCACAAGCCCTAGGAGGTGAGGAGTGATCCTCCAGAAGGGCCGGCACACTGGGAGCTGTTAAGTTTATGTTTGTGGCGCCTGAGCTCAAACAGTCATTCAGTGGCTTGCTCTGTTATCAAGAAAACAACAATCAGGAACAATCAGTAAACAGGATCTCTTTCCAGCCCCTTTATTAACTACTTACCGCTCAGCTAAAGCACGCAAAGTGCCCAGCAGCGGCATCTCTCACCGTAAACGCTTTCGGTGTTTCGGGCGTGTAGAGAGGGCCAGGGAAGATCAGTGCCCGTGAAACCCACTCGGTACCACAGACCCTGACCCCTACCCGGCTCCGTCCCGGGAGCTGTGCTGGGGCTGGGGATGCTGCGGCCTGACGGCTGGCATCGCCTGAGGGCCCCCTGTTCTTTCCCTGACATCCCTTCTTAGGAAAACCAACGTGAATTTGTTAGTAAATGTATGCATACAGATGTATATAAATGCAATCTCTTACCGTTGAGGTGTTTAACTGATCCCAACTCTGGAATTCACGTACCCAGCTTCTGCGTCACACTGCCACGTTGGCTGGGGATGCTGAGAGCTAATTAACCTGGGTACAAATATTGAAATGAGAAGAGTTTGAATATTGATCTCAGTGTGTGCAAACAAAGTCCTCAGAGAAAAATTATAGCGGGCTTATTTGACACTGTTAAGCGTAGCTGCAGCAAGAAGTGAACCGGCGTATCCGGGACTGCTAATCGCCCCCCTCGGTCCACACCGGAAAGAGGAACCAGAGCAGAGCAGAGCACCATAAGGACATGCATTTCATGAAGAGGATCTTTTCTCTCGCTTACTCAAATCCTACTGCCCAAGCTCAGGAAGTGTTCTACCGAAGGCGCTAGGAGGATCCTCTCGAAAGTGTCTTTATTTGCTTCAGGGTAAAAAGCACTCTAAAGCTTGGGCCTCACAAATTCATGTAATGAAAAAAGGAATCAAAGGCCATAAAAGCAAAGAAACCTCTGAAAATCAGACGAGTATTGTTTAAGCGAAGTTTGGAGGGCGGAGGTTCCGGGATGACGGCGGGTGTGGGTCCTCAGTGGTAGTGGGGACGCGGACACCCCGGAGTGGCCGCCGTCAAAGCTCCCCGACTCTTCCTACCCCCGGGCAGGGCTGGGGGTCTCAGTCCCTTTGCGGGGGTGCAGGAGGAGCCTGGTGGTCGGTGTGAGTGTGCAGGCACATCCCCAGTGGGCTCCCAGCTCGCAGAACCGCAGCAGCGCTGAGGCTCCAAAGGCACATTGCTGCTGCTGCTGCCCTGTGTGTTCCAAGGCGCAAGACGCCGTGCTGGCAGGACAAAATCAACCCCTACCTCCCGGCGGGCGCCTTATCTCCACGGCTGCCCCGGAGGGCGAGCCGGGACCGCGAGGCGCCCAGCAGGGCTGGGGAGCCTGTCCCTCGCAAGGCCCGACAGTCCAAATCGCCCTTCCCTCCTGCGCGGCCCTCGGAGGCGTTCAGCCGCCCGAAGGTCCTTCCCGGGGGCGGCGGACAGCGGGACAGGTCTCACCGCCCCGCGGCGAGCAGGTTGCTGTCTCTCGGGGCCACCCCCGCCCTTGTGATCCCGGTCCCCGCGGCTTCTACCAGCTACACCTCAGCCTCCCGAGGCGAGAGGAGAGCGCAAAGGGCCCCACGGTGCCCTGCCCGTGCAGGTTTCCAGCGCCAGCCACAGACCCTCCCGAGTCGGAGACTCCGTCTCCAAACTCACCCAAGTAAGAGCGACTCCAACAACTCACAGGTCAGACCACCGGGCAGAAATGATACCCCTTCTCCCTCCCGCCCCCCGAAGCGCCGTACCAATCCTCTGATCCTGCATGAAAACACAAGGGTTACTGATGACACAGTTTAAGGTAGATTTCATATTTATTTAAATATTTATCAAGTACTCAAAAATGTATTACACTTGAGCATACAAAATGAATCCAGTTTCTAATCAGGATGATTGAAATCCTTGTATTAGATTTTAACATTTTTTTTCATGTTCTCTGTACTGTCGAAATGGTTTGTCTATAGCTGAGCTTGCTCAGAGTGGGCTGAGATGGTGAGGAGGGAGGGAAAAGAAGGTTATGTTAAGAAAACATTGGGGTTTGGAATAACTGACATGCAAACCAACTTGTCCTTGTCAGGCTGAAAATCTCTGTATGTTCCAGTCCTTAAGGGTGTTTTAAAGCGAACCTTTGTCTTGTGCTGCCCGGGAGCATTAGGGAGCACTTGGATTGGAGCAAAAACAACCCTTTCCCTTTTTTTTTTTTTTTTTTAATTTACTTCTTTCTGCTTTTCCCCAAGAAATCGCCCGCGTTTCTAGCTTTCACCACCCTCTCCCCCGCAAATTAAAAAAGGAAGAAAAGAGGGAGTGAAGAGAGGGAAGTCGACAGAAAATAAGGAACATATTCGTGCAATTTCACAGCAATATCCCCGACAGAAATATCCCCACAACTATTCCTCCTGCAGCATTATTAAATTGTTTTGACAGCAGACATTGATAAATAATGGTCATACTTGACTTGTTAAGCAAAAAGCGTCCCTTTTATCAGGAGCTTATACTTAAAGTACAGGTCACTTCAACAATCTCAACAACGAGGCTTTGGTATACAGCACTTTCTTTTTATTATTTTTTAAAAATAGCAGAACTCAGCAAAAAGCCTGAGCTCTCAGTTCTTTAGATGTCATAACGTTATGTCTGATCATGCCTAGAGTAATATCACTTTTAAGGGCAAGGGATGGGGTGGGGGAACAAGAGACTTTCTAACGTTATCGATTGAAAGCTAAGGCATCCAACTAGCCCTGATACAGTTGTTGAAACGGAAATTTACAAGCTGGTCGTTAATACTTGCAATAAAATATCACACTCCTTTTATTCACTAACGACCGGCTTTGCATGCAATATTTTATTTCAGGTATTTTAGCTGCTAACCTGTAAATATTTAAAAGAGGGAACTTTGTTCATTATTTAATGTTAATATTATCATCATTATTATTATTTTCTATTCCAAACGCTTATCTAGTGAAATAGTCCTGAAGATATAATAATTCTACATATGGCGCTTTTATTTCACATCATATTTAAGGAAAGAAAAAGGACAAAACCACATAGAATTAGACATATAATTCAAAGACCACGGTACAACCTTTTCTTTTTTTTTTTCTTTTTTTTTTTTTTTTTACTTCAGCAAACAAAAAAATAATAGTCAACTGACATGAAAAGTGGCAAGTCTTCCGATAATAAATAATAAATTACTTTATAATTTTGCAATGCAAGAGCAAACAAAAGGAGTGATTTTTTTTCTTTTTACTTTTCCTATTTTTTTAAATTTTTCCTATTTTTTTCTAGAGAGTGAGAGAGAAAGAGAAAGAGAAAGGAAGAGAGAAAAACAGTCGTTATAACCAATGACTATACACATCTCTGGGGGAGGGGAAGGTTCTTGGGCGGACACATTTCAAACACAATCCCGAGACGCTCTGTGGCAAAATAGAGGTATACCTTGTTGCAATGTTTATATAAATTCGCATTTAAAGAGGAATTCAAAAACCTATTTTTAATCGCATCACGCTTAATAGGGGGTGGATCTCAACTAAACAAAATCAAAACCCCGCTACAGGCATGCTAGAAGAGACCCAGGAAAGAACCCCTTGTTAAGAGTCAACTAAAAACAACATTGCAAACCAATGCAGCTCCACCTTCCTGCAAGGAATCTTTCAGCAATGCAGGGCTGAATCGTCTCTTTCCTGACGATGGAAAACCTACTGGAGCTTCTTTTGGCAAGGCTATCCCCAATATAGAAACAGCACCATTCGGAATGGGAGGGACCAGATAGAAAGTCCCTCTACCTTGGTTGGTTTCTCCCTAAGATGTGCAGTCAAATGAAAAGATTTCCATTTTGTTTCTTTCTTTCTTTTTTTTTTTTTTTTTTTTTTTTTGAGATCCACAAGTACAAATCCTTTATATTTGGAAAACGTCTTTTCGATACTCCTCTGATCATTGAAAAGCACAGGGTTTGTGGTTCTTCTAAGAATTTTTTTTTTCTAGTAAGATCCCATGATTGTCTTCACAGTGTTGCTACCATATTACCTTGTCTTTTCAAATATGACTCCGTTCATCTCATGGAGCAGTTCCTTGCTAGGTTCATTACAGGGTTGTTAAATATTCTTTCCCCCTAAATTTCGAAATCCCAACATGTTCACTTTCCCACTCTCTTCAACAGGGGTGAGGGTAAGGGCAGAAACAACAACAACAGATATTTGAATGAATGTTCCTCATGCCTCAATAGGACTGGCTACCATGCTGTTGGGTGTATCTGGCAGCTGAGAGGACATTGATGCTACTTCACTTCCAGTAGAATTGGAACCAGGTCCTCCTTCTGAAAAATTAACCTGCCAAAAAGAAAAAAAAAGGAAAAAAAAAGAAAAAAAAAAAGAAAAAAGAGAGAGAGGAAAAAAAAAGAAGAAAAATAAGAAAAAGAACTGTTGCTACAACCGTAAAACTCAAAGAAAAGTAGCAGGCAAAGGAGAACACAAAAAAAAATATACAAGGCATGCAGCCAATAGGCCTGATACATCTCCACAGGAGGCTGTGTCACTGCTGGTTGCTCTTTTTAGCTTCCCCATTGACTTCACAGGAACCTTCTTCAGGCCTTTGGCCAAATCACCAAGAAAAAGTAGATTAAAAAAATGGAAAAAGAAGACTGAAAAAATCAAGCAAATAAACAAACAAACTTATTAATGAGGCCTTCTTTCCTCTCTTGCAAGAGTGACAATCCCAATAGGATGTTCTAGTCAATTATTTAGGAGTGCATGTGTTTTCTTGACATGAAACTGAAAGATTACTTTTTTCCCCTTTTGTGCACATACCAAAATAAACCTGGAAGTAGCATCCAGGACCAGAAGGCATTTGAAACCAGCCATCCTCTTTCATTCGTGATTCGAGGCTGGTGCTATCTCTTCTTAATGAGAGTCTGTTTGATAAAAAAGGTCACACTATTCCATCCTAATGTGCCCCACTGCTCCCGTTAGTTTAGGAGTAGTGCTGGGAAAAGGCATGACTTTGGGTGGAGCTTTGTTAATCCAGAAGCATTTCTTTGTCACCTATTTAGCTGGCCAATTCTGTGATTAAGGCCCTCTCCAGATTAGAGCCATGCCTTGAACGGCCAATGAATGCTCTGTTCCTTCCACTATTCTTTAATTTAACTCTTTTCAGTATCACATATTATGTCGAATATATATCAATATTAATGTGTCAAGCTAATGGTCTATTTACCTATATGTGTATTTGGACTATCCATCTTCCATCCTGCCTTTTTTTTTCCTTGAACTATTTAATACAAAACCTCACTGCATCAAAGATTTTTAAAGTCTCGTATTTTGTTAAGGCACAGTAAGTAAAGCAACCAAAGGAGATAATTTTTTCTCCTGTCTGATGGACAGCTTGATTAAAGCAGGAAAAGCAGTGGTTGCTTTAGATGTAAGAGGATGCAAATAGCCCTGCTGCTGTGCTACAACTTCCAGAGCAAGCATAGCGTGCCAGCGAGGGGAGCACACTGCAGACTGCTGTTGGGCAAAAGAAAAGAGATTCTGCAGGAGAGCATGATACTAAACTGAAAAGGTCTGAACACAATGCTAGATTCAACTACAAACCTTTGTCTTCTGTTACTTGGTGTAAAAAAAAGAAAAAAAAAAGAAAGAAAAAGGGGGGAAAAAAGGGCCCAACAGATCAAAAAAAGGTTTACATGTTAATTTTTTAACTGTTATTCTGAATCCCTGAAATAGTATACACAAGAGTACCTTATTATTTTAAAGATCTGGTTTTAACACACTTAGGCCAGGAAACTGACTTAAGACTTCTGTCCTTAATTCACCTTGTTGTGCCTAAGTATTGTTGGTGATATGGTCCCATATGGACTGCCAAGTGACGTAGGCATGAGGAAGTGAGTTAAGGACAGAATTTATTCTAAAAGATCTATTTTGTTTTGGCTTAAGGTAGTTTATTATATTGCTTGAATTTTTCACCTAAGTATGTATTAGTAATTTCCTTTCCAAAGAACAACACTTGATGTAACCTATATATATATATGTATAGATCCATGTGCATATATAGATACATAAAATTATATCTACAAGTACATGCATAAGAGAGGAACTTTGAAATTTTAATTAAGAGATCATATTTGTCTGACAAAACAAGGGCCCTGGCTGACACCATGTATTTAAAATTCATCCTACAGCATAAAGGCAAAATCAGCCTGAATTGGGAAGGGGTGAATTCTAGAAATTGCTTTCACAAATGTAAGTACAATTAAGTGACATATGAAGAATGTTTTGGTGAAGTGCTTTCAGTTTTCAGGAGTGTGCAAGTTATCAGACCTGAGTTGGGCCTTATCCGAACTCACACTCAACTCAGAAATATCTCTGCTGTACACTAAGGTCGATTTCGCACAAAGCTCTGTGAAATCAATTCAGTTCTCTGCTTTTACAGATGCAGTCATGCCCGCCTTGCAATTTCTGGAAAACCCAGCTAATCTGGGTTGCTTGTCTCTCTGAGAGCATCTGGCACCTGGAGTGAATCTCCCATTGTTCTGACCCGGGTACCGGCTGGCTCGGGCTGGGAGCCGACACTTACTAGTTGCTGAAAAGCAGGTTGGTCTATGTCACTCTGCAACGCGAAGTCACTCAGTACTTTCCAGGGCGGCTGGTAACTCTGCACCTCCACGGGGTTTGCCTGCAAACCGCCGTCGTGTCTCTCCGGACTAGCAGCCACCATTGGAGTTCCTGTCATCCCTTGGATATTCTGTAAACAGCCCAGCAAAAGATGTTAATGAGCTTGGTTAACTTTATTGTATATAAACGCTGAGTCAATAAACTGCTTTCTATCTTATCTATACGGTCGCTTGTATTTGCTTTGTTAATCTGCTGTGAATGTCTTACTCTATTCTACTCTAGGTCAGCCTGTTTCTACTCGCTGCATTTATCACGGTGGAAGTTTACTTTCTTTCTCTTTAATCCTCCTATCCGTCTCAAGGCATACCCCCTCCGCCCCAACTTCTCTTGAACACGAGCGGCTCTATCTCGGCTGCCAGTGGGCGCCTCAGAACGAGAAACGGGTAATCCTGCTCCCTGCTATAGTTCGCATCCAGTCTGGTTTTGTTTTGCGTGACCTTAATTGGATCGTATATCCAGCGCATGGCAAACCTGGGGTACGTCATTACCACGATCTTTCAAAAAAAAAAAAAAAAAAAAAAAAGAGAGAGAGAGAAAGGAAAAAAGAAAAAAGAAAAAAAGAACAAACCCACAAAGGAAAAAAAACCCCAGCCCTCTCAGTATGCCCTGTGGTGCAGGCACAGTGTACAACATAACTCCAAGCCTCGACGAATAGATTGTTAGGCGAGTTAATAACACCGTGTTTTATTGCATTCCAACAGGGTGAAACGAAACTCCTTAAATTCCACTTAACTAGGCAGCCTTATGAATTAATAGTCATTCTCGGGTCAGTCAATATACACAGGGAGAGTAACAGACTCTTCTTCAAGTGGACTTACAACAACAATAAAAAAGAAACAAATCTGGCTTAAAATGGAGACAGACAATTTGTTCTGCTGAACCCAGTGCATTCTGCCTATGTATATCACTCATGCATATATCTGGAGAAAAGAGCTCTACATAGATATAACTATATATATATTAACCTGTAAACCTTATGGTAATTCTGGAAAATTTGCATTGCATTTGTCATTTTCTGCATTAAGTGCACTGACATTCACACACTTCGTAGTACATAAAGTGCTAAGAAAAACACATCTTTTTTATTTTATATATATAAAAAAAACTATTTTTACTTCTGGATTTACTCCTGTTTAAAAACATGTTAAAAGAGGCCAAAGGCGTCCTTTTCTCCTTAAGGAGGAGTCCTTTGCATTTGCAGCATAAGCATTAGATGAGACTGGGTTTATTATATCCCATAAGCTCTGCAGGTCCCATTCATGCTGCAGAGAAGTTAGTGTAAGCTACTGCGTATTCTTAGCCCTGCAAATTCCAAGTACGCTAAATCGGCTCCTCGCTGCGGTCTGTTTCGATTGCTCTGACAGCAGAAACTAACGCGCAATGGCTAAGCAGTATCGTTTTCATTGTTTTCAGGGAGATCGCAAAAAATTAACAGCATCAAACCGAGAGCCCTGGGGCTGTCCGGCCCGCACATACACCATGCGTTTCTTCTTGGGAATTAAGGCAGAACACAGACAGAGACTGAAGCCACTTACAGTTTTGTCATTGGGTTGCTGCTGCTGAAGTTGCTTCATCATAATGCTCCTTTTCTTGTCCTTGCATCGCTTGTTTTGAAACCAAACCCTGATGACCCTTGGGCTGAGGCCAGTCATTTCTACCAGTTGCTCTTTCATGAGGGCGTCAGGTCTGGGGTTGGCAGCATAGCAGGTTCTCAAGGTGTGAAGCTGTTTTTCATTAAGGACAGTCCGGACTCGGGTGGTCTTCTCGGGCTGCTTGTGGACGTGGGGCCGCAGAGCTGGCTGTCTGGCAGAGATAGGTTCTGCTGTAAGGGAAGGGGAAGGGAGGGACAGGATCCCCATGAGTAGGAAGCAGGGAGTCTGCAGAGACTATGAATCTAAGCTGGTGGGACAGGG